>OY776111.1:416047953-416647953 GCA_963675035.1 Allygus modestus
GCTGCACGAGTACCAACTTTTTAGGGTAATCATAAAATACATAAATTATTCATACCAAGTTTCATTATTTTATATCTGATTATTTTTAAGATATTAAGGTTTTTGTAAACCCTTAGTTTTCTTGCTCTGTTGGCAGTATTCAATTGCTTTTGTTTTATAGAAAAACTATTTTTCATTTCGCAATTTACTTTAGGGTCAAAAATAAATTATTACAATTTTGCACTTAGATATTTTTAACTTAATAACGCTATCCTGGTAACAGAACATTTATTAAATACACACCACTAACATACATTGCTCGTAGAACAAAATTGACATAGAAAATTTGCATTTTAAATGTTGGAAACCTTTGCTATTTGATGTCGAGTTTCATCGAAAATAACGTATCATATTAATCTCAATGGTTAATTTTGCCTTAGGTTTTTAGGAGTCGATATACCTTGAGATATATACTGAGACCGATCAATGCAAAACAATATGGATATTTGGGATCATAGAATTGTAATGTTATAGTGAAAATAAAACTCTTCACAGATTTAAAACCAAAGAACCTACAATTATAACAGATTTTCATACATAAGACATTTTAATTAATGAACTTTCCTTGGCTTACCCAATCGTTTTCTTCAACATGTATTCTAGAAATGATATAGTTGAAAACTGATTAAATGTTATTGCAAGTTAATTAAACTTCTAAAGTTGAAACGTGGATAGTTTGGTTGATCGTGAGTTAGGAAACATTTGGTGAAATATCGGTGTCTATCCTATAAAATACGCTAGAAAAAAAGTCCAATAGATTTTATATATTATTTTAATATCATTTTCATACTATTTATTGTATTTCCCTTTATATTTTAGGCCATAATATTGCATCCTATCCTATACTCTAGTATGAGAAAGGTTTGCTTGTATGCTTGCTTGCTTGCGACACTGATCTCAAAAACGGCTCCAACGTGTTCCTTCAATCCTATACTCTATTATATGAGAAAGGTTTGCTTGTATGCCTGCTTGCGACACTGATCTCAAAAACAGCTCCAACGATTTCCTTCAAATGTTCAAAACAACTAATTTCTCCGATAAAAATAAGTTCTAGACAGGCCTCATCCCCAGGAAAAATCAAATAATGCAAAATAACTAAAATGAAAACTTAAACAAATTAACATTGGGCTTATGGAGTTTCAAATCAAAACAAAAGAATTGTAACAGCTGTTCATAATCAACCGGGGAACTGTCATAGTAATACTCATGTTGTTTATGATTATTAACATGTAGTTTCCTGAGAGCAGAGATTCAAATATTTTAGTGAAGATTACATATATATAGAGTAGTAAAATAAATAAGAGGGACATTGAGCTATAAATAAAAACTGGGGGGACGTTAGAAATGGAGAAAAGAGGCAAATGAGTTATACAAATCTGATTAACAGTAGGGGGAAGTGGTGAAATATTACTCAGAGTCATCTAAAAAAAAAACTGGCTGACCTTCCCCCGAGCAAAGCTCGGCCCTAGATACTTTTATATAATATGCGCATTTGTCGTGAAATAGTACACCTCCATTACGAGTCTGTAGTTCATTGAAGAAAGTCCTGGTATCCTAAGGTAGGCATAGGTCATATCATAACAAGTATTTTTAATGTCTTTTTACAAAATTAAAGAACCATTGCATCGAATATCATTGGGTTTTGTAGTTTTGAAAATTACACATAAAGGCAAAATTAAACAGCTGATGACTCAGTCGCCCGTTCGAGGCCGGGTTTGCGGTATTGTGGTCTACTAGTTAAACAGCTTATGACTCAGTCGTCCGTTTAAGGCCAGGTTTGCGGTATTGTGGTCTACTAGATAAACAGCTGATGACTCAGTCGTCCGTTTGAGGCCGGGTTTGCGGTATTGTGGTCTACTAGTAAAACAGCTGATGACTCAGTCGTCCGTTTGACGTCGGGTTTTCGGTATTGTGGTCTACTAGTTAAACAGGTTATGACTCAGTCGTCCGTTTGAGGTCGGGTTTGCGGTATTGTGGTCTACTATTTAAACAGCTGTTGAATCAGTCTCCGTTTGAGGTCGGGTTTGCGGTATTGTGATCTACTAGTTAAACAGCTGATGACTCAGTCGTCAATTTGAGGTCGGGTTTGCGGGATTGTGGTCTACTAGTTAAACAGCTTATGACTCAGTCGTCAATTTGAGGTCGGGTTTGCGGGATTGTGGTCTACTAGTTAAACAGCTTATGACTCAGTCGTCCGTTTGAGGTCGGGTTTGCGGTATTGTGGTCTACTAGTTAAACAGCTGATGACTCAGTCGTCCGTTTGAGGTTGGGTTTGCGGTATTGTGGTCTACAAGTTAAACAGCTGATGACTGTCGTACGTTTGAGGTCTGGTTTGCGGTATTGTGGTCCACTAGTTAAACAGCTGATGACTCAGTCGTCCGTTCGAGGCCGGGTTTGCGGTATTGTGGTCTACTAGTTAAACAGCTTATGACTCAGTCGTCCGTTTAAGGCCAGGTTTGCGGTATTGTGGTCTACTAGATAAACAGCTGATGACTCAGTCGTCCGTTTGAGGTCGGGTTTGCGGTATTGTGGTCTACTATTTAAACAGCTGTTGACTCAGTCTCCGTTTGAGGTCGGGTTTGCGGTATTGTGATCTACTAGTTAAACAGCTGATGACTCAGTCGTCAATTTGAGGTCGGGTTCGCGGGATTGTGGTCTACTAGTTAAACAGCTTATGACTCAGTCGTCCGTTTGAGGTCGGGTTTGCGGTATTGTGGTCTACTAGTTAAACAGCTGATGACTCAGTCGTCCGTTTGAGGTTGGGTTTGCGGTATTGTGGTCTACAAGTTAAACAGCTGATGACTGTCGTACGTTTGAGGTCTGGTTTGCGGTATTGTGGTCCACTAGTTAAACAGCTGATGACTCAGTCGTACGTTAGAGGTTGGGTTTGCAGTATTGTAGTCTACTAGTTAAACAGCTGATGACTGTCGTACGTTTGAGGCCGGGTTTGCGGTATTATGGTCTACTAGTTAAACAGCTGATGACTCAGTAGTACGTTTGAGGTCGGGTTTGCGGTATTGTAGTCTACTAGTTAAACAGCTGATGACTGTCTTACGTTTGAGGTCGGGTTTGCGGTATTGTAGTCCACTAGTTAAACAGCTGATGACTGTCGTACGTTTGAGGCCGGGTTTGAGGTATTGTGGTCTACTATTTAAACAGCTGATGACTCAGTCTCCGTTTGACGTCGGGTTTGCGGTATTGTGGTCTAATAGTTAAACCGCTGATGACTCAGTCGTCCGTTTGAGGCCGGGTTTGCGGTATTGTGGTCTACCAGTTAAACAGCTGATGACTGTCGTACGTTTTAGGTCTGATTTGCGGTATTGTGGTCCACTAGTTAAACAGCTGATGACTCAGTCGTACGTTTGAGGTCGGGTTTGCGGTATTGTAGTCTACTAGTTAAACAGCTGATGACTCAGTCTCCGTTTGAGGTCGGGTTTGCGGTATTGTGGTCTAATAGTTAAACAGCTGATGACTCAGTCTCCGTTTGAGGTCGGGTTTGCGGTATTGTCGTCTAATAGTTAAACAGCTGTTGACTTTGTCGTCCGTTTGAGGCCGGGTTTGCGGTATTGTGGTCTACTAGTTAAACAGCTTCTGACTGTCGTACGTTTGAGGTCGGGTTTGCGGTATTGTGGTCCACTAGTTAAGACCAGTTGCTTTCCAGTTTCTTTTTACAGAAAACTATTGAAAAGTAGAGTTTTATTTTTTTCTGCGTTTTGGGGGTGCATGATCTTGTAAAATAATATGAGGTCTGGAGAAGAAAATCTCCTTTCTAACTTCATCGATTTTAAAAACCCTCATCAATCACATAGCATGAAATAACACTACTGTAATTATTAATAAAATAAGCGCTTCAAAATGTTATTATGATTACTGTTGTAGGTAACTGAAACTGATTTTGACTATTACTAATGTTAGTATTTTAATAGTAACTGTGAAATTTAATCATATTTTTTATTGTAAATAGTTATAGCCCAATCAAAAAGTCACTAAACTATCACTTCTAATTTCTCACTCTTCATGCATTTATTACTGGTTTCAATTCCAATATGTAACCAACAACGGGAACATAAATAACTCGATGGTCGACGAATAGAGGCGGGCTTTTAGTGTGTATATTTCAATACCGTGTAATCTCTTGTTTGGTTAGGAACGGAAGAGGGCGGACAGTAAAAATACTAAAAGTCAGCGTAGGAGATACATTTAGCTTTACATAATTGTTTTCCACTACCTACGATGTTTCCTTCAGAAAATCGAAAATGTGCATGTAAATTACTTATATTTATAACATACATATAATGCTTACTAAAAACATCCAACAAAAGTGGAAACAAATGCGTCTCAATTGTTTGGGAATATTTATTGTCTTAATTCCAAGTACAAGATAAATGTTAATATATTTGTTGTGTTGTAAGTTCCTAACATATGAAAGTGTTAGGATGTTCGATCCTAACCTTGTTTAAAGATGGAACCCGATATATGCCAGTTTACAAATCTTAAAAAATTGAGTATTGAAGACTTTTCGTCAAATAAATTTCGATTATGTTAAAGCATGAAAGTGTAGCTGTACCCGCTCTTCCTTCCCTCTTCCTACTGAATACAGTCACTCTACAAAGCTATTCTGCCAAGCTTATACGGGCTTCCCTCCTTAATGTATTGTTACCATCGTATCTTAAGCTGTACTCATGTTTCAAACTAAGGAGATCATAGGACTCACGCCGACTAACCATTTTAATTAATATGACATTTTACGTCACCGTATAGCAGATAAAGAAAGCTAATTGTGGTGTCAATACATATAAATAACAACGTAATTTTTTATTTGTTTTGTGATTTACAAAACGACTGTAAGACATAAAGTTTGTAGGATAAAACGGATAGAATTTAAGCCCAGCCGTCATGTTTTCGAACGTTTATTCGTTAGCGTCCCTGCGGCGTACAAGGAATTCGTTTTAAATGTCTCCAGACCAATTCTGATCTGTTCACTTTTCTATCTATTTGACAGTCACATCGTATACATGAAATACAGTACAAGCATCTTTGCTTTGCAGTACAAGTCTTGTTTTGTACTTTACTCGATTCTAAAGCAGCCTTTTGAATGTATGCTGTGACGTACATGTTTTGGAATGAATGAAAGCAGTATTCCATTTTTAAATTTTAAATTATGTTTTCCTTTTAATACGCTGCTACATTTCTTCTTCTGTTACATTTCCTCAAAAGCATACAAATCTTTGTTTAAATATACCAACTTAAAGTTAATAATAATAATAATGCTTATTTTCTCAAACAAACAAATACAGTACAGTACAGTAATAATAATAAAAATAATAATGATAATAATAATAATAATAATAATACACATTACTATTTTATGTTTACTTTCCAAATACCGGTAATGACCGAAAACTAGATAAATGAGTATATATATAGCCTACACTTAATTAAAAATATAAATATACTAATAACATGTTATATAACAACAATTCATAAATATAAATTACTTACGTATGGCTTGGGATTCATTGTTTGAGAAAATTTAGGGCCTCCAAGGCTATGCCTGATTCCTTGAGTTAAAGAGTGACTAAGTGAATATATTTATATGTTTATTAATTTTGTATAAACTGCGTCATATCAATCACTTTGTTGCTGAGAAAACGTTCACAAAATTCAATTTGTATACCGGGTACCGGGTTTTATTTGAAAATGTATTATTCTATAACATGAAATTCTTGTTTCAATTTAATGCTCTGGTTTGTTATGTCAATTTTATACTATAGTTTCTTTTCAGTTATGGATCACCATTCATAAATGATTAGCTTAAATTAATCGTCTCGGAATATACGCAAAAAATAACAATCTTATCCTAAGATCTACAGACCTTTTACCATAATACGGCACATTTTCAATGAACATAATTACAACGAGCTCTTGGTCTTACACACTTCTGAGATTGCAATAACTTTCTTAAATGTGGGTATTAACTTTCACAAACGGTATTGGCACAAGTAGAACTAGGTACTCACTTCAAGTTTAATTGGAGCTCCCTTCAGTTGCTGAAACTGCAATTGCTTAAGTAATAAGTAAACTATACCTGGAACAGTCCAATAAAGAAATTAGAAACAGTGCGATTGCATCTGTACATTTCAATGTTATTCAACCACAAACGCGATTCTTATTTTTGTGAGTACACAAACGCTTTTAAGGGAAAGCGGTCCAAACCCTCCCAATTTTCTTGGACACCTGGGATTTGAACCCGTAACCTCTTGAACCTAAGTCCAAGACGCTAACCGTTAGATGCCCAAGTGCGGGCAGCCAACAAATAAGGAATGCAAGTGAGGCTTTTATTCGCTAACCTAATTAAGTAATAATGTTATCGAGTTTTACACTTAATTCATTAAGAAAGAGTTTTAATTTTTCCATCTCAACAGAAAATCAATTCAGAGTATAAATCTTTGAATTTAAACATCCAAATATATATACAGAATCACATGTCGTCCAGGAAAATTCATCTGCTGTATAATCCGTACCATAGTTGTTAAGGTGGAACTTGTATGGTTTATGAAACTATTGCTTGTCATTGCAACTGACATTTAAAATTCCTCAATGGACAATGCTCATAGTCAGTTGATTAATGTGTTATGGGATGTTTCCACTGTTTCTGGCATGCCTTTTAGTGCCTGACTAGTGTTGCTTATATGAGGATTGTATTTGAAAGGATGCAGATTTTAATAATTCGAAAAGAGTGTAATTTAATTTGTGGTTTTTGTTTTTTAGATTTTTACCTACCTTAAATATTTCACGTAACTGCGTTAAAAGCTTTAAAACTAAAAATCTATATTTACACTTGTTTATTGTTTTTTCCTTCTGAAACTCAATTTTTTTGTCAGAAAATTAATGTTTTTTAACGGTGACATATTTGTTATTTGTTAGGTAAAAAATGTATTAGTTTTTGGAATATTTAAATCTGAAATAGATTTGTCTTTCATGTACATTCCAAGAGGGGGTAAAGATAACACAAATGCAGTCATGTGAACGTGATAATGCTTATCCACGAGACAAAAGCCAGAAGCCACAGAGCAGTCGCTGTAGGTAGGGAAGGCTTTAAGGGTAAATAGAGCCCTCTGGGCTATGAAAACACAGCTTTTGAAGGGAGAGATTAGTTAAAGGGGAGATAACAGTGTTCCTTTACAGGGGAATCTTATAGGGGATGAATAAATTACTAACACATGTATTTATAGTATTCGGATAGTCATTTATACACACACTGATAGATTGCTACTACTCCTGTTATATTATTTATAAAGGTGTGTGTTCGTTGCAAAAGAAGGAATCAGCATCAAATGTATGGTTGAAGTTGAAGAGAAAAACATGCAAGGGAATCAGTGGCATTTATGAGGATTCAAATCTTAGTTTTTCAGGTAAATGTAATCATCGGTAATGCGATGCTATATTTTTACTTGCTTGTAATTGAAATTTCCTTTGGGTATATAGCGATGAGTATATGGATTTTATGTAATATTTTATATAAATGGCGTAAAAATAATGCATTTAATTTAATATTATAAAAAGTAAAAGTACCACTAAAAAGGTTTTGAGATATTTAGTAGGAATTTGTATCACAGTATATTTAGATTCTGCTGTTAAAAATAGGATGCATCTAGTTGGTGAACATATCAATCTTTAATATTTAAACTCAAGTATGTGACATGGAGATTGGCATTAGCTACTCTACAAGGACAATTAATTAAATAACCACCACCAAGTTCGAATAAAATCAGTTACCGAAGTTTCGTAGAAAAGCTATACATTAAATCCACAGACATTTGGAGGTAGAGTTCGCTTAACTAATATAGATTTCATGATTTAAAAATAGGGTCTTTTGTTCCATAAGTAATAAATCAAGATATATTTCTTGCTTCAGAACGTCAGTTCAGTTTAGGTACTTGTAGTCAGTAAAATTAGTTTATAACTATTTAAATATACAGTGTGAAATTGTGTTTACCCAATTATTTCGTAAATAACATTATAGCAGTTTCTCACATACCACAATTTATGTATCATAATTACAGAAATAATAATTATGGGTCATAATTTATGTATCTTGCATATGTGGCGTAAGGTTAAGATCGCTGGAGACAACCCAGTCTCCTGCTGCTTCAATATTCATGGTGCAATGACACGCCCTTGTGGACACCCTGATGTTTAACTACCCTTTAGCGCCCTTTACCTTTTGATATCTTGGTTGAAGGAGGACGGGTAATATGTTGTGCATATTACATAGTGTTTGATTTTAAGGATGCACGAGCTGAAATAAAGAACTTGATGAACAATCCTTGTCCAAGTAAAGTAGGGGGCATTGGCCGATACAGAACAAGCACAGGCGCGGTGAGGAGCAAGTGAGGAGCCCCCCCCGTGACGTCACCCCCCCCGTGACGTCAGCCCCCCCCCCGTGACGTCAGCCCCCCCGACATTCCCCATAGCCAAGCTTGGACCCCCCCCCGTTGCCAGCGGCACTTTTCGTGATGACCTTGAACATGACGAAAAACTTTCGAAAATTAATAACTAGCCTATTTATCCACCGATTCCCACGGGACTTTTTCCAGAGTGTGGGCCTATCCCCAAGGAAGCGAATGACGTAAGAACCCCATAGATCCACCATTAAACAAGGCCGCTATTAATTTATAACCGAGTTTTCCTTATGGGATCTCAGCTGTTTACCGACCGATTTTGACGAAACCTCACCACATGTCGGGCGGCGGCCTAAGTAAACCATCGCTTAAAGAAAATTGAAAATCCACCGTTAAACGGACCCGCTATTAATTTATAACCGCGTTTTCCTTATGGGATCTCAGCTGTTTACCGACCGATTTTGATGAAACTTCACCACATGTCAGGCGGCGGCCTAAGAAAACCATCGCTTAAAGGAAATTGAAAATCCACCGTTAAACGGACCCGCTATTAATTTATAACCGCGTTTTCCTTATGGGATCTCAGCTGTTTACCGACCGATTTTGATGAAACTTCACCACATGTCAGGCGGCGGCCTAAGAAAACCATCGCTTAAAGAAAATTGAAAATCCACCGTTTTAAACTCGTTTTCCTCATGGGATCTCGGCTGTTTGCCGACCAAACTCGATGTGACTTCGTTACACGTTGTATGCCGGCTTGACTAAGCCAAACTGCGAGCGGCTCCGCGGAGTCACGTGTCGAGGCGCGTGCTAGGGCCTACGTGACCGCACGGGGCTGTTTACTCATCAGCGGTTCCGGGAACTGTTTACCGCTTACATTCCACTGCGAAGCTCCTCCGGAGGGTGACAGCGGGTGAAAGCGGTGTTCGAGTCAGTCTTGACCAGAGCCGCTTCCATAATGGACGCCCTTACTGTGGAAGTCTTTGTCAACGTTCCCAACATCAGCCGGTACCTCCTGCTCGGACCGGAGTACCTTACTCCCACAAGGACTCGGGTCGAGGAGGCGATGAGGAGAGGTGGCCACGTCTTCCTCAGGCCGGGGTGGTGGAGTCCAGCCAGTCCCGTGATGTCCTCCCGTCGTTACGACCCGGGGGACCCGGCGCAGTGGGACGAGGTTCTGCAAGTGCTGCAGTTAACTCTGAACCAAGGCGGCATGGCGGTGTTGGACGTCCAGGAAAACTATAGAAGGCCTGGACAGTAACCGGTTAAACCCTAAACCGGTTACTGTTACCCCAACCCAAAGCCCCAAGACCCTCTGTCCTACCACATAACCCTCTGTCCTACCCCAACCCATAACCCTATTCCCATCCCACCCCAATAAAACTAGCAAGGGTGGAGTGAGGGCCCACCGGAATCAGCATGCAGGTGAGGAGATTCACGTTTCCGGAAGCTTCTAGAAGGTCCGCTGGAGCGCGCGACTCGGCTATAAAACCGAGGCAGAGCCGCGCGCGCAACCTCAGTGTTGTTCGAGACGTCACCATGAACGGAAACGGAGTCAGTGCAGCTGAAGTGGACCAAACGATCCGCTCCAGACCTCTCACTCCTCCGACAAGTGCGTCGCATGAGGCCTCCTCCCGACTGGAGTGCTATTTATGAGTACATCCTCAAGGGTTTCGTCAGTTTGTCTTTGGAGCTCTTGCTGTGCGGACGAAGTATTGCTGTTTCTGAGTTAGTCTTGACCAGAGCCCCTTTCACGATGGATATCGCTACGGTGGAGGTGTTTGTTGATGAACCCAACTTCCACCGCTACCTTCTGCTAGGACCAGAGTTCCTTACCCCCACGAGGATTAGGGTCGAGGAGGCGATGAGAAGAGGTGCACATATCTTCCTCAGGCCGGGGTGGTGGGGCCCAGCTGGACCCTTAATGTCCTTTCGTCGTTTCGCCCCGGGCGATCCAGCGCAGTGGGACGAGGTTTTACAAGGGTTGCAGTTCACCCTTAACCATGGTAGAATGGCAGTGCTGGATGTCCAGGAGAATGTCAGAGGACCTGGACAATAACCGATTACCTTTAACCCATTACATGTTTTTTCCGGTAATAAAGACTTCTTTTACCCTTAACCTCATTCCTTAAAAAGAAATAAAAATAAAAAGTTTACTTATAAACTTGAACATGAGGATCCCCCCCGTCAGCGATAGACCACCTCTCACGTTTCTGGAAGCTTCTAGAAGGTTCGCTGAAGCGTGCAACCTGAGTATAAAACCGAGGCAGAGCCGCGCGCGCGACCTCAGTGTTGTTTGAGACGTCACCATGAACGGAAACGGAGTCAGTGCAGCTGAAGTGGATCAAACGATCCGCTCCTTCCTAGAGGAGCTGAACGCAATGAACGATGAGAACGCCAACGCACCGTCAGTACAGCAGGGATGCGCGTCAAAGAAAAAAAAGCTCGATGGGTGGACTGTAAAGAGGAAGGAAGTGCCTATCGATACCCCGACACTGTGCTGGTCCGCTGGCGGATATCAGTACACTGTGAAGAACCCTACCAACAGCGGTAATGTACTGTTGAAGATGAATGTGTTAAAAGGAGGTCGCCCCACGTTCAGTTGCGGCTTGTACTTGGACGAGGAGCGAAACGATGAAATCCGCATATGTCTAGAGGACCTGCTATCCAGATTGCAAAACATATGGCTGGCAAATAGCGAGACGGGAGAGACACGATACGACGGGATCACTAGGACCGCTACTCCTCTACCCACCTGGCGACAGACCGATTGCGTCATCTCAGGGAAAACCAAGAGGAGCGCACACTCCAGGCGCGCTACCCAGTAAACGAGAGAGCGTGGAAACTTCCACTAAGCAGTCGATAACCGAGATGCTTCTAGAGCAATCCACTTGTTTAGGCAGTAAAGCTTTCCATTACATCACTCTTCCTGGAATTGAGCGTGGAAACTTCCACTAAGCAGTTGATAACCGAGACACTTCTAGAACAATCCACTTGTTTACGCAGTAAAGCTTTCCATTACATCACCCTTCCTGGAATTGAGCGAGTAACTATGTCATCATGTTGTTGATACGCGCGAGTCGGCACGTAGACACCGCTAATAAAAGGCGACTCGGCGGCGAGAGCCGGTCATTCTGCATCCAGCCGCTGCGCCATGCTCAACACGGACCAGAAGATGGACCTCAGGACAGCCCTCAACAGCTGCAAGGCCGCGGGTTACACCCGCATCGTAGACCTACAGGAGAACGTGGTGTATCCCATTCGCTCGTTTGAGCGGGTGGACACACCATACGGGGAGGCGGTTATGGCCACCTTGGAGGGTCTTGTCGGCGACGACCCGATCCGGATTTACATGCCTCGGCGGTACCTTGCAGTCCTGGACGATAACACCATCACGCAGTATAACGTTGGCGTGGGGCCGAGGATGAGCCTTGTGAAGAGGAGCAGCTCTCCAGGCAGTGAAAGTCCTCTCCTAGAATTTGTATAAATAAATGGCATTCCTTATTCCCTTATTTCCCTTCGATATTAAAAAAATTAAAAAGAAATCAAATAAAAAAGCAAGAAAAGAATTTAGTTTTAAGAGCCGAGGTGGCGGTGCATGGCAGTCAGTAGACGCCATGGACTTGAGGTGGAAACACCCGTTCACCGCCATCGTGGCCGGGCCCTCGGGCAGCGGCAAGTCGCACTTCGTGGCTCGCTTCATAGAGCACGCCGACCACATGTGCGATACGCGGTTCGCCCGCATCACTTGGCACTATGGCAGTGGTGGCGGCGGTGGTAAGAGCCGTGCGGACTCTGCCGTGCACTACGTAGCCGGCCTGCCAGACCTGGACGACCACGACGGTAGCGAGCCCGCCCTGGTCATCGTCGACGACATGATGCGCGAGGCTGGTCCTGGCGTGGCGGACCTGTTCACCAAGGGCTCGCACCACCGCAACATGAGCGTGTTCTTCATCACGCAAAACCTGTTTCACCAGGGCAGGGGCCAGCGCGACATTTCGCTGAACGCTCATTACATAGTGTGTTTTAAGAATCCCAGGGACCGCGCTCAGATCAAACACCTGGCCCGTCAAGTATATCCGGAAAACGCCAAATTCGTGGAGGAGGCTTACGCGGACGCCACGCGTGATCCGTACGCCTACCTGCTCATAGACTTGAAACAGTCCACGCCTGAAGAGATGCGCGTACGTTCGGCCATTTTCCCAGACGACCCGGTGAACTACGTGTACCTGCCCAAGAAGAAGTGATAAATAGGCCGAGCGCACGCCAGTGTCAGTCATCATGTCACACCGCGTGAAGAAAGACGCAGCGCTGCTGAGGGCCCTAATACACGCTACGCCCAAAGAACGCAAGGCCCTGTTAAAAGCGTGCGACAAGAGTCACATCAAGTCATTGTGCGAGTGCGCGTATAACGTGCTACGCGGAAACGTACCGCTTTCTCCCTGCCTCAAACGCAAATTGAGCAAACACAAACAGGCGCTCAGACGGCTGGTGAAACGCGGCGAGGGTTGGGCCAAGAAGCGACACTGCCTCGTCCAACGGGGCGGAGGGATCCTCCTACCTCTGCTGTTGAACGCTGTTCTGCCCGTTCTAGCGCAGAAGCTAATCGGACATGGAGTACGCTAGGAAAATGGTGGTTGTACCGCAGGAGCTCATCGAGAGATTGCGAGAAGGACCGGGACCAGGAATGGGACCAGGACCAAGAGGAGGAGCAGGTAGCGCCAATAAGCCAGCCAGCTTGGACGCTGAGACGCATCGCATATTGAGCGACAAGCGGCTGGACGATACGGAGAAATGGAAACAATATCAGCAGGTGTTACAGCGGTTCCTGCACTTTTCCGCGGCTAAACGTCAACCCATAGGTCTGCCAATCATCGAGGGCGAGGAGAGGGAGGAGGAAGCGGCGGGAGGTCCGAGTCAGATGAAGCGCGAGTCTAGAGCCTCGCCGGAGGAGGACATTGTCGAATCGTTCTCGAAAATCTACAGGTCGGTGGCGCGCAACTTGTTGCGATTCATGACCCGGCAAGGCAGCCCCATCGCCTGGGACGCCAGTGGGACGGTGTACGTGGACAAGGTGAAGATCCCCGATTCCAATATAGTGGACATCGCGCACAGCATAGTGAGAGCGCGAAGGGCGGACCGTTTGCCTACCGGCTGGTATCAAGTGATGGCCGCCTTGAAGGACATGAACGTGCCCAAAGAATACGTGAGCAATCCCACGTCGTTGCGTTACTTAGGCGTGGGGCTGGACTCGGCATCGAGCCCCTGGAGAGAAACGACAGCCTCGTCAACACCCCTCTCACCGAGGTTGACACCGATACTGGACCGCCTGAGACCGCGACCTCCAGTGACCAGGAGAAGGATAATAACCGAGGAACCCGACCGGGAATCGTCATTGGACAACTGGGAGCCGTTCTCACCGTAATGGAGAAGTTGTACTACGACCCGAGCCAGCCCGGTTCCCTCGGCGGGGTGGCCGCCCTGGCCAGAGCCGCGCGCCTACCGAAACGTCGGGTAGCCGACTGGCTGCGCGCCCAGGACACCTACACGTTGCACAAGCCGGCGCGCAAGCGGTTTCCTCGCAACCGCTACATCGTGTTCGGGCCCCGGGAGCTGTGGCAGGCGGACCTGAACGACATGCGCGGCCTGAGCCGGTACAACGACGGAGTCAACTACCTGCTGACTGTGATAGACGTGTTCAGCAAGCGGCTGTTCGCGGTACCACTGAAGAGGAAAAGCGGGCCCGAGGTGGCTGCTGCGTTCGAGGGCATATTCGCTGAGGCGACTCCTCGCTGCCTGCAGACTGACAAGGGGACGGAGTTCACCGGGGCCGCGACCAAGCGAGTGTTCAAGAGTCATGGCGTCAACTACGTCACCACACAGAACCCCGACGTGAAGGCGGCGGTGGTGGAGCGAGTCAACCGCACGCTCAAGACCCGCATGTAGCGCTACCTGACCTACAAAAAAAACGTATCTCTACATCGATGTGTTGGACAGGCTTGTGGACGCCTACAACCGCAGTCCGCACAGGAGCCTGGGTGATGGCCTGCGACCCGTGGACGCGGACAGCGGCGATGGTCAAACGGTGTACAAGGTGTGGCGTCACATGTATGGAAAGGCGATCCGGCGACGCAAGCCCAGGTTCGAGCCGGGCGACACGGTGCGCATAGCCAAGGAGAAGGGCACGTTCGCCAAAGGTTATGAGACCAACTGGAGTAAGGAGCTGTTCGTGGTGGACCACGTATACGGGTCGCATCCTCTGCCATTGTACGTGCTGCACGACCTGAACGGGACGCCGCTGGAAGGGCGCTTCTACGAGCATGAGATGCAAAAGGTAACGGTCGCCCCGGACCGCCTGTACCAAATAGATAAAATAGTGGACACCGAAGGACGAGGCCGCAGTAAGCGCTACTTGGTCAAGTGGGTCGGTTACGGAGAGGACTTCAACTCGTGGGTACCCGCATCTGAAGTGCAACAGCTACTATGACGACAAAGCGCAGACAGCTGTACCTGACGTTGCCCAACAACAGCTCAATGGACTATTATCCAAACAACACCGTGGCTAACTACATCACCCATCTACCGTCAGTCGTGCGATTGGGTGGCGATGGTGAATGGGAAGTCGCTTTAGTCGAGGTCCATTACCCGTGCTTGTTTGTCACAGTGGGGGAGGACGCTCGCGTATATCTCTACACTAAGGATGACACCGACAAGCCTGAACTGACCGCTGTAAAGGTGGAAGCCGGAAACTATAAAGACATCGATGAATTGGTCAACGCCATCAACGCCATTCCAAAATTGGACTTATACCAATGCCAGTTTGAGTACAACAAAGAGATTGGGAAGGTGGTATTGATCTCGATAGACCAGACTGTGGTGCAACTGGAATTTAGCCCCACCCTAGCGTTACAGTTGGGATACGACGTGCACAATGTGGATTTGATCAAACATAGAAAAGCTATAAGACCGCCCAACTTACTGGCCGGGATCCCTTCGCACATGTACGTGTATTGTGACCTGGTGGAACCTCAACTAGTAGGTGACACTGTAGCGCCCTTGTTAAAGATTGTGAACATCGACGCAAAAAACTACATCTACGGCGCGAGTATCACCGTGCACTTCACCGACCCTCACTACGTGCCGCTGATGAAGAGCTCCTTCGATAGTGTGGAAATCGATTTAAGGGACAGCGTCGGGTGCCACCTGCCATTCCACTTTGGGACTACGTGCATGAAGCTTCACCTGCGCAGAGAGCAGCAGCAGCAATGAACCCGAACGACCCCTATCTGGCGTACTACCGCCAACAGCAGTCTGGGCACGGAGTGTCCACGGTATTCAGAGGAGCCGCTTTCCAACGCGGTCACGGCATCGGCAGTTTCCTAGGCGGGCTGATGCGTACAGTGGTCCCGTTGATCAGATCTGGCGCATCGGCGCTGGGCAAGGAGGCGCTGAGGTCCGGTGTGGGCTTCTTGGGCGACGTGGCGGCGGGCACAGCCGACCCCCGAGTCGCGGCCAACACCCGGCTCAGAGAGTTTACCGGGTCGCTGAAACGCAGGGCTGATGAAAAACTGGATCGCGTGCTGAGCGGTGGTGGCACCTATAAGAGGAGGCGTGTACAGCAGGTCACTCCTCAGTCTCTGGCGAAACTCCTCGGAGCGAGGAAGAAGAGCGCTGCGCCCGCAAAACGTGTCGCAAAGAAGAGGAGAAGCAAGACCGTTGTACGACGTAAGAAGAGCAAGAGTACCGTGAAGGACATTTTTGGATAATGGCGTTTCTACATCAGAAGTCGTGCGAGTGTGTCAAGACTGAGTTGGACCTGTTCTCGCCACCACCCACGCAGACCAGTATAGAGAGCGGTAAATGGGTGCAGTACAAGCCCATCTCCTCCCTGACAGACGACTCGCCCGTGGAGTTCATAGTTCCGGGTCATGGGGACGAGTACACGGATCTGTCACAGACGCTACTGCATGTGAAGGCTACCATTAGATCGGCTAACGGAGGCGCTGTAACGGACGATCAAGCGATAAAAGAGATGCGTCCGTTTAACAACTGGCTGCACTCGCTGTTCAGTCAAGTGGACCTGTACCTGAACAACAAACTGGTGTCTCCTCAGAACAACACGTACGCCTATCGCGCCTACCTGGAGAACCTGTTGTCCTATGGCGGTGATGCCAAGACATCGCACCTCACCACGGAGTTGTTCTATGAGGACTATGCCGGGTACATGGACAATACTGAGGAGGATAATTATACCGGGCTCAAGAAAAGGAGGGAGTTTATCAAGGGCAGCCGGTACGTGGACATGGTTGGACATCCGCACGTCGACCTGTGCAACCAGGAGAAGTTCATGTTAAACCGTGTGGAGATGCGCTTTCGTCTGATCAAGTCAAAGAACTCGTTCTCCATCATGTCCAAAACCGTGACAGACTACAAAGTGGACATCGCCGAAGTCAACCTGTTTATGCGTCGCTGTAAGATCAACCCGAGCGTGCTGTTGGCTCACAGCAGGACGCTGGAGTCAGGCACAGCCAAATATCCCATTACGCGCGTGGAAGTGAAATCCTTCACGCTACCCTCCGGTATCAGCAGCAAGACTCTGGACAGTGTGTTTCTGGGTCAACTGCCGAAACGCGTTATAGTTGGCCTGGTCAGCAATCAGGCGTTCAACGGAGACTACAAGAAGAACCCATTCAACTTCACCCACAGCCACGTGAACTTCTTCGCGCTGTACATAGATGGTGAGCAAGTGCCATGTAACCCGCTTCAACCGGATTACACGTTCGGTCGGGAGTTGTGCGTGCTCGCCTACCACACGCTGTACACTGGCACCGGCATCAATTTCTCAGACTGTGGTAACGAAGTCAGTCGCAACGAATACCCCTACGGATACTGCCTGATGGCGTTTGATCTGACACCCGATATGGCGGCCTCTCAATCCAGCCACTGGAACCTGGTGCGCAACGGTAACCTGCGCATAGAGATTGGATTCTCCGAAGCCTTGGCGGAGGCGTTCAACTGCATAGTGTACGCCGAGTTGGACAACGTCGTGGAGGTGGACCGTCATCGCAACATGACTGTGGACTTTGGTGGGTAAAGGAGTTGCTGCGCTCAAGGCCACCGTGAGGACCGTTAGGTGATGGTGGACTTTGGCGGGTACACGAGTTGCCGCGCGCTCAAGGCCACCGTGCGGACCGTTAGGTGATCGTGCGCATGCGCGCTAGTCCAAGGTCGCCCGACAGCAGCGCACACAGTCGAGTTCTGTCAGCCGTACGGGATGGACGTGACACCACCAATCTACAACGAGCCACCACCAGCGCGCTGTCATCACGGAAGCGTGGTGATGGATATGCAGTGTTTTAAAGACAGTGATAATGACTTTATACTGAAAGAGGTTTGCGTGGTGGACGTGACTACCGGCACGCTGCTCCTACATCACATTGCCCGCCCACCCTTCAGTAAGGACCTCCTGACTCCCGAGAAACAGCGCGAGAGCGTCTGGGTCACTCGCCACTGCCACGGCTTGGAGTGGAACCAGGGGGCCATCGCGTACGTCGCCCTGCTGGACAAGCTGCGCTCCTGCCTCATCCACCGTCCCTTGGTCTACGTCAAAGGATCGCAGAAGAGGGACTTTGTACAACGCCACCTCATAACCGAGCCCGCCACCACCACCGCTCAGGACATGGAGGATCTGGGCTGCGGGTCACTCAACGGTCCGCCCACCTACCAGACCCTACGCTGTCGCCACCATAAGAGCTCCCACGACCGTTGCGCCCTTCATAACTGCATAGTATTGCGGGACTGGCTCGTGGCTAACGACAGGCCAGACCCGTCCGTCTCAAGCTGCCTGTGCTGCTTCCGCCCACGATGAATACCATCCAGATCAGAGAATGCCTGGTGAGGATCCCCGGACTGAGGAACGTTGCGGTCTACGCCTCTGACCAACTACCGGACGTGCCGGTCAAGCCTCTCACCGCCATCGTGTCCAACACGGTAGCACACACCGAGGGAGGCGAACACTGGGTGGCGTTTTACTGCTCGGAAGAGGGCAGACTCGAGTACCTGGACAGCTACGGAAGGCCGCCATACCAGGCCGACTTTCAAATGTTCCTGAGGCGCAATCCTCATCACCGCCACTACGTCTACAATAGGTATCGGCTCCAGGGCTACGATACTTCTGTTTGCGGCTACTACTGCCTCACTTACCTGTACTGCCGGGCTGTTCTCCGCACGTCACTCAGCGACTACGTCCAGCTCTTCGACCCTGCCGCTCCCGCCACCAACGACGCTCTGGTCCGCAGGCTCTTCCATTCCATATTCGCTTAAAACAAGTTTGTAAAGTTTTTTGTAGTATGTGTATGTAACCTTATTACTGTACAATACATGCCTCATAATGATAAAGCTTGTGTTTTCATTTCTCCTTTCTCCTTACTAAATTTAAAAAAATTAGCAAAACTGAGGCAGCGGGGCTGGACCTCAGGTTTATATACCAGCGGCGCGTGTCACTGGCTGAGCCCCCGCCAAGCGGCAGTGAAAGCCGCCAAAGAGGGCGCACCACGAGACCCCTCGGACATCAGCAAGCCGCTGAGTAATTCGAGGGTGACCCCTCGGACATCAGCAAACCACTAAGCAACTCCTTCCTGGGCAACTCCTTCAGGGTCGTCCCCGACACACGCCGCCAACCGCTCCCGGTTGGTGGGGGCTTTTTAAGCTGCACGGCTCGGGTCAAATGGCCCATAACGCCTTTCCGAGCCTAACGGCTTGTGACTTTTGAGTGAGCAAAGGGAGGAAATAAACAACTCGGGTTCATGCTGTACATAAAGCTATTATATTTTCTTACAAATACTATTTACAATTTTTCTTAAAATTAATAATATAACTAGACCGGGAATTCCTCTTCGTCCTCTTCTTCGTCCTGGCGCTGTCCCTCCTCCTCCTCGCCGTCCACTTCCATCCGCTGTGGTTGATCTCCTCTCCTCCTGGCTGGCGGTAGCGGCGGGACGTCCTTGTGTCCCCACGGCAGAGTGTGGATGCCGTCGGGCAGGACGCACCGCTTGTCGTCGGTCGGGCTGAGGCTCAGCTTGTCCACCTGCACGGTGTTCACCCGGTGCAAGTGGGACTGGAACCGGACGTTGGTGGTGTGCTTCTGGACCCCGTTAAACAAGCACTCTCTGTAGTCGTCGGGGGTGAGGACGTTCTTGACAACGCCCTTCGCCACCCCCTTGGCTTGCTTGAGAGCCTTGCTGCCGCCTGTCGCCGCGTCCTCGATGTCCATGAAGTACAGCTTGGACCGCAGGCCGAGGTACTCGTATAAGGACAGGCCGTTGCACTCGTGTGTCACTCGTGTGTCCTGGGACACGATGTCAAAGACGAAGCTGTCCGTGTCCATGTAGTCCACGGTGAGGCGGTCACCGTAGCGCTCCTTCATCTTAAGCAGGAACTCGTACATGAGCCACTTGCTCAGCTCCAGGACTGACATGCCTACGTAGACGGGCTTGTCCAACACGATGTTGACCTTGGACAGATGCACCAGGGCCACGTCCTCCGTGTAGTACGTCCGGTCCAGGAAGTTGGATCTGGCGACGTACTTGGAAAACTTCTCCGGGGTGCACACCAGCTTCACGTTGAGGCCCTTCCGTACATTCTCGATGGTCTTACCGAAGACCGCGTTGTTCATGAGCTTGAAGAAGTCCTGTTCAAACTTCGTTTTGGCCTTCTTCCGCAGCTCGGTGTTTATCAGGATATACGGTTCCAACAACCGCGACTGGTGAAATGAGATCGCCCGATGCACCGCGACCAGCTTCAATCCGTTTTGCAGTGCCTGCTGCAAGACCCTGTAATGACAGATGTAGTGCGTCTTGTCGTCCAGGGTCGTCAACAGTTTGGGGAACTTCCCTGTTGGCGGACGCTTCGTCTCGCAGCAGTAGGGAAGGTCCTTGTGCAGTTCATGTAGGCGCGCGGGGTAGTGGAGGTCCACCTCCAAGATGTAGCCTCGATCGGCCTCCGCGTCCAGTGCCGCAATGTCCAACGCCTGTATTTCCTCACGGCTGAGCCACTGAAAGTCTCCGGTCGGCAGGCACTGGGACATGGCCCAGCCGTACAAGTTGTTGGCGTCCAGGTACAGGAGGAAGCGCGTGGGCTCGTCCGGGCGGTGTTCTGGGCACCGATCGTGGTTGGCCTTGGCATAGCGGGTGATGGCCTGTGAGATCCCTCCCCTGATCCCCTGCTCCACGAACAGGTACATGTCGAAGTCCTGCAGCGTGTCCAGCTCCACGTCGCAGGTCTTGAGCATGACGTCCCAGGCGTAGGACGGCAGGGTGTAGTAGTGGGCGGGGTCCAGCCCGTACTCGGCCAGCGAGGTGTCGCGGAACTGCTCAAAGACATCGGTGAGCAGGGCGATGTCACATCGCAGGTACTTGTCCGCGTAGTCCTTGAGGTGCCGACACTCGAAGGCTCGCCACACGTTGAGGGCGTACTCGTACTCCTCGTCCTTGATGTCCTCCAGGGTCATGGAGTTCCTGAACGCCTCATTGGGCGGCAGCTCCCTGGTCCTGTACAGCGTGTCGTAGGACGTCACGAAGTCGTAGGGGAACACGCCCTTCCCGCGCACCAGGTCGAATAGCCGGTCGTTGGGGAAGCGCTTCCTCGTCTCGCGCATCTTGTCAGTGGGCAGTCCCGCTGCCAGGCTGGCCAGGCTCATGGACAAGAACCTGTAGGTGTCGAGGAACCACACCGCGAAACTGCTCCGTCGTTGGTTGTCTCCGGGCTGGCCAAAGTGAAACCGCTTGGCAAAGGCGATGTAGCGCTCTTCGGTGTGCGCCAGCACGTCCACATCACCGGGGTCGATAGCCAGCTCCCGCACTACGAAGTGAGCGTCGTAGTTGGACAGGTTGTGGAAGTAGCAGTTGATGTGTTGCTGCTCCCGGTACCTGAGGTTGCACGAGTGGTGGGCGGCTCCTCGGAACTCGTAGGGCGGGGCGTGGTTGTGGTCCCGCACCTTGACGTCCTGGTCCGTGAACTCCTTCCCGCAGAGGTAGCAGTGAGTCGCCACCAGGTACTCGTCCATCTCCTGCCGGGTCAGAGAAGGGTGCAGAGCTCTCGTGCTGAACAGGAACTCCCACAGCGCCAGCACGTCCATCTTCAACCTTTCCATGAAGACCTTGGACGCGTCAGCCCCGAAGTAGACGCGGGGCACAAACTCCTCCAGGCCGAGCGAGTCCACGATCTGGTAGTCGAAGGCGTACGGGACTTGCAGTTGCAGGGGCCTCGTGCCGGGCGGCGCTTCCGCAGGGTCGGCGGCGACGGGCTGCAGAAAACACTCAAAGTCGGCGTAAACGCAAAAGCGCTCGCGCCGAGTGTACTCGGGGTGGGCGAAGCAGATCCGCTGCTTCTGGGACATGTCCAAGCGGAGGGGGGCCTTGGCGGTGCAGTATCGCATGTGCTCCTCCAGACGCTCGGCACCGGACAGTTGCAGCTTGTTGGGCCGGTTGTCGAAGTAAGCGAAGCATCGCTTACACACGTGGATGGCGTGGCCGTGAGACGTCAGCTGGGGTCGCACCAGCCTGCTGACGTTCGTGATGTAGGCGGAGTGACTGCCCCCGCCGGTGGTCACGTACAGCAGGTCCCGGCGATCCTCCAACTCCCGCTTGCAGATCTTCAGCGGGAACACGCGGTCCTGGAACTTTGGCGATCCGTCGGGGCGTCTCCCCACCATGGCGCGCTCGATCCCGTACACGTGACGCTAATGGGGTTCCTCCTCTCGAAGACTTTGATGTCCTTCACGGCCACGGGGAAACGTAGGCCGACCCAGTCGTAGCGTGCCATGACGTCCGGTGTGTACGATGCGGGCCTCTCCGGGTGTTGCGCGACGAACTTGGCCAGGACAGCGTACGCGAAGCACATGTCATCGACGTTTTGCACGTTGATAACGGAGTGCGTGTTGCAGATGGTCCTGGGAAGCTGGACGAACCGGGCTCCGCGTTCTCCCAACGGGGTGTAGAGGTTGACGCGGATCTCCAGGTCGCGTATCCGGAGATAGCTCCACCCGCTACCCACTAGCAGGCACTGCTCCTTCTCTTCCTCCAGCTTGTGGAAGGACGCTGACAAGAAGTCCTCCAAGTCGGACGCGGCGGTGAGAGGCACGTTCTTCGTCTTGAAGGCCCGCAGACAAGTGGCCCCGTGGACGTTGGCGAATTCGCATTCCAGGAACATGTTGACCTTGATGTTCGGGTGTCGGGACGTCGGCCAGCAGTTCCAGGACGCTGTCGAACAGCAGCACCAGCGCGTCCTCCACGGTCAAGAAGTCCTCCATGGGCCAGGACAGGCCGAAGGTCAGGAGCCGTCCGCGGAACCCCCGTTGGATGGCGCGGAACGTGGGCGGTTCGTCGCCGCCGCCACCACCCACCATCCCGTCGGGTGCCGTGCTGGGTCCGGGCTGAGGCTCGTGGCTGGGTCCAGGTCGAGGCTCGGAGCTGGGTCCTGGGCGGGGCTGGGGCTCGTGGCTGGGTCCCGGACGCGGCTCGGGTGACAGAGTGGGCAGGTGCGGCATCTCGTCCACAACGAGGTTCCTCACGACGGGGCAGTTGTGGGCCTCGTGCTGGTCCCGGTTGTAGCGCCGGGTGAAGCCTCGGTCGCAGTAGGCGCACGCGAACCTCATACCGCGGTGGACGCTCTCCATGTGCCGCTGGAGATAAGCGGCCCTGCGGAAAAGGGTGCCACACTCGGTGCAACGGGCCTCGTTGACGTGCACCAGCTGCACGTGACGCCGGAGCAGGTCCTCGCGGGAGAATCGCCGCCCGCACGCGTCGCACTCGGGCCGTGGTTCTCTGACGGGTGGCGTTGCGGCGGAGGAGGAGGTCGAAGCCGACGGGCTCGCACCGTGGACCGCTTCCATATGGTGGCGCAGATCCTCGGGACTCGCCAGGGCGACAGCGCACAACGGGCATGGACGGCCTGCGAACAGGAAAACAAGTCCTATTAGTTACCCGATAAACACGAGGGTGAGGAACTATACAGTGGACTGGCGACCTCTTGTTTACCCCACGAGTCTTTTTCCTCATCTCGATCGCCATTTACCCGAGCCCGATAAATACAAGGGTGAGGAGGTGGCGGTGAGGAACTATACAGAGGGCTGGCAACCTCTTGTTTTCTCCTCGAGTCTGTTTCCTAATCTCGATCGCCAGTTACCCAAGGCTGTTAAATACAAGGGTGAGGAACTATGCAGAGGGCTGTCAGTTTACCCTGTCAGGGCCGTTTACTCTCTCATAAAGACAACTCATTAGTTATAAAAGTCCACGGGCGCGTCGTGGCGTCATGGGTCAGAACACCAGGAAACAGCATACTTAATAAATCTACTGGCGGTTTCTTATTTAAACTAAAACTGTACCTGGCGCTTGGTCGTGAGGAGTGGGAGGATGAACTGCAGCGAGGTGGCGTCGCAAGTTGTCGCTTCGCCTGAAGCGTCTGCCGCAGACGTGACAATCGTAATGGCGATCGTTGTGGACAGATGCTACGTGGCGGGCCAGGTTTCTTGCAACCCCGAAACTGCGCCCGCAAACCTCACACAGATGAACAGCCATCTGCAACATCGGGTATCTGTACTCTCCATCCGTCACAAAGGCGCAGTTGCCCTCAACATTTCGATTGGAAAGTAAAAACAAAACAAAAAAACTACTTTTATTTCGCTCAAACATTTTTTTTAAGAAGAGTGGTAGTGAATCTATTTTGATTTTTAGGTTCGGCTTATTAATTTTAATCGTTATAAAACACTACTGTTCCAAGGTCATTACAATTCCACTCATCTCCATCTGAAAGGAAACAACGACAAGACCCCGTGTACTGGGATATGTAAAAGATGAAATATTAATGTTAACTAATTAGGTTTTAGGGCATCGGAAAACTGGCTGATGAAAAAGTAAATTACATGTTACGTACATTTTAAGATATCCAAAGACAAGGCTCCGCACAGTCACACAAATACTCGCAGCGAAAACACCTAGCTCCTCACAGGACGAGTTGCCACTAGATACTGAAGTAGCTTGGGATAGTAGCGCTTAAATAGGCCGGTTGTTGACGCCGTGGAACTTTCCATCGCCCTCCGGAGGAGCTTCGCAGTGGAATGTAAGCGGTAAACAGTTCCCGGAACCGCTGATGAGTAAACAGGCTGGGACAGTCACGTAGGCCCTAGCACGCGCCTCGACACGTGACATCGCGGAGCCGCTTGCAGGTTGGTTTAGTCAAGCCGGCATACAACGTGTAACGAAGTCACATCAAATTCGGTCGACAAGCAGCCGAGATCCCATAAGGAAAACACGTTTGAAAATTAATAGCGGGCCCGTTTAACGGTGGATTTTCAATATTCTTTAAGCGATGGTTTACTTAGGCCGCTGCCCAACATGTGGTGAAGTTTCATCAAAATCGGTCGGTAAACAGCTGAGATCCTATAAGGAAAACACGTTTAAAAATTAATAGCGGGCCCGTTTAACAGTTGATTTTCAATTTTCTTTAAGCGATGGTTTTCTTACGTCACGGCCCGACATGTGGTGAGGTTTCGTCAAAATCGGTCGGTAAACAGCTGAGATCCCATAAGGAAAACGCGGTTATAAATTAATAGCGGGTCCGTTTAACGGTGGATTTTCAATTTTCTTTAAGCGATGGTTTACTTAGACCGCCGCCCGACATGTGGTGAGGTTTCGTCAAAATCGGTCGGTAAACAGCTGAGATCCGATAAGGAAAACTCGGTTATAAATTAATAGCGGCCTTGTTTAATGGTGGATCTATGGGGTTCTTACGTCATTCGCTTCCTCTAGGATAGGCCTACATTCTGGAAAAAGTCCCGTGGGAATCGGTGGATAAATAGGCTAGTTATTAATTTTCGAAAGTTTTTCCTCATTTTCAAGGTCATCACGAAAAGTGCCGCTGGCGACGGGGGGGGGTCCGAGCTTGGCTATGGGGAATGTCGGGGGGGGCTGACGTCACGGGGGGGCTGACGTCACGGGGGGGCTGACGTCACGGGGGGGCTGACGTCACGGGGGGGGGCTCCTCACTTGCTCCTCACCGCGCCTGTGCTGGTTCTGTATCGGCCAATGCCCCCTACTAAGTAATAATTTTCATGGGTTATACTGATCCGTAACTTTAACCATATAGATTAATTTGGTTTTAATGAAAATAAAGGAATGGACAACACAAGATAAGTTAAGCGTATAAAATGATTACTTCTCTAAATTTAGTAGTCTATGATCTCCTTACTTTTACCTTGGGGTCATCTGTGTATACTTAATTCTCGAAGATGAGTGACAAGTTTGTAGCTATATAAATTGTTGTTGGCCTAGTTTTACTGTTGATACATAATTGTAAATTTTCATTATTGCTTAGCCATCTTGAGTTCAAGTTACATTTTAAAACAGTTATCTTTTTGCCTTTTTGACTTGTAAATGTACCTGTAATTTAACGATAAATATTGACAGTTAACTCAAATTCCACCTGTCTCAGATTCCATGATATTTTAATGGATTACTCTTAGTTTTAGCGAATTTCCCCTATAGGGAAGAAGCTATAGGTCGTGGGTGGCTTGGTAAAACCATGGTCCGGGACCATCATAACTTATCGTTTTTAGGCCTCCCAGGTGCCAAAAGCACCATTCGTTCAAATTCATATATATATGTGTCCGTAGGCACGATAACTGTCGTAAAAATGGTCCAATCTTGATGAAATTTGGTATAAACGTGTAAAGCAGCATCTATTTTCATGAGTTCGAGAACCAGACAGGTCGCTCTAAACCACACAAGAGCACCAAACACATTAAATAGGGTGCTAGGGTTTGGATTTTGGGGGGGTTTTGTACCCGAAAATTGGGGTTTTTGAACTTTTTACAAATAATTATTATTAAACCCAAATTTTGGTTACACCATTAAATTCAGCTTAAAAAAACAATTTGGTATTTTGATCATCGCTCTACGTCAATTGGTTACCGATATATTGAGAGTGCTAAACACAGTACGTTGTCCAATGTTAATCTTATGGAGAATAAGTAAAATTGTATATCTCGCTTATTAATGAACATATATTAATGAAACTTGGTATGTGGTTTTATATGGTTGGTTTTTAATGCTATTTGCATATAAAACTCATTTTTTATGGTCTCCTTGGCAGCAAACCTGCGTACTCAGCAGCTATAATGTTATTCTTACGAAGAATAATAAACATCTGACATCTTGCTTGTTTATGAACATAAATTGATAAAACTTGGTATTTTGCTTCATCTGGAGGTTATCCATTAGTATTTGCATACAAACCAGATTTTGTGTTCCTTGATGCAGCAAACCTGCATACTCAGTCCTAGTGTTTTTCTTATGTGGGATAAATCAAATGTCATATCTCGCTTATTTATTAATATGCTTTGATTAAGGTTGGTAAGTGGCTTCATGACTTAGTGAAGTACCATTTTAAATTCGCTGAGTACGCAGGTTTGCTGTAACGGGGGTATTCAGATATATTAATAATATTTGTAGCTAGTAGTCTCATCAGGCATCATAAGACAGGGGTTTTTGTGAGGAAAACTTTATCAATCTAAATTAATATCTGAAATAACTAAAAAAAGAGAAAGGAAAAACACCGATAGTTCACTTATTTCGGGTCATAAAAATGTATTTCTACTAAGAAGTATCCTTCACATTGCACTTTTAAGGTTCTATAGGCCTATTGCACTTTTATAGGACAATCTGTTTGGCCGCTAGAACTCAAATAAAACGACACTTTTTTAATTTAATTTGCCATTATTAATTTTTATTAAGGGAATTTAAACTGACAAAAGTAAAATTTGGACATTTTCTCTGGGGTTAATAGGTGAAAAACACCACCATGCTAAATATCAAGTCCATAGCTCAAGTATAAATGGTGTCACGTGCATGTCAATTGGCATAGAACCATCATAGCATTACTACTTATACGAAGAAAATGGTCAAATTTAAGATATTTACAGTTTTTGATTTTCCGACAGGTTTAATTAATCAAGACTGGTCAAATTACTGCTGTTATTTACTAAGACATATTTTATAGACATACTTCGTGCCCAATATTAGGCCTTCATCAATTATATTAACATGATACAAAATAAAATACCACCACAAAATCTCGAAAATATGCCGAAATTTGAAAAATCTAGTTGTACCAAAATACAACTCTTCTTCTGTCAAACAAGATTTATAAAATATATTTTTTTAAGTTCCAAGGGTTAAAATCATCACAAACAACTAAAAACCTAGGAAATGTGGTAACCATCGATAAGTTGTAGTTTATGTACGTAATTAAAAAATCGTACAAAAACCTTTAATCTGTAGTTCATATAGTGAAATCTGCAAATATTATGTTCAAAAAATTAGGCCTCTCAAAACAATATTGAAGTAGAACACGATTTCAGAACCTGAAACCTTGAAAATTCTCTAAATTCGGTCAAAACCAATCCTGAAAATCATGCAGAATATGTGGAAATAAAACAAAGAAATAAATAAATAACCAGTAAACATTTTAAAAATCGTCATACAACTTGAATAAATAAAATACAGAGTTCCTCAAGGATCTATTTAATAAGGTAAATGTATTAAAAGTACACAAATTTTAAGGCTTAGCTTTCTTATTGAGGGTTAAATCATACAAATTGTTCATATGCATGCTGCATACTACGTATAGGTCATAGTATTCAGAAATCGGATTTAAAATGATGATATTCCAGGTTACAGTTTAAGGCTACATCGTATGCAATTTGTTACGCCACCAGACACTATGCAAGTGCGTGAAATAATTTAAATCCTTACTTTTAACTGTCCTTATTTGACAAAATTTGTGTTGTTAAAGGGAAAAACACTATAACATAAAATATTATGTTCGTGCCGAATAAAAGTAATCTGTAAAAAATATAACCTAATTCAAGTGGGGCTTTTCCCACCTGTTATGACCAAAAGACAAAAAAATCCACAACAATTTAGACATTTCTTATGGGTTATAATGAATAAAATTGTTTCTATGACTGTTGTTGGCCCTGACATGCAGACGTATTGTGTGTACTGTTTAGGTATATGCACCCATATATTATTAAGGGCTTGTGAATAATGAAAATATAATAGAATATATAATGAAATAGAATGAATAGTCTTAAAGGATAAAACCATCAGTTACCACCTTAAGTTAGAACATAGTTTAGTGACTACCAATTCTTTTGAAATGTTTAAAAATAAATAGGTCTAATAGAAAAATAATAGGTTTAATATTAAAAGAGTTAAAATGTTACTTCAGCATAAGCTGCATACTACATTACCGATATTACTGAAAACATTTTGAAATCCAAATAATGCATTTAAATAACGTAGTTTACGTACTCATAGATTTCTATATTTTTGTTAAGGTTAGTAATTAAACATTGGGAGTTACAAGCTATACTGTATGCCAAAAGCCACGTTCCTAGCTCATCCGTAAGTGGCCAAGGCAAAAGTGTACAAAATGTCACTCCCTGGTTAGTTCATCTAGAAGTGGGGTAAGATTCGTATAACTGAGCTCGTATACAACTGGTCGCAAGCTACGAGAATCTCGTCAATGGCGCACACGCACAACCATAGATTAAGCATATCCCTAAGGAGTACGTTTAATTTATGGCACCACTCACCCCCAAGCACAAGCAGAATTCGCCAAGCACTACGCGTAGTTGCTAAAAGAAGCAAGCTGAGAATAACCCTAGGCCTAGTAAACTGATCCACGGGTAACGCAAGAAAATACCATGACTACCAAAAATACGTAAAAACAGGACACAACATCATCAAAGGGTGTGGTTGAAACAACAAGTTTTCTTACCAGCGAGAACCTAACTTATATGTTTCGATGTTGAGCAATAAGCAATCATGAGTTTATGTAAACATATTTAGTTAAGTTTAAAATTATTAATATTTAATAAGAAACACATTTTTTGTGACTGGATTGCCACATAACGCTTACACGAGAAAGCCGATTAAGATTTTTGTAAACTACATTACCAAAACGGTTACAATATCGAAATAATGCATCTCGGTAACGTAGTCTACGTAACTAATATATTTTAAAATATATTTTTTTAAATATTTAATAATTAAAAATTGTGAGTTTTGACAATTTTTCTGGGGGTTACAAGGTTAAATCTACCTGCATGCAAAATTTCACGTCGATAGCTCGTCTAGAAGTGGTCTAGAATTCGTATACCTCAGTGAGTCAGTCAGTTACACAAGCGGCTGTATATATGTTAGATGTATAGTATATTAGACTCGCTTCGCTCGCTGGGGGCTCCGCCCCCAGACCCCTGTGGGGGGCTTCGCCCCCAAGGCGCTGTTTGGCCACAGTTTAATGTAAATTGGTCCAAATTCTATTTAAGACCTAAATTCTACAACTATTCCAAGGCTTTTATTATTTTAAGGTTTTAACCTATAAAATCCGGTCATAAGCCTATTGGTGAGTACGACTTGGCATGGAGACGTAGTATGTTTAATTTTAAGTTTCAATGCATGATTCAGTGCTGTGTTTCAATGTTTTTCAGTGCTCGAAAAAAAATTAATACCCTTAATTTATGTATAATGTAGCCTTTATAAGGCGTCTTTTGAACCTTATAAGGAATACGACCACCGTTAACAACCTGAAATACTATGACTTTGGGTTTATACAATCCTTCTGCAGCAAAAATGACATGATTTATAAGAGATTTTACCCTCGACAAAGCGCAATATAGAAAATATACCCGAAATACACGAATAAATCTACAAAAGCTCAAAGACTTTGATTTTTTTGGGTGTATAAGATATCTAATCTGGGTGTGTGAGTGTTGCTTGGTACTAATTGTAATGTAGGAATACGGTGTGATAAATATTAGGCCTCTAAGTTCTATATTAGAGCGAAAAAACCATTAAAAACCACAAAAAATCTTAGAAAAAAACTTAAATTTAAAGAATCTAGCGCTATCTAAGGGTGAAGGGGGTGAGATACGGCAAAATGTCATAGAACTAAAGTTGTAGTTCGTCTAAAATCCGTGGCACATAGTGGTCTTCGTTTTTCGATAGGACAACCCGTTTGGCCGCTAGAGCTCAAATAAAAAATACTACATTTCGATTTTGTATTCCCAAATTTTCTTTTTCAGATAGTTCAAACTAAAAATAGTAGGATTAGGGAAGAAAAGGTGCAACGCACAAGCAAGCCATATATCACGATCCTATTTAAAGTATAAATGGTGATACGTGCATTCTAATTAATAACAATTGTTCCGGAACCGGCATTTCCTTACTACTTATACTTAGAAAACGGTCAAATCTATAAAATTTAAGAGTTTTTTAATTTTTTCGACAGGTTTAACTAATAAAAACTGGTCAGATTTCTGCTGTTATTTACTAAGTGTGATGTTGACATACTGCGTGCCCAATATTAGGCCTTCATCAAGTATATTAACGTGATAGGAAATAAAAAACCGCCACAAATTCTCAAAATTTGAAAAAATCTAGAGCTATCTAAGGGTGAAGGAGACGAGATACGACAAAAGGTCATAGGACCAAAGTTGTAGATCTTGCAAAATCCGTGGCACGTGGTGGTGTCCGTTTTTTGATAGGACCATCCGTTCGCGCGCTAGAGCTCAAAAACTGGAATTTTAAAATAAGCCTTTTTGGGGGGTTTTAAATAGTTTTTTTAGGGGGGTTAAAATAAAATATTGTTAGTTTTGGCGATTTTCCTGGGGGTTACAAACTATAAGCTACCTGCATGCAAAATTTCAGGTTTCTAGCTCATCTAGAAGTGGTCTAGAATTCGTATACCTCAGTCAGTCAGTCAGTCAGTCAGTCAGTCAGTCAGTCAGTCAGTCAGTCAGTGAGTTACACATGCGGCTGTATAGCACCGGACAGTTGCAGCTTGTTGGGCCGGTTGTCGAAGTAAGCGAAGCATCGCTTACACACGTGGATGGCGTGGCCGTGAGACGTCAGCTGGGGTCGCACCAGCCTGCTGACGTTCGTGATGTAGGCGGAGTGACTGCCCCCGCCGGTGGTCACGTACAGCAGGTCCCGGCGATCCTCCAACTCCCGCTTGCAGATCTTCAGCGGGAACACGCGGTCCTGGAACTTTGGCGATCCGTCGGGGCGTCTCCCCACCATGGCGCGCTCGATCCCGTACACGTGACGCTAATGGGGTTCCTCCTCTCGAAGACTTTGATGTCCTTCACGGCCACGGGGAAACGTAGGCCGACCCAGTCGTAGCGTGCCATGACGTCCGGTGTGTACGATGCGGGCCTCTCCGGGTGTTGCGCGACGAACTTGGCCAGGACAGCGTACGCGAAGCACATGTCATCGACGTTTTGCACGTTGATAACGGAGTGCGTGTTGCAGATGGTCCTGGGAAGCTGGACGAACCGGGCTCCGCGTTCTCCCAACGGGGTGTAGAGGTTGACGCGGATCTCCAGGTCGCGTATCCGGAGATAGCTCCACCCGCTACCCACTAGCAGGCACTGCTCCTTCTCTTCCTCCAGCTTGTGGAAGGACGCTGACAAGAAGTCCTCCAAGTCGGACGCGGCGGTGAGAGGCACGTTCTTCGTCTTGAAGGCCCGCAGACAAGTGGCCCCGTGGACGTTGGCGAATTCGCATTCCAGGAACATGTTGACCTTGATGTTCGGGTGTCGGGACGTCGGCCAGCAGTTCCAGGACGCTGTCGAACAGCAGCACCAGCGCGTCCTCCACGGTCAAGAAGTCCTCCATGGGCCAGGACAGGCCGAAGGTCAGGAGCCGTCCGCGGAACCCCCGTTGGATGGCGCGGAACGTGGGCGGTTCGTCGCCGCCGCCACCACCCACCATCCCGTCGGGTGCCGTGCTGGGTCCGGGCTGAGGCTCGTGGCTGGGTCCAGGTCGAGGCTCGGAGCTGGGTCCTGGGCGGGGCTGGGGCTCGTGGCTGGGTCCCGGACGCGGCTCGGGTGACAGAGTGGGCAGGTGCGGCATCTCGTCCACAACGAGGTTCCTCACGACGGGGCAGTTGTGGGCCTCGTGCTGGTCCCGGTTGTAGCGCCGGGTGAAGCCTCGGTCGCAGTAGGCGCACGCGAACCTCATACCGCGGTGGACGCTCTCCATGTGCCGCTGGAGATAAGCGGCCCTGCGGAAAAGGGTGCCACACTCGGTGCAACGGGCCTCGTTGACGTGCACCAGCTGCACGTGACGCCGGAGCAGGTCCTCGCGGGAGAATCGCCGCCCGCACGCGTCGCACTCGGGCCGTGGTTCTCTGACGGGTGGCGTTGCGGCGGAGGAGGAGGTCGAAGCCGACGGGCTCGCACCGTGGACCGCTTCCATATGGTGGCGCAGATCCTCGGGACTCGCCAGGGCGACAGCGCACAACGGGCATGGACGGCCTGCGAACAGGAAAACAAGTCCTATTAGTTACCCGATAAACACGAGGGTGAGGAACTATACAGTGGACTGGCGACCTCTTGTTTACCCCACGAGTCTTTTTCCTCATCTCGATCGCCATTTACCCGAGCCCGATAAATACAAGGGTGAGGAGGTGGCGGTGAGGAACTATACAGAGGGCTGGCAACCTCTTGTTTTCTCCTCGAGTCTGTTTCCTAATCTCGATCGCCAGTTACCCAAGGCTGTTAAATACAAGGGTGAGGAACTATGCAGAGGGCTGTCAGTTTACCCTGTCAGGGCCGTTTACTCTCTCATAAAGACAACTCATTAGTTATAAAAGTCCACGGGCGCGTCGTGGCGTCATGGGTCAGAACACCAGGAAACAGCATACTTAATAAATCTACTGGCGGTTTCTTATTTAAACTAAAACTGTACCTGGCGCTTGGTCGTGAGGAGTGGGAGGATGAACTGCAGCGAGGTGGCGTCGCAAGTTGTCGCTTCGCCTGAAGCGTCTGCCGCAGACGTGACAATCGTAATGGCGATCGTTGTGGACAGATGCTACGTGGCGGGCCAGGTTTCTTGCAACCCCGAAACTGCGCCCGCAAACCTCACACAGATGAACAGCCATCTGCAACATCGGGTATCTGTACTCTCCATCCGTCACAAAGGCGCAGTTGCCCTCAACATTTCGATTGGAAAGTAAAAACAAAACAAAAAAACTACTTTTATTTCGCTCAAACATTTTTTTTAAGAAGAGTGGTAGTGAATCTATTTTGATTTTTAGGTTCGGCTTATTAATTTTAATCGTTATAAAACACTACTGTTCCAAGGTCATTACAATTCCACTCATCTCCATCTGAAAGGAAACAACGACAAGACCCCGTGTACTGGGATATGTAAAAGATGAAATATTAATGTTAACTAATTAGGTTTTAGGGCATCGGAAAACTGGCTGATGAAAAAGTAAATTACATGTTACGTACATTTTAAGATATCCAAAGACAAGGCTCCGCACAGTCACACAAATACTCGCAGCGAAAACACCTAGCTCCTCACAGGACGAGTTGCCACTAGATACTGAAGTAGCTTGGGATAGTAGCGCTTAAATAGGCCGGTTGTTGACGCCGTGGAACTTTCCATCGCCCTCCGGAGGAGCTTCGCAGTGGAATGTAAGCGGTAAACAGTTCCCGGAACCGCTGATGAGTAAACAGGCTGGGACAGTCACGTAGGCCCTAGCACGCGCCTCGACACGTGACATCGCGGAGCCGCTTGCAGGTTGGTTTAGTCAAGCCGGCATACAACGTGTAACGAAGTCACATCAAATTCGGTCGACAAGCAGCCGAGATCCCATAAGGAAAACACGTTTGAAAATTAATAGCGGGCCCGTTTAACGGTGGATTTTCAATATTCTTTAAGCGATGGTTTACTTAGGCCGCTGCCCAACATGTGGTGAAGTTTCATCAAAATCGGTCGGTAAACAGCTGAGATCCTATAAGGAAAACACGTTTAAAAATTAATAGCGGGCCCGTTTAACAGTTGATTTTCAATTTTCTTTAAGCGATGGTTTTCTTACGTCACGGCCCGACATGTGGTGAGGTTTCGTCAAAATCGGTCGGTAAACAGCTGAGATCCCATAAGGAAAACGCGGTTATAAATTAATAGCGGGTCCGTTTAACGGTGGATTTTCAATTTTCTTTAAGCGATGGTTTACTTAGACCGCCGCCCGACATGTGGTGAGGTTTCGTCAAAATCGGTCGGTAAACAGCTGAGATCCGATAAGGAAAACTCGGTTATAAATTAATAGCGGCCTTGTTTAATGGTGGATCTATGGGGTTCTTACGTCATTCGCTTCCTCTAGGATAGGCCTACATTCTGGAAAAAGTCCCGTGGGAATCGGTGGATAAATAGGCTAGTTATTAATTTTCGAAAGTTTTTCCTCATTTTCAAGGTCATCACGAAAAGTGCCGCTGGCGACGGGGGGGGGTCCGAGCTTGGCTATGGGGAATGTCGGGGGGGGGCTGACGTCACGGGGGGGCTGACGTCACGGGGGGGCTGACGTCACGGGGGGGCTGACGTCACGGGGGGGGGCTCCTCACTTGCTCCTCACCGCGCCTGTGCTGGTTCTGTATCGGCCAATGCCCCCTACTAAGTAATAATTTTCATGGGTTATACTGATCCGTAACTTTAACCATATAGATTAATTTGGTTTTAATGAAAATAAAGGAATGGACAACACAAGATAAGTTAAGCGTATAAAATGATTACTTCTCTAAATTTAGTAGTCTATGATCTCCTTACTTTTACCTTGGGGTCATCTGTGTATACTTAATTCTCGAAGATGAGTGACAAGTTTGTAGCTATATAAATTGTTGTTGGCCTAGTTTTACTGTTGATACATAATTGTAAATTTTCATTATTGCTTAGCCATCTTGAGTTCAAGTTACATTTTAAAACAGTTATCTTTTTGCCTTTTTGACTTGTAAATGTACCTGTAATTTAACGATAAATATTGACAGTTAACTCAAATTCCACCTGTCTCAGATTCCATGATATTTTAATGGATTACTCTTAGTTTTAGCGAATTTCCCCTATAGGGAAGAAGCTATAGGTCGTGGGTGGCTTGGTAAAACCATGGTCCGGGACCATCATAACTTATCGTTTTTAGGCCTCCCAGGTGCCAAAAGCACCATTCGTTCAAATTCATATATATATGTGTCCGTAGGCACGATAACTGTCGTAAAAATGGTCCAATCTTGATGAAATTTGGTATAAACGTGTAAAGCAGCATCTATTTTCATGAGTTCGAGAACCAGACAGGTCGCTCTAAACCACACAAGAGCACCAAACACATTAAATAGGGTGCTAGGGTTTGGATTTTGGGGGGGTTTTGTACCCGAAAATTGGGGTTTTTGAACTTTTTACAAATAATTATTATTAAACCCAAATTTTGGTTACACCATTAAATTCAGCTTAAAAAACAATTTGGTATTTTGATCATCGCTCTACGTCAATTGGTTACCGATATATTGAGAGTGCTAAACACAGTACGTTGTCCAATGTTAATCTTATGGAGAATAAGTAAAATTGTATATCTCGCTTATTAATGAACATATATTAATGAAACTTGGTATGTGGTTTTATATGGTTGGTTTTTAATGCTATTTGCATATAAAACTCATTTTTTATGGTCTCCTTGGCAGCAAACCTGCGTACTCAGCAGCTATAATGTTATTCTTACGAAGAATAATAAACATCTGACATCTTGCTTGTTTATGAACATAAATTGATAAAACTTGGTATTTTGCTTCATCTGGAGGTTATCCATTAGTATTTGCATACAAACCAGATTTTGTGTTCCTTGATGCAGCAAACCTGCATACTCAGTCCTAGTGTTTTTCTTATGTGGGATAAATCAAATGTCATATCTCGCTTATTTATTAATATGCTTTGATTAAGGTTGGTAAGTGGCTTCATGACTTAGTGAAGTACCATTTTAAATTCGCTGAGTACGCAGGTTTGCTGTAACGGGGGTATTCAGATATATTAATAATATTTGTAGCTAGTAGTCTCATCAGGCATCATAAGACAGGGGTTTTTGTGAGGAAAACTTTATCAATCTAAATTAATATCTGAAATAACTAAAAAAAGAGAAAGGAAAAACACCGATAGTTCACTTATTTCGGGTCATAAAAATGTATTTCTACTAAGAAGTATCCTTCACATTGCACTTTTAAATACCCCCGACGCAGCTAACCTGCGTACTCAGCGAATTTCCTATGAATGAATATATTTCATGCTACCACATAAAGCCACTTACCAAGTTTCATAAAAATACTTAAATAAATAAGTGATATATAGCATTTTATTTATTCTCTATAAGAATAACATTAGGGCTGAGAACGCAGGTTTGCTGCAACGAGGAAGATAAAAATGCGGGTTTTTTGCAATTATCAATATAAATCAACTAGGTGAAGCTATATACCAAGTTTTAATGATTTATGTTCATAATTAAGGGAGATATAAAGCTTTCCGTATTCTCCTTAAGAATAACATTAGGGATGAGAATGCAGGTTTGCTGCTAAGAGGATAATCAACAAAAAATCATTTTTTGTGGAAATATCAATATACCAGTACTAGGTGAAGCCACCTACCAAGTTTCATCAATATACGTTCATAAATAATCGAGATATCAAATTTTAAATATTCTCCATAAGGATAACATTGGACAACATACTGTGTTTAGCACTTTGAATATCACGGCAACGGTTGGACGTAGAATCACAATTTAAACACCAAAATGATTGTTTTGTAGAGCTAAACTGATTGGTAAAAGCAAATGTGAAGTTTACATAGAAATGAACTGAGGAAAAGCCAAAAACCTTTTTCCCATAAGATTAACATGGGAGATTTTATGAGCAGTTTTTTTTGGATTTTCTCCGCAACCACTTAACCTAGGTTAATAATTCAAAATACCATATTATTTGTTTTTTTAAGCTCTATAACATGGTCAAAACCAAAATTAAGGTTTTAAACAATTTTAGGGTGAAAAATGCAAAAAAAACTGATTTTTGGACAATTTAAAACCCCCATAAACCCCCCTTCCCGTGGTCCGATATTTCTGGTTTTCGAACTTAAAGTCATGAATGTCACTTTACACATTTGAGCCAAATTTCATCGAAATCGGACGTTTTTTACTCAAGTTATCGCGGTAACGGACACACACATATATATATATATAATATATATATATATATATATATATATATATATATATAAATTTGAACGAATAGTGTTTTTGGCATCTGGGGACCTCAAAACAAAAAGTTATCATGGTCTCGGGCTTAAGTCTTACCATGAGACCTATGGTAATAGCTTCTTCCCTATAGGGGAAATTCGCTTAAATATACGGGTTTATAAGGGTTACCTTTAAATTTGTAAACGATCGCCCTGAAATGTGTGATATTAACTAAATTAAAACTTTTTAAAAACTTACAACTAATACCGTGGAGTCACAAGAGGTTATATTAGAATGATTAGGTAGTTCTATGATTAAATGTGTCATTATAAATCCACCTTATGACAATTAATTACAATTTAACCTAACATTATACTTACTGTGAATAACACCTCCCTTTATTGATAGTGGTTCCAAAATTACCATGGGAACGAGCTTTATATAACAACTTAAGCTATTTGCCCAGAGACCCCTTTAGCCTGGAGATCCGTCCCCGCTTCAAACCCCTTTTGGAAATGGTTTAAACGCCTGCTTTGTAGTGAGGCGCTGTCTTTCTGATTATGTTTGCAAATTTTTTAATTCAAGATTTTAGGCTTTCGAAAATATAAGTTTGAATTTCAAACCATTTAGAATCATAACTAATACATTAGAAATGTTAATTCTATCTATTACATTTGATTACTTTTTAATGATAAAATACTACAATAAAATATATTAAAAAAAAACTCCTAACAGTTTGTAACGCCCATTGGTTTGTACATATTAATTTTATTAGACCTAAATGTTTAATAATTGTAAATATTGTTTCAATCAACCAAAAATTCATAAAAAATATAAATTTGTGTTATACTCTATTTGTTTAATCAAATCAATCGGTAACAGATGACATTGAATATTATACAATTTTTGTGAAATTTAAAAACGTGTTGAACACACGTTTGGTGGTACACGTATGGATTAAGAAATTAATATATTCTTAATTAGATTCTTTCTCGCTCTCAAGAAGACCATATGAAAGATTCCCTACTCAGATTTGTCACAAATGTCAATTAAGATTTTTGTTTGTAGTAAAATTTACTATAAGTAGTGTTTGCTAATTATAAACTTCCGCTTTATTATTTCACATCATTTGGCAAGTATAAAAATAGTCCCACAACAACACCCATAACAACATCTTAGAGATTGAAAGTAAATTTTGTTCAAATAGATATATATCCAAAGGAGACTTTTAGTATTGTATTGCCCATTCTCCCATTCTTCTCCCTTCGTAGCCCAAACAAAAGGTTAATCGACATTGAAATATAGCCCAGTAAAAGCCCGCTTCTGTTCATCGAACAGTTGTTTGTATTTTCCGTTGTTTGTTTGACACTGGAACTAAACTCAGTGATGAAAATAGTAAGAGTTTAAAGTAAAAGCTATGATATTAAGGCGTTTTTTATTGTAAAAGAAACCTCAATAAAAGTAATAAGGGGCACAGTATATATCTTATTCCATTAAACAACTTAAAATAATTGAATATGAAAGTTACTTACTGTGTAATATAAATTATATCAAGCTGTACAATAACTTAATATTTGGGTTTTAATTTAAACTGGACTAATTTTATATTACCAATCACAATAACCTACCAGCTTTATTATTTTAAACTCGCTTCGCTCGCTGGGGGCTCCGCCCCCAGACCCCTGTGGGGGGCTTCGCCCCCAGGTCGTATTGTATGTTAAATTTTAAGTCTCCATTTAATACCTTGGAAAGAAAATTGAAACCCTACACTGGATTTTGTGATATAGCCTTTATAGGACGTCGCCTAAACCTTTTAAGGGGAAAAACAAAGTTAAAAACCTAAATTGCTGTGTATTTGGTCAACAATAAGCATTCTGCAACAAATATAACATTATTTATAAGGGGTTTTACCCTTGCTGGAGCGCTACATAAAAAATACACCTAAAAACACAAATAAATTTACAAAAGTTCAAAGTCTTTTTTTTCTTTCGGGTGTTTAAGTGATATAATCTGGGCGTATGACTGGTTCTAAATACTAATTAATTGTAATATAGGAAAACTTTGTGCCAAATACTAGGCCTCTAAGTTCTGTATTAGAACGGCAAACCATTGAAAACCACGTAAAAATCTTGAAATTTAACAAATATAGCGCTATCTAAGGGTAAAGGGGACGAGATACGGCAAAAAGTCATAGGAAGAAAATTGTAGATCGCCTAAAATCCGTGGGACGTGGTAGTCGCCGTTTTTTATAGGACAATCTGTTTGGCCGCTAGAACTCAAATAAAACGACACTTTTTTAATTTAATTTGCCATTATTAATTTTTATTAAGGGAATTTAAACTGACAAAAGTAAAATTTGGACATTTTCTCTGGGGTTAATAGGTGAAAAACACCACCATGCTAAATATCAAGTCCATAGCTCAAGTATAAATGGTGTCACGTGCATGTCAATTGGCATAGAACCATCATAGCATTACTACTTATACGAAGAAAATGGTCAAATTTAAGATATTTACAGTTTTTGATTTTCCGACAGGTTTAATTAATCAAGACTGGTCAAATTACTGCTGTTATTTACTAAGACATATTTTATAGACATACTTCGTGCCCAATATTAGGCCTTCATCAATTATATTAACATGATACAAAATAAAATACCACCACAAAATCTCGAAAATATGCCGAAATTTGAAAAATCTAGTTGTACCAAAATACAACTCTTCTTCTGTCAAACAAGATTTATAAAATATATTTTTTTAAGTTCCAAGGGTTAAAATCATCACAAACAACTAAAAACCTAGGAAATGTGGTAACCATCGATAAGTTGTAGTTTATGTACGTAATTAAAAAATCGTACAAAAACCTTTAATCTGTAGTTCATATAGTGAAATCTGCAAATATTATGTTCAAAAAATTAGGCCTCTCAAAACAATATTGAAGTAGAACACGATTTCAGAACCTGAAACCTTGAAAATTCTCTAAATTCGGTCAAAACCAATCCTGAAAATCATGCAGAATATGTGGAAATAAAACAAAGAAATAAATAAATAACCAGTAAACATTTTAAAAATCGTCATACAACTTGAATAAATAAAATACAGAGTTCCTCAAGGATCTATTTAATAAGGTAAATGTATTAAAAGTACACAAATTTTAAGGCTTAGCTTTCTTATTGAGGGTTAAATCATACAAATTGTTCATATGCATGCTGCATACTACGTATAGGTCATAGTATTCAGAAATCGGATTTAAAATGATGATATTCCAGGTTACAGTTTAAGGCTACATCGTATGCAATTTGTTACGCCACCAGACACTATGCAAGTACGTGAAATAATTTAAATCCTTACTTTTAACTGTCCTTATTTGACAAAATTTGTGTTGTTAAAGGGAAAAACACTATAACATAAAATATTATGTTCGTGCCGAATAAAAGTAATCTGTAAAAAATATAACCTAATTCAAGTGGGGCTTTTCCCACCTGTTATGACCAAAAGACAAAAAAATCCACAACAATTTAGACATTTCTTATGGGTTATAATGAATAAAATTGTTTCTATGACTGTTGTTGGCCCTGACATGCAGACGTATTGTGTGTACTGTTTAGGTATATGCACCCATATATTATTAAGGGCTTGTGAATAATGAAAATATAATAGAATATATAATGAAATAGAATGAATAGTCTTAAAGGATAAAACCATCAGTTACCACCTTAAGTTAGAACATAGTTTAGTGACTACCAATTCTTTTGAAATGTTTAAAAATAAATAGGTCTAATAGAAAAATAATAGGTTTAATATTAAAAGAGTTAAAATGTTACTTCAGCATAAGCTGCATACTACATTACCGATATTACTGAAAACATTTTGAAATCCAAATAATGCATTTAAATAACGTAGTTTACGTACTCATAGATTTCTATATTTTTGTTAAGGTTAGTAATTAAACATTGGGAGTTACAAGCTATACTGTATGCCAAAAGCCACGTTCCTAGCTCATCCGTAAGTGGCCAAGGCAAAAGTGTACAAAATGTCACTCCCTGGTTAGTTCATCTAGAAGTGGGGTAAGATTCGTATAACTGAGCTCGTATACAACTGGTCGCAAGCTACGAGAATCTCGTCAATGGCGCACACGCACAACCATAGATTAAGCATATCCCTAAGGAGTACGTTTAATTTATGGCACCACTCACCCCCAAGCACAAGCAGAATTCGCCAAGCACTACGCGTAGTTGCTAAAAGAAGCAAGCTGAGAATAACCCTAGGCCTAGTAAACTGATCCACGGGTAACGCAAGAAAATACCATGACTACCAAAAATACGTAAAAACAGGACACAACATCATCAAAGGGTGTGGTTGAAACAACAAGTTTTCTTACCAGCGAGAACCTAACTTATATGTTTCGATGTTGAGCAATAAGCAATCATGAGTTTATGTAAACATATTTAGTTAAGTTTAAAATTATTAATATTTAATAAGAAACACATTTTTTGTGACTGGATTGCCACATAACGCTTACACGAGAAAGCCGATTTAGATTTTTGTAAACTACATTACCAAAACGGTTACAATATCGAAATAATGCATCTCGGTAACGTAGTCTACGTAACTAATATATTTTAAAATATATTTTTTTAAATATTTAATAATTAAAAATTGTGAGTTTTGACAATTTTTCTGGGGGTTACAAGGTTAAATCTACCTGCATGCAAAATTTCACGTCGATAGCTCGTCTAGAAGTGGTCTAGAATTCGTATACCTCAGTGAGTCAGTCAGTTACACAAGCGGCTGTATATATGTTAGATGTATAGTATATTAGACTCGCTTCGCTCGCTGGGGGCTCCGCCCCCAGACCCCTGTGGGGGGCTTCGCCCCCAAGGCGCTGTTTGGCCACAGTTTAATGTAAATTGGTCCAAATTCTATTTAAGACCTAAATTCTACAACTATTCCAAGGCTTTTATTATTTTAAGGTTTTAACCTATAAAATCCGGTCATAAGCCTATTGGTGAGTACGACTTGGCATGGAGACGTAGTATGTTTAATTTTAAGTTTCAATGCATGATTCAGTGCTGTGTTTCAATGTTTTTCAGTGCTCGAAAAAAAATTAATACCCTTAATTTATGTATAATGTAGCCTTTATAAGGCGTCTTTTGAACCTTATAAGGAATACGACCACCGTTAACAACCTGAAATACTATGACTTTGGGTTTATACAATCCTTCTGCAGCAAAAATGACATGATTTATAAGAGATTTTACCCTCGACAAAGCGCAATATAGAAAATATACCCGAAATACACGAATAAATCTACAAAAGCTCAAAGACTTTGATTTTTTTGGGTGTATAAGATATCTAATCTGGGTGTGTGAGTGTTGCTTGGTACTAATTGTAATGTAGGAATACGGTGTGATAAATATTAGGCCTCTAAGTTCTATATTAGAGCGAAAAAACCATTAAAAACCACAAAAAATCTTAGAAAAAAACTTAAATTTAAAGAATCTAGCGCTATCTAAGGGTGAAGGGGGTGAGATACGGCAAAATGTCATAGAACTAAAGTTGTAGTTCGTCTAAAATCCGTGGCACATAGTGGTCTTCGTTTTTCGATAGGACAACCCGTTTGGCCGCTAGAGCTCAAATAAAAAATACTACATTTCGATTTTGTATTCCCAAATTTTCTTTTTCAGATAGTTCAAACTAAAAATAGTAGGATTAGGGAAGAAAAGGTGCAACGCACAAGCAAGCCATATATCACGATCCTATTTAAAGTATAAATGGTGATACGTGCATTCTAATTAATAACAATTGTTCCGGAACCGGCATTTCCTTACTACTTATACTTAGAAAACGGTCAAATCTATAAAATTTAAGAGTTTTTTAATTTTTTCGACAGGTTTAACTAATAAAAACTGGTCAGATTTCTGCTGTTATTTACTAAGTGTGATGTTGACATACTGCGTGCCCAATATTAGGCCTTCATCAAGTATATTAACGTGATAGGAAATAAAAAACCGCCACAAATTCTCAAAATTTGAAAAAATCTAGAGCTATCTAAGGGTGAAGGAGACGAGATACGACAAAAGGTCATAGGACCAAAGTTGTAGATCTTGCAAAATCCGTGGCACGTGGTGGTGTCCGTTTTTTGATAGGACCATCCGTTCGCGCGCTAGAGCTCAAAAACTGGAATTTTAAAATAAGCCTTTTTGGGGGGTTTTAAATAGTTTTTTTAGGGGGGTTAAAATAAAATATTGTTAGTTTTGGCGATTTTCCTGGGGGTTACAAACTATAAGCTACCTGCATGCAAAATTTCAGGTTTCTAGCTCATCTAGAAGTGGTCTAGAATTCGTATACCTCAGTCAGTCAGTCAGTCAGTCAGTCAGTCAGTCAGTCAGTCAGTCAGTCAGTGAGTTACACATGCGGCTGTATATATGTTAGATTTCAAATCGTTTAGGTTATTCATTTCTAACTCGATACAAAAATATTTTAAACCTGTAATTACTAGATAAAATAATCATGTTACAGGAGGTTTGTTCAAAATCACCAGTCTTACTAAATCTTTTTAATAATGTATTTGATTTAATTTATATAAAAACAGAGATGGATATTTCTTACAGTATTAGAGTTGATAGTAACCATACAAATAAACAATTTATAAGTGAGTTATAAATAAAGTAGAATCAGTTCAATTAGTTTTTTTCTGGAAAGTTCGATACTTTTTTGTTTAATAATGTAGGTAGTAGTTTAAATAAATAACAGGTTGTTTTATACGGTATTAGTTACTCACTTAATATTCGCAGCATATTTTAATCCCATAAATTGTGTAGCTTTCATACTAAACTCTTGGGACTAAATTAAAATAAAAATGTAGTAAGAATGTTTGTTAATACGAAATATTTACTGTATGGTTTTCAATTGTTGTTTTCCTCCGACCCTAGTCGATATCGTTATTTTGTCAGAAACCAATCGTTAGTTTCGGAAAGTTATAATTATTTATGTTTAACTATTTATATTATATATGTTTTAGGTAATGGTGTGGATAATTATCAAACCTATTACCAAATAACTGGAACTTCTTGATCGAACCTGTTCCCGTATAACTTTATTGACGGTGTCCTGTGTATATAAAATCAAACTAGAGCATAGCAGAGGAAGTAACATGCAAACACCACGCCTTCCCAAGTCACACCTAATTAAGAGAAGGGTTGGGAAGTGGTGTGCAGAAATGATTATACCATAGATTAAACATACTCCTCAGTATGTGTAATCTATGATTATACCAAGGCCTTAACAACCAATGTCATCGCAACTAATATTATATGCTACTGAGCAATATGGGATACATTTTCATTCATTCAAGTTAATAATGCATTGTAATTTAAGAAAATAACTAAAAATTCTAATATGTCAAAAGATTCCAGGACCTCAGGAGAATCAATTAAAAGAAAAATGTAAAATCAAGAGAAATTTGTTTTATTATGAAGCTAGTTTATAAGAATGTTATAGACTAAGAAATCGACAGTAATTATTAAACAGAGAGGTTTAACAATTGAACTAACAATTAGTCCCCACATCTCAGCGGCCACTTCTGTTTGCATTTCCGTGCTTCATTTATCACAGAATCATTAATTCCTCTCCTCAATTCCTGAGTGATAACCATTGGTCTGTTTAGTGATCTAGTAATTTATCACTTCAATAGGTAAGACTAATTTCCATGTCTTTGTTAAAATACATTATATCTTATGGATGGTAGATCACTAACAATTATTTGACTGATTCAATGTTGAGGATGCCTCAAATTTATAAAATCTAATCTATAAAATGTCCAAAATTATTTCACAGCATTTTTGCTATTTTAAATAAAAATAACATAATCGATTTCTTTATGTGGTTTCTGTACCGGTATTTTTGTGTTAAGACAACCACAAAAATATTGTATCATAAAATATCTGTGTATAGTTATCATTATGACTACCGTATAGTGTTTATTAGTAATATAATAGACGAAATTTGTCAATATTTGGGCTGTAGAGGTTCCCAGGTAGGCTTAGGTCTTGGTGACCCGGTGATGTTGAGTTGAGAAAACGGAATCGCACAAACTTTCTACATCACTTTCTTCTTGTGCGACCACGATACCGGTTGGAGGCGAATTCGCTGTCTGCCACTAAAGTGCCAACGAGCTGTAGTGCAAATAAAGCCCTATTTTTGTTTAGTTATTTCATAAGGGTCACTGTGCCAACAATCTATAGTGTAAATGAATGCATGATTTAAATTATTTAATATTTAGGAGGGTCGTTGTGTCAACGATCTGTAGCGTAAATGAACCCTAACCCTTCTTCCCGTGTACCACGCACAAACGAAGTTCTGGAATAGAAGCTGTAGCACTTGATCACTGACTCTGAGTTTACGAATTGAAATGAATTAAAACGTTACTTATTTAAAATTAAAATGAACACAATATATATAAAACGTGGGGTATAACAAAATGAGGTTAGAATGGGGAGAGAAATCGGTACATAGTAAAGACCACGAGAAAAATTGAGAAATTGACTATCGCGGAGTTGATAGCAAGACCGCCCGAAAGGATCTGTGTTGAGGAATCCTCTGTTTGCGATCGCATGGTTTTTGGGAAAGTCCACTTTCAACCAATGGGCGATCGTAGAAAAGTGTCGCATGATGTTTCGAGGGGGTTAAGGGGAATATCATATGACATTGTGCGACAATGAGGGAAGAACGCTCAATCTCCGTGTCTCTCTTTGCTCACAGAACGTTTTAATTTCTTATATCTAATGTCAATTTATTTACAAATATAAAATAAAAATTACACTGAATGATACTGATTAATTATATACGATTAAATACTAAACAACACTACCGGTAATTTTGTAACTTAAGTTAGATTCTTGTAAATTCAGTTTTATTACAGCTGATAGCTGATCTTTTAGACTGTTTTTTGTTAGCTTCTCATTTTACCTTGCACTGAGTGGCGTTCCCTTTTTGTTAGTTTGTGACTGTTATTTTAAAAAGCTGTTTGAACCGTGACCGTTAAGTGAATTAGTAAGAACAAGTAGAATAATACAAGTTGTAGTAACGATTAGACAGTTTCTTATAGGTACATGAAATGTACATAAAATAACTTTAGTTAAAAAACATACCGCAAACATATTCTCTGACGTTTTGCGGGATCAAGAAAAATAATATCTCACCTTTAAAAGTATCTCGTGGAATTTTTAGCCTTAGTTTTGTTATATCAATCAAAACTATAGCTGGATTCATGACTAGTCCTAAATGTTCTATGCCAACCAATTAAGGATAAAGTTGGTAAGGATTTGTTGTGTATCCTTAAAGAGAATCCAAAGCTACAACATAAAACGGGAAAAATTGTTGTTTGAGTGGGTAAGCTACTAGTTAACATAATACTAAGAATTTGATCAAGATTTTATGTATGCCACGTGCTTATAGGCTTAGTCGTAATGGTTGTATTGCAGTATTATGCAATGTTATAGGTTATATGTTATTCCTATTCGACGCCACTGTAATGTGGTAGGTCAATGCAATTAAAACAGGCTGATCGGCTGGTGTATCGCTGCAATGACTACATAAAACCTGGTACCGGTATTGCTGGCTGCTGCTTGGTATATAACAGATTGCAGTTGTCGAGATTACAATGCAACTAGAACCCATCTAGTTCTCCCACGCAGTTGATTGTAGTAGCGTCAACAATAGTTTGTTTAAAATAAACTTGTAAAAAAGATTTTAGTAAGTAGAATAAGAAAATAACAAATTATAAATTTTACACTTAAAATAAAAAAGGAGGAAACTTAGGTAGTCAAATTGGTTAAGAAAAAACCTTGGGATAAAATTGAGGGAGGGATTAAATAGGTATAAAGGCTTTTTGCACTGACGGTTCCTGCATTGCAGGCTGCGTGACTGGAGTTTGGGAAAGTAAACACTTCCGTTTCAGTTGAAACAACGATTCTTAAAATACTCGTTTTAAAATGCATATAGGCTACTATTTTAAACCGTTAACTTATTTCAAAGTAAAACTAAAAAGGATTGGTAAAATGAGATCCAAGCAAAAAATATATGTAACTTACTTTATACTATTGTGGCAAAAACCTCTTCGGTTGTACTCATAATTTATGATCTGGTATAACGTAATGGCTATCAATATTGTGTTCTATAGGTTTGTCAATTAGGTTTGATATAGTGAGTGGGTATTTCTTGAATAGCGTGTCGCTGCGTTGATATTAATTTACAGCAAATAAAATATAACATAAATAACAGAAAATGTTTGTTCTCTAATTACATTATAATTTATGAAATATAATATACAACTCAAATAGATATGGAGTTTCCATGACTCTTCAGATAAATTCTAATTCACATTTGGAATTCTGTTGTTATAAATATATCTATAAAATCCTTATGTATATGTTGCAGCGGAAACTTGTTAATAATACCCCCGTGGCAGCAAACCTGCGTACTCAGCGAATTTCCAATGCATGTATATACTTAATATCACTTAAGGCCACATACCAAGTTTCATCAATTCATAAGTAAATGATTTATGACATATTAATTATTCTCCATAAGAATAACATGGCGTCTGAGGATGTAGGTTTCCTGAAACAAGGTACACCAAAAAATGGGCTTTTATGAACATTTTTTTATAACTCAACTAGTTGAAGCCACATACTAAATTGTATTAATTTATGTTCATAATTAAGGGAGATAACATTTTAATTATTCTCCATAAGAATAAAATGGGGGCTGACTATGTAGGTTTGCTGCTACGGGAATTATCAGTAAACAAATCGTTTTTCATGCAAATATCAATAGACAGTGTGAAGCAACATACCAAGTTTTGTCAGGATAAGTAGATAAATAAGCAAAATATAGCATTTTTCTTATTCTACATAAGAATAACATTAGACATCGTGCTGTGTTTAGCATTTTCAATATCTCTGTAACCAAGTGACATAGAGCAATGATAAAAAATTGTTTGTTTTTTAAGCTAAATTTAATGGTGAAAATAAAAATTTGATTTTCTAACATATGTAAAATACCCCAGTCGCAGCAAACATGCATACTCAGTGAATTTCCAATGAATTATAGCATAACACATTAAGCCACTTAACAAGATTCATAAGAAATATATTCACAAACATGTGATATATTTAGAATATTAATTATTCTCCATAAGAATAACATTGGGGATGAGTACGCAGGTTTGCTGCAACAAGGATCAAAATAATGAGTTGTTATGCAAATATCAATAGAACTCAGTTAAGTGAAGTCACATACCAAGTTTCATCCATATACATTCATAAATAAGCGATATATGACATTTTAATTATTTTCCATAAGAATAACATGGGGACCGAGTACCTAGGTTTGCAACTACGGGAACCATAGGCGAAATTTTTTGTTTGGAAACAACAATAAACCACAACCAGATGAAGCCATATACCAAATTTTGGCAGTTTATGTTCATAAATAAGTGAGATATACAATTTTTCTTTTTCTCCATAAGAATAACATTAGACAACGTACTGTGTTTAGCACTTTCAATATCTCAGTAACCAATTGACGTAGAGCAATGATAAAGATACCAAATTGTTTGTTTTTTTTTATGCTGAATTCAATGATGAAAATTAAAATTTGATTTTAATAAAATTTACATGTGGAAACCCCAAAAAACCCATTTTTGGGGTACAAAACCCCCCCAAAACCCCCCTTCTGATGGTGCGATTCGTCTGGTTTTCGAACTCGTTCAAATAAATGGTACTTTACACGTTTGTACCAAATGTTATTAAGATCGGACTTTTTTTACGAGAGTTATCGTGCTTACGGACACATATATATATATATATAAAAATACATATAAATATATATATATATATATATCAGTATATATATATATATATATATAACAATTTGAACGAATGGTGTTTTTGGCATCTGGGGACCTCAAAATGAAAAGTTATCATGGTCTCGGGCTTAAGTCTTACTATGAGACCTACGGTAATAGCTTCTTTCCTATAGGGGAAATTCGCTAATTTTTTGGGCACAAAACCCCATAAATGTTGCTTTATGACTTCCATAAATCGGACCATTTTTACGAGAGTTATCGCACCCACGGATACACACAGATATATATATATATATCCTTATATATATATTAAATGATATTATCCTTATATATATATATATATATATATATATATATATATATATAGTTTCGAACGAATGTTGGTTTTGGGGTCTCTTACCATGCCGACTACGGTAATCGCTTTTTCCCTATAGTGAAATTTCGCTAAAAATATTTTGTATCGTGCAAATCTAGTAAAACCGGTTTTGTACCTTACAATTTTGATCAAACAGAACAGATGTCCCTGAATCAATTGCCCCTTACTTTAAAAAGAAAGGTTAATACATATTTATATTCCTAAATTCGGCCAACCCTTAATCAAATCATGTTCAACGTAAAAACATAATTAATTAAACTTTCCTGACATGTCCAAAGTGTTTAACGCTACATGCAAACACCTCATGTTACACTAATAACACTACCAATCAGCTTGTCGCGATTTCATTTGCATACATTATATGTACATTTTACGAATATAATTTACTATTGTTTAATAAATTCTAAAACTAGTTGCAATAAAAAAACACACATACTTGAATAATTTTAAAAAGCTTCAAATAATTATAAAAAAATGGAATAGGGCATTAATTATATACTCTCAATAATCATTAACGTGTGATTTATTTTAGTAATAAACACTTGTAATAGGGAATATCCAAATGAAAACCAAAACAAAAATACTGACATAAATAATGATTTTTTTATATTTTAGAGAGTTTGTTTTAATTCCTTGTGATGCTTGCAGTTTAAACAAAATATTAATGGTTGTCCTTATAAAACAATTGAAACATTCATTTTGTTTCAGTAAGTTGGTCTATTACTGTAAGTATGTAACTTTGTTGGGTATGTTAGCCTTACACTTGGCAAGTATAACGTTCACAGAAAATGGTATATCTGATGATTTTTGTGTATATTTAATACAGTCTTTAAAATTACTAATCTCTGTGTATTTCGAACTTAAATAGCAAACTTGTTAAGACACATTTAATTATTTTTTTTCAATGAGAAGACACGTAATGACAAACTGTTTTTGATCGATTCTCTCTAACTACCACTGAAAGTCGATAAGTTAATGTTGTAGGGAGGGGGGTTGCAGATGGTGGCGGCTGATACAGTTTGATGGCAAGATTTTATAGTCTCCAGTCTTGGCCGAGATACAGAAACTATTATCGATTCTGGGGTGATAAAAATTATTCAGCATGTCTATTTGTTTACGAATATCATAGTTTTTTTAATTACCGGTACCAAACATTCGAATATCGAAACAATTTTTATGTGCCTGACCTATTACTTGGTAGTTTTTTAGTAAGAAACTTACTAGAGGATATCGTAAAGTCACCAAATATTCAATGTGATTTAACTTTTTTTAATACTACAACCAATAATCAATAAACGGTATCAGGAAACTGACACATACTTTCTCCCTTTTAGCCAAACTTTAATGAATAAATTACTTTTTATTTACTAAATATAGAATACAAAGCACGGTCGAATGTACAGAAAATCTTGTGAACAAGTTGTTTTAAAAAATATCCACCCAAATCCCTACTTTGGAAGCACTACAGAATCAATTGCTACACTTGTGGTTTTAAGAGGGGAAATGCCCACTATTCCCCCCCAGGGTTATTAAGGGGCAACATATTTCGAATTAACTCTGTTGGTCAATGCTAAATTGACAAGCATATCAAGTTTGAATGAAATTGATCAGTAAATAAGAGAGAAATAGTTATTTTTGTATTCCCCATAAGAATAACATTGGACAACGTACTGCGTTTACTGCTAAATAAAAATTTCAATTTTCTCTTAAACCAGCAGTCGTAGAAGAGTAATTCAAAATACTAAATTATTTGGTTTTTTGAGCTCTTTTTAATGGTGAATAGTAATATTTTTTTATATTTATGTCTTTTTATGAAAAATCAAAAAAACTGAATTTTTGATGTTTTAAGTCCTGTAATTTCTGAACCCGAATTTTTACAGGAATGCAGGTGGTGTCATTTTGTTGTAAAACTAAAGTTCTACAAACGACTAAAGTTTAATCAAAATCGTTAGAGCCGTTTTTGAGAAATTTTGATTTTTCATGTTTTTTGGTGGTTTTTGGGGGATAATTACCCTTAAAAATCAAAAATTCAAAAAATGAAAAAAAACACCTCGAGATATCGTGGATTAGTACCTACATACCAAATTTCATCAAAATCGGCCCAATGGTTAGGGCTCTAGCTCTGTACACATCCACACAGACACACACACACACGGACACACACACACACACACACACACACACACACACACACACACACACACAGACAGACATCACGTAAAAACCACTTTTTTGGGTTCAGGGAGCACCAAAACGAATATTTCCACTAACAACTCAAATTCGAAAATTTTGACGAAAACAATACTTTTTCCATATACTATGTATAGAGGGAGAAAGTAAAAGGAAAAGGGCATTAATAAATTTTCACACGATGAGTCATCTTCCAATTTCCACAGTAATCAACCAAACATATATGTTTATATTAAGTAATTGCAGTAAAATTTAACCAACATTTGTTTAAATTTTACCTTTTTGGAGTCTTTTATTTAAAGCCACATCCATACAACCCATACTGCTTAGCATCCACATGGACAGCAGTTGTGTAACATGGTAGGTGTTTTCACACAATCTACAACGATGTTTTCATTCAATCCCAGAGTTTATGACAACCCCGGAATACCTCACCATTAAATCCCAGAGTTTATGACAACCCCGGAATAACTCGCCATTCAATCCCAGAGTTTATGACAACCCCGGAATATCTCGCCATTCAATCCCAGAGTTTATGACAACCTCGGAATACCTCGCCATTCAATCCCAGAGTTTATGACAACCCCGGAATACCTCGCCATTCAATCCCAGAGTTTATGACAACCCCGGAATACCTAGCCATTCAATCCCAGAGTTTATGACAACCCCGGAATACCTCGCCATTCAATCCAAGAGTTTACGACAACCCCGGAATACCTCTCCATTCAATCCCAGAGTTTATGACAACCCCGGAATACCTCGCCATTCAATCCCAGAGTTTATGACAACCCCGGAATACCTAGCCATTCAATCCCAGAGTTTATGACAACCCCGGAATACCTCGCCATTCAATCCCAGAGTTTATGACAACCCTGGAATACCTCGCCATTCAATCCCAGAGTTTATGACAACCCCGGAATACCTCGCCATTCAATCCCAGAGTTTATGACAACCCCGGAATACCTCGCCATTCAATCCCAGAATTTATGACAACCCCGGAATACCTCGCCATTCAATCCAAGAGTTTACGACAACCCCGGAATACCTCGCCATTCAATCCCAGAGTTTATGACAACCCCGGAATACCTCGCCATTCAAACCCAGAGTTTATGACAACCCCGGAATACCTCGCCATTCAATACCAGAGTTCATGACAACCCCGGAATACCTCGCCATTCAATCCCAGAGTTTATGACAACCACGGAATACCACGCCATTCAATCCCAGAGTTTATGACAACCCCGGAATACCTCTCCGGTCATTGCTGCAGTTGGTAACTGAGCGCTCGCATTACAATAGGAGAGGATTACAGTGTATGGATGTTGTGCATAATGCACCAAAACCAAAATTATGATTGGTTTTGTTTGTTCACTCCAATATTTTAATGAATGAACATTCAACACACTTCTTCAACCTTGTAGAAGAATATATCAGTCTTATGAGCCTGATAAAAGTCTTATAATAACATCTTAAGAAGAATTAAATACAATCATTTCAAAAATTTTACCTCACCAAGGCTCATAATTTTGAATTGAGGGCTCTCTGAGTTAGAATTGCTGAACTAATGCACGGTTCAGTTGAGATGTAGTTTTTGTTCCTCTTTAGCTATTATTGTCTGTAATAGTGATAGAACAATACATTTTATAAGTATAAATTATTTTTGCATTAACTTATATAGTGCATATAAAAAAGCTTTTTTTGTAAAATTAAGTTTCTTTTACAAGTTTGGCAATAAAAATAAGATTTAATCCAAACCATTTAGTACGTTAGAACTACGTAGATGTCAAAATAATGTTAATAATATGGTAAGGGTAATCTTATATGTTACTAGCCGACCCGTTGCAGCTTCGCCTACATAAACTATGATAGTTGTGTGTTATGCAGTCTGTGGTTAGCCCGTGGAACTACTACGAATCAACAATATCAGCTGTTTAAATTTTCAAACTAAAGTGAATGTCCATAAGGAATACATGGGAACTTTGGGATCCAGCAGGCGGAACACAGAGGGAATTTTGTAATACCGTTTCTTAGCAAAAGCACCTAGGGCTAAAGAGCAACCTATATGTCAAATTTCAACTCTGTAGGGCTTATATTTATGGAGATTTCGTGATAGCTCAGTAGTCAGTCAGTCAGTCGTATTTGAATTGTATATAATAATATAACTGTAACTAGTGTCATGGAGAAATAATTTTATTTAATTAGATCTTAAAATCAATTTTAGTTTGTTTTGATTTGATTAAGTACATTTTAACTGTACATAAATGCTCCTTTAGTTTATATTATTTTCAAACAGGGATCTGTATCGACAAAATATATCGACAGAACGGCAAAACACAAAATATATGTAACGTTAAATGCAAATAAATCATACAAATAAAAACAAAATTTATCAGAAAGCAAAATAATTTTGACGAAACATGTGAACCGCAAGCAATAAAATACAATATGTAATGGATATTTGTAACACCATACTCCAATAGAGCATATTATCTATGTAAAATATTGCAACAAAAAAACTACAATTTGCAAGTCTCAGAATTATATCAATTGTTATTACAATTGAACCAATTAGGCCTACCTATCATAAAATAAAATATCACCTAAAAGAACACTGTTCAAGACATTGGCTTTCTTACTTCAACATTTGTATCCTTAAAGTCAAACAGTATTTAATATGCATCACATATTACCCGCCCTCCTTCAACCAAGATGTCAAAGGGTAAATGGCGCTAAAGGGTAGTTAAACATCAGGGCGTCCACAAGGGCGTGTCATTGCACCATGAATATTGAAGCAGCAGGAGACTGGGTTGTCTCCATCGGTCTTAACCATATCGCTACATATAACTTCAAGTAAACTACCTGCCTTTTATAACATTAGTTTTAGCGAATTGATTAAATTTATTATTTCTAACTATATTGATTAACTTTAATGAACAAAATAGTTTGATTTAAGAAAATAAATAATTGCAGCTCCTTCGTCCTTGAACATTTATGAAAACGTATAACAAAAATATCATAGTAAAGAGGAGAATTTACTATAGTGCTGATTATTCACTTTGTTCATGGTGTTCAATAATCTTACAGTCTTGCACAAAGTTGATGCATTTGTGGTTTTACGCCAAAAGAATTTGCATTTATCATCTGGGTTATTCTTTGAAGGGAGTCAAGTTTGAAGTATTTAGGATAAAACGCAGATTTATTATTCATGCCCCTTCTTTTTATAACCAAGAAAGTCTTTATTTAACTTATAGGATTAGAGGATTTGATATGTTTTCTTAAACACTTTTCAAAAAGGATTATACTCCTCCCAACCAAATTATATGACCCCTCGCATAATTAAGCGTAACACAACAACCTGGTTTAATTAGATAAATAAGAAGTTTTCTAAACATTACTTTAATATTTTACAGAGCAAATGATAGTATATTATTTTAGAATGGTCATGCTACCTGTATTAATATAGGTAGTGAAACTTACTAATATTTTCATATTTCCCATTCAGTGCAATTCAATTATTATAAATTGACCCAACTTCTTAGGGTAGGTAGAATCTAAGTATTTGTTTAATTACGTTAGTTTTAAAAATCAAGATGAAGGAGGATTAAGATGGAAAGGACCAACATTAGTTTTAATATTTTATCAAAACAGCTGTATCACCGTTATATTAATAGTTTTTACTTCATATCTGGTGGTAAACTGCAATACAACCATTTATCTGTATGTATTACCAGTATTATGTATCAACTAATTAACTGTGTAATTAAACATTTTCAGCCTTCAAAATATTTAACATTAAACCTTAGAACTATTTTACGACTATAATTACATCCCTGAGTTATAACACACGTACTACGCCAATCAAAATTTGGAGCTTAAAAAAATAATTTATATCTTTTTAACACCTTGTAAAGCTTATTAAGTCTTGTCTACTTGGTTGCAAACATTAGGAAGCAACTATGGGCTCTTTTCCAGTAAAACTTCTCGCAAACTGTTACTTCACTGCATCTAACTTTTGCGATTGCAGTTCCAACAAGTGAACTTGACACCTATTACACTTGCACAGCTAAAAACTTGGCCAATTATAAGTTTTATGCACAAATTTGCAAGTTTGCAAAGTTTTATGTTTTTTTTAGTTCGTACATTTTTTATTTGCCTACAACATCTTGGATCTGATACAGCCTTAACACAAATATTAAAGCCTAACTTGTATTTGTTTGTGTTGTTTCCACAAACATTACGTACAATATTCCACAAACTTTCATATCATAGAGCAATTTTAAAATACTAGGAATTTTGTGTTTTGAATCATGTTTTTATTTCGAGTGACTGCGGGTAAAAGTGAAGAAAACCTATCGGTACTAAATTAAGTACGGTTGTCTATCAGTGTTATTCGTATTAGAAGTTAATAATTTTACAATCAATGCCAGTTAGGCATATATTTAAATTGCGTATGATAATTTTCTGACCCATATTAAAATACCTAAGCCAATTCAAATGGACTTGTATGAAAAATTAGATTGTGACAATGTTCTATACAATATTTATTTATCAAATATGGATCTTTTAAAACATTTATCTATAGCTAATTATTGTAGAATGATAGTTCAATGAACAACATTTGTAGTTTATAAATCTACTGTATTTCTAATGAGAAAATGCATATTTAGTAAAAACAGCAATACAATCGGGAAACCAGTGTTTTTGTTAATAATTTCTAAAATGTATATACTTCTGGATCAAATAAATGAAATTTTCTTACGTTGATGACAAGATAATCCAGGTCACACGCTACCTGTCAAGTTGATCAGATGATACAGACGTTGGGACTAAACGAATGATTATGATATTTAAAAAGTTGGAACGAATTATCTAATATTTTGTTTTGAGTGAATGAGATGTAATTTAACCTTCTACGAGGTGAGGGGAGGTGTTCATTATTAGTAGTCGCGAGGGAGGAGCCAGTATGACAGCAATTTGGTCAGATGGTCCCTTCATATACACACTGTACAGAAATAAATACATTCAGTTCCTTCCCTTTTAATCCCCTCACAAGGTTTAATCAAAACTAGGATAGTGAGTGTATGAATAATCAGCAAATTAAATGGATTATACTGTAAGATTGTTTCGGAAGAAAGCTTCATAAGTTCTCCCACTGCAAAGAGCTACGTAACAATATGTTGTAAAACAAACGACTAAAACCAAGTTTCGCGATGTTATGCTTGGCCTAAATGTTTCCATTCATTGATGTTTTTGGGTGTCAAATGACTTCTGAATAGCATTTTCAGGAATTTGTCTTTCTGGAATAATACCTAACTCTTTACTTAACAAAACAAACAGTTTTGTTACCATACTAGATAAAAACAAGAATAACTCGTCTACTATACCATGTTATTAGTAATATGATTTTATTTAATTTGAATTTCAGTGTTCAATGATTAAAGTTTTTAACCTTATGTTGTTTCATACCAACTTATTTTTATTTTATAAAACAAATATACGTTTTATTAGTGTAAGGATTTGGAAAACGAATTTAGCGTTAAGTTTCTTTGAAATAAGTTAAATTAACTTTCAATAAAAACTTGATTACGTTAAGCCAGAAACCTTCTCGGGAATATCACTTTAAAGGCGGGTCGAAGAAAATATTTCGAATTACTTCACTGAGTAAGTTTGTTAATTAAAATCCCACAAAACAATATTTTACTAGAAATTATAAAAGACAAATTAATAACTAAAATGTGTACAACCATTGATTTTAATTTAGTTTTTGAAGGATATATATTTATTAAAATTAAATCGCTTTTGCAAACCTTTCTACAATTGATATCTTCTTAACATCTTGTCAAGCTTAACATTTCGTATGTTTCATAATGTACAGTACTATCTAGTTTATGAAGTTTATCTCATTGTAGCTAGGGGATATTTTCTTTTGATTAGGTCATTTAGTTCCATATTTTACTGTACATACAAAATAAATAGCCACAGTAAATAGTAACAAAGTATCTTTGTTAAACTTAGGATGCAATTCCTAGTTACATTACTAGGTGAAACTTAGTAGTTCTCTTTTCAACATTTTAAAAAAATCGTTGTATACTGAATTCAATAATAAAAATATATTACCTCATATGTAAATACTTTTTTGTATGATAATATAAAAGGAAAACACGTTTTAGCATTTGAAAAACCTTCCGATAGATACCAAGCCTATATATGCCAACGTTTTCAGTTCCCGCCTCCTCCTCAATATTGAATATATCATGTTGAATATATGTATCATGTATACATAGACCTAATACAAACGATAAGTGAACGAGCTAAAACACCTTAAAAAATTCACAACAGTGATTATATACTTCTTAAATCTTATCTAGATGTAAACTCACTTTTTCCAATACAGTTTTGTAAATTTTATTAAAGTGCTTCGGTGTTTTTTTTTTAAGTTCTATAACCTTTCATAGTTGACTGTTAGTTGTCTGTTAGAAACCAATAAGAAAACTATCAGACATGAGTTTTTGTTAACAACCATACTTATTTTGTCGTTCTCAGTTAAATCCACTTATCATACGTTGAACGCTGAACAGCGCATATAGACGTTGTTCAAAATACGTTAAGAGTGACAAAAATATTGGTTGGGTACCATAAAAATTGTGTTATGAAACGATTGATTGAAAATACCTTAATTAGTTCATAATTGTGTTAAGGTAATGGGCAACGACACTGGGTGGTTTATATATACCCTATGCAAATTCAAGTATGTTGTAAATATTAATAATTTAAATGAAAGTTGACTCAATTTGTAATATTTGGTTAAAAACACATTAAATTCATTCAGTTCCTTGGTCAGATTAATATAAAAAGGAGTGGGTGTTTTAATTAGCATTCATCACTTGGGGGTGTCATCAGAAAGCAATTACGGTCGAGAAAATACAGTAAAAATATACTCTTTAATATAAATATAATTTCACTCAACTTTCAATTTGTACCACTATTTGTGGAACTGTTTAATACAAGATGATTATTTATCAATTTCTACAACTATATTTGTAAAATACTTAGTTGAGTCTATGACCAATTTTGAAACAAGATTTAATCCAAGAAAGAAAAGAAAAATCAGTGTTTTTCAAAATATATGTTTTTACTTCAAAGCTGGGCATAACCGGAAGTCCCAGAGAAGAATCCAAACTGACACTGATACAGTACTGTCACAAGACCCAGAGAGAAGAACCCAAACTGACCCTGCTACAGTACTGTCACAAGACCCAGAGAGAATAACCCAAACTGACCCTGCTACAGTACTGTCACAAGACCCAGAGAGAAGAACCCAAACTGACCCTGCTACAGTACTGTCACAAGACCCAGAGAGAATAACCCAAACTGACACTGCTACAGTACTGTCACAAGACCCAGAGAGAATAACCCAAACTGACACTGCTACAGTACTGTCACAAGACCCAGAGAGAATAACCCAAATTGACACTGCTACAGTACTGTCACAAGACCCAGAGAGAATAACCCAAACTGACACTGCTACAGTACTGTCACAAGACCCAGAGAGAATAACCCAAATTGACACTGCTACAGTACTGTCACAAGACCCAGAGAGAATAAACCAAACTGACACTGCTACAGTACTGTCACAAGACCCAGAGAGAAGAACCCAAACTGACACTGCTACAGTACTGTCACAAGACCCAGAGAGAAGAACCCAAACTGACACTGCTACAGTACTGTCACAATACCCAGAGAGAATAAACCAAACTGACACTGCTACAGTACTGTCACAAGACCCAGAGAGAATAACCCAAACTGACCCTGCTACAGTACTGTCACAAGACCCAGAGAGAAGAACCAAAACTGACACTGCTACAGTACAGTCACAAGACCGACTGCTGGACAGGCAGCCTACAATTAAAATTAGGCCTCATTACAATTTTACAGTATAGAATATTTCCCAAACAATACTTTTTAAACAAAAATTGAATTATTCCTTCATAAATGACTAGGGCCAAGTGAGGCTACTAAATTTTAGAAATAACAATAGTTTAATAATTTTGCAAACTAATTAAATAACGGTTTAGAGTTAGGGTAGACGCAAGAGAAGAATTCGAGAGAAACAAGAATAAGCTGAATATTAAGTTTATAAATATATTGTGCTTAGTGCAACATTTGTACATATTGTTCTGATTGCACCATTAATACTATATTTTGTGCTGATTATGCCCAGTGAATTGTATTGTATTGATGGTGTCATTTTGAAAGAAATCAGGGATTTAAATGAGTAAACATATATTTAGAAAAAATGTAATTATAGCATGAACTATATTAATAAGGCTGAACTATATTAATAACTATATTAATATTTACATCCCATAATTATAACAACACCTTTCATGCTGATTAAGAAGTTATTTATTTCTATACTGTGCTTCTTTCTACAGAATTTTAAAGGCAGATTGTACAAATACTTATAGGCTTAATAAGTGGCATATTATTATTGCAAAAATAAATATAACATATCATTTAATCAAATAAAAAATGTACATATTTTTTATAATAATATATCAGAATTTTTAACTTAATAACTTTTTATCGATTGGAGATAAAAATAAAATAAAAATATTAAATACTTCTTCCCCCTACATAGAAGCCACGTTTTCAGTGGCGGATTTAGGGGGGGCTATAGGGGCTCTAGCCAAGGGCAGCAACTTTTTAGGGGCGGCAAATTTACTGAAAATTTAATAAGTTGTTTACAAAGAAAGGTTGAAACACGGAACATTTTGACGAAAGCGGATGACAATGGGGTTTGCCGCCCTTTTAAAGGTACAGGTAGTAATCAGAGACTAAGGTATTACGCTTGCAGTCCCTCACACTGCAGTTCCTCAAAACAGTCATAATGCATTTATCTTTCATCCGTACTAGCGAAAATACGATTATGCTACAGAGAAAGGGCGGCAAGCCACGAACTACGGTTAATTCAACTTCTCCCCTCCGCTCATCAGGCACTGCGCCACTATTACTATGTCCAACTCACGGACTTCAAAGTTTACCCGTACATTCGCATGGCATTAAAATTATTTTTTACACAATATCAATAATGACTAAGGAACACGGCCGAGAAATGTTGCAACAATCGAGGGTGAGATGACAATAACAACATTTAGAGGCTACAAAGATATTGTCGATTCATTTTCAAACTCAAAGTAACAAACGCAACGTATATTTACCATCAAAGACTACCACACATAATCGTTCATTCTGGAGTATATTTGTTTAACAAAACATCTGACCAAAGACAAATAAAGACTATCATAATTTTGTTGAGAGGATTAGATTGGTTGTTGCCATGTGCCATGGGAGCATAGTTGACAGAGGGTCAAAATGGTGGTCAGCATGTATGCTGCAGTTTTTTTACTCCAGGCGAGACCACTATTTATATATTTTGGGGGGGGCGGTGTCAAAATATCCATTTCATTAAATGAAAAACGGTGAGATTCGAAATCTTTAAATTGATATCTTGTCGTGTTTTAGGCGAATCGTGATGTTAAACTTAACTTTATGATTTTGAGACATATTTTAGATGTAATTTTATTGTTTATCTCAAAGCAAAGTTATGTTTTGAGTTAAATGAAAACGCTGTTGTAATATGGCTTTGGAAATAGTGTTGAAAACAAGCCGCCTTGCACGTCGAATGACACCGTCCCACCAACAAGTTGACACCACAACAGGACAAAATAACAAATATGTTGGCACGCTTTTGAAGGTTTGTCAGAGAGTAGTGACTCCTGTAGGTATTATATTTTAATGCATTGGATCTACAACATCATGGAGGTGAAACTAGAAGAAGTGTTTGAAATGTGTAGAGTTTTATGAAGATTAAGCCTACATCAATTAATTTTATATTTTGATCGTCTAAAACATATAATAAATTCTTTGTATAAAAGTATAAATTACAAAATGGCTGAAAAACTGTCTTGAAAATCACTAATTCAGGATTAAAATAGTCATAATTTTGAGGCCAATGGTCCGAATTAAGAATTTTAAGGTTACAGTGTCGTCATATCTTATTTATAGGTTATTTATTATTATTTTCAGTAGTCAATGCGTTACTGTACAAATTAATGTTTGATGAAGTATAAGGAGGGATTTTTAGGCCTTTGCTGAAGGATTTTCTTGTTATTAAAAGTAGCACTGCTTCACTCCTTTTAACACCAACATTTGTCCTAGGGTTGATTGTCATTGAGTACATTGAATATTGAACTGTGCTTATGTGAATAAAGTCAATTATACTGTACATTATTTTACTGTTTTTTTTTTTAACTAGGAAATAACAGAAATTAAACTTATTCATTCAGTTAATTCGCAACTTCTTTAGATACTGTCACAAAATAACCAAACAAGATATATAACATGTGGGTAAACCTGAGCGGCGAAAAGGCCAAAGATTATATAGAGGGTGGTGGGGAGGGGGACGGCAGATTTCCTAATAGCCCTTAGGTGGCAATTGCTTGAATCCGCCACTGACGTTTGGTATTATTTTTACTTTTACATTTATTTGTTACATTCGACTATTTCAGTTCATTAAACACATATTCAGCATTCGACTATTGACTGAAACCAAAGATTAGCATTTATAGAGATTTATAGGGTTTGTTTCCTGTTCTGAAACGCTGCTACAATGGTCGTAGCGTAGTAATATTCAGTTACAACCATTGAGAAAGTCATTACTTCTCTCTGGTGATTGCGGATTATTAATGGTTTATGATTTGCGACTGTTAACGTAATACTTCTGGTGTAGAAATAAATTGTTGTTTTGCTCACTCTCCTAATGTTAGTTTTTGTATATTTTTTTATATCAAATTAAATAATTTTACAGTAAGTTCGTCAAAAAAATTGCTCTAATAGTAAAAACGTTTCCTCGTTCACCCTGTTTGTTACCTTATCAGGTTTTCATTTTATTTACTTGAAACTTATTATTGGTGATAATAAGTTAATGAAATTATTGCGGACTTTTGAAAACGAACTGATAAAAAGCAAAACAAGTGTCACGGTGTTTCGGGATCTGTTATCTTCAGGTACAAAAAATGCCTAGAACACAACCAAGGTATTTGAGTCTAGACCAGACCGAGGTGGATAGATACATAAACCGAGCTAAAACAGAGAATAATAAAAACTGTCAAGAGTTAAAAGAATACAAAAACATAAAAATAAACCACCCAAGAGAAAGGAAGCAGTGCTACGGCGCACACGAGTGTTCCTTTGCATTTTACAGTGAACCTTTAAGCTAAGCATCGTTTGAGTGTACATGTATTTGGGGGAACCTAAGTTTAAAAAATACGTTGGACGTCACAATTATGTCCATACGAACTGAGTTTCTCTTTGCCAGTCAATGAGAGTTTTTTTTACCATCTTGTTGTTTGAACACACAACAGTTTGGTTCTCACATATTAAGTAAAATAACAAATCTTGAATATCTTCCTTTACATAAACCGTACAATACTATAAAACTGTGTCGCATTTATATTTTGACCATTTCGATCGTTTTAATTTATATGATAATGTATTTTGTGTAGGCTTTAAAAATTTAACAAATATTCGTAACTGTATTTTACGTATTCAATATACATCCTATAACGTATACATTTTTTCAATTATAAATACAAGCAATGTATTAGTTTTGTGCGGAAAATTAACTTTGTTTAAATCTTTATTTTTCCTTTATTACTTATTTGTTTCTTACTTTATTACTGTGGCCTCCGAATCACTTTCAATGTAGAATATTTGTTTGTTACCTTTGACCCGTCAACTATTTTCAATTAATTTTAACGAACTACCACAGTTTCTAGACTTAAGTCTTATCTTCAGGTTCTAAAACAAAGTCTTTTACTCAATGAGTGAAAAAATGGCTTATATATATATATATATATATATATATATATATATATATATATATATATATATATATATATGCACCATGCAGTTTATAAAAAACATGCATGGTACCTCAGTCTTGAAACTACTGAAGTTAATTAAAACTACTTGGGAATCACTTACAATACACAGTTAACATTAACCTTTTTCATATTTTCTATGTTTAAACTACCCTCGTAAAATTAAGAATGCAATAGGTAAAGCATTTTATCCTTTACCTAACTGTGTGATCCCATTATTTTAAATTATCTTGAAATGTTGGTTATATGTTTGAAAAGTAATGACGGAGGCGTAAGCTCAGTCAGATGTATCTTACATCACGTTAAAAAAGCCATAACACACATTATAATGAGGTAATACTCTAAATATAAATTAGGTGCGAATGCCGCTAAGGAGCTAAACAGACAAAACAAACTCCGTGAGTAAAACGATTAAAAGTTAGCCATAGTTATCAAATCGCTTTTTGACTGGGGCAGAACATTTTAAACTTGAACAATAAATGCTGCTTAAATAGTTATAGGTCGACTAAAAGGTGTATTACACCGTTAAAATGTGTAAACTATATCCTTATACATTGCAAACAACTTGCTTCCTTGTTCAGGTTTCCACAGTAAAAACAAGAAGGGTTGTGAGTAAGTAGTTATTAAAAAATGTCTTTTTAGATACGTAATTTGTGGTTACCTTATGGTTCAAAATTTATATTTCTTTACTTACAAAAAGGTATGAAGTCCTTTTATGCTTTTACAAATATTTAAATTTGGTAAAGTTTCTTTACACAAATCTTAAACACGGAAACAGTAAAAGGCAAATTCTTCTTTATAAACTAAGTAGCTTTATAAATAAAAAAATATTGACAAATCAGCTAATAAAGATTATTGTAAACTACAATGACAGAGTAACCAGAATTAAGGAAGTGGATTTTAAAGGAAGAGAGTATGATTTAGGAGATTATATACGATAGGAAGACAACTGTGACACAGGGGACCGTTATGAAGGGATGAATAAACTATCAGACCTGGTGACTCACAAACACACGTGCGTACGCACTCACAGTAATTTTGTTATATACCATTGAATAATAAATATGAGTAACTAGTTTTAAAGAAGTCCTTCACATTAAAAATAGTTTGGTTACTTGCATAAACAATAAATTGCAATAATTAATTACTCAATAAAATCCCGTACTGTGTTACCATTCAATATCAAAATAAATTTTATTTAGAATCAGACTTTTAACCAGACATTTTACTTACTGATACAGGTTACTATGAAAAATATTCTCCAATGGGCCGCGAGTAGAGCCTGTGAGCGGTACGAGTTATATATTACTAACATAACAGAATGTTATATGTAGTAATTAAAATGTAGCTAACTTAAAATGTAGGTAATATGTAAATAATTATTACTTTTTAAATTTCGGGAGACATAAACTTACTCTTTGACGGATAAAACAATTAAGAAATAAAATAAATATATTAATATATAGATAAATTCATTAAACTGCAATGGACATAAATGAGAGCCCTGAGGGACTCCGGGCAGGATGGGAAACTGTGCCGCTACTGCTCCTTCACATGATAATCACCTCCCGGCCACATCAGAATCCGTAGACGAATTTTAAACCAGCAGACCGTAATAAACTTTGTTAAAAGCCTTGTAGTAATTTAAATCTTCATATTATCTTCGCTTTAAGGTGTTTGGTTCTAGAACATTTCCTTATTCTATTAATATGGGGTTGTTATTACTCAACTATGTAAGTGGAAGTCAATGCAGTAAATACTCACAAAGGGTTGTGTTTGGGATTAATTTTGAAACTTATTGTTGAAAAAACTAGAAGTACGGTGGAATGACAAATTTCATTTCCATTCAACAACTAAAATTTTCAATCCCGTTACTTTTGCTAGTTTTTTATAAAAAAACAAAACCTAACTACTTACTTGTTCTCCATTCTACTGCATAACTGTTCTGTATTCAAAACTTCTAATTTTAAATCAATCCGTACTTATCAAAATAAAACGATATTTAGAAATAAACAATGTTGTTTGGTACACGAGAGGGCAATCGACCTAACATGCTACCATTTTTTTTTACTTGACTTGATAACGGGAGGAGTTTCCTTACCTCCCGAAACGTAGTGTAGTTTTAAACACTAGAAGCGATAGGTAAAGTCCAAATAAATCAATAAATAAATGCTACCATTTTGTTTCCGAGCTAACATCTTACCGGAATACTTCAGAGCGTTTAGTAAAACAAGTATTAAACTACATCCGCTTGAAGTAATAGGTTAATCACTAGTAGATGAACAAATTAAACTAAATACCTATTATACATTTAGTTCCATGTGGTTTTTATTGGCGGTTTGGTGGTTATTACACAATGTGATTGTCTTTGATAACAGCTCCAATAAATACAAAGTGGTTGGAATTCACACAACAATAGGTCCAATAATGAGGCCGGTGTAACTATGTCACATACTCCGTCACTGGTATTGGGAAATTAGAATGTTCTTATATGAAAATAGCGTTCTGCTTCAACAGAATACGTAAAACAATTTGTTTTATATTTGTTTGTACACATGTACAGTATCGTTTGATACACAAGCAGGTTTTTTATAGTAACCTTAGGAACTACTGAACCGATTTTTATAATTTGCATGTTAATTAAAGGAGGGCAAAGTGACATTACTGAAAACTTACATTATTGATTGCACAGTACAATAAAATTAGTAAATATCGTCGTATTGTATATATATATCGCATAAATATAGTCGTATCGTGTCGTTCCACTAAAAATATTAAGAGAATCGCCGGCACGTACCAGCGACACCACCAATAACACAGCGGGGCACCGGGACGGATGAGGTGGTGGGTTTAATAAAATATTGGCGAGCGGTGATTGGATGAGAGATCAGTCGATTGTCAGACTCTTTATGTAGAAAATTGTATCTTTTTAGCGAATTTCCCCTATAGGGAAGAAGCTATTACCGTAGTCGGCATGGTAAGACCTAGGCCCGGGACCATGATAACTTTTCGTTTTGAGGCCCCCAGACCCCAAAAACACAATTCGTTTAAAAGTGTATATATATATATATATATATATATATATATATATATATATATATATATATAGATAGATATATATGTCCGTAGGCACGATAACTCTCATAAAAATGATCCTATTTTTATGAAACTTGGTATAAACGTGTAAAGCAACATTTATGACTTAAATTTCGAAAACCAGCCAGATCGCTCTATCCGAAAGGGTATTTAGAGGGGGTTTTGTACCCCAAAAATGGGTTTTTTGAATTTTTTTCATATAATTTTTGAAATAGTCAAATTTTAGTTTTCACCACTGGATTCAGCTTAAAAAACACACAATTTAGTATTTTGATCATTCCTCTACGTCAATTCGTTACTGAGATTGAAAGTGCTAAACACGGTACGTTGTCCCATGCTATTCTTATGGAGAAAAATCTTATATCTCACTTATTTATGAACGTATACTGACGAAACTTGGTATACAGCTTCATCGCGTTGTGGTCTATTGATATTTGCTCAAAAAAATATTGTTTGCCAAATTCTCCCTTAGCAGCAAACATGCGTACTCAGCCCCCATGTTATTCTTATGGAGAATAATTAAATGCTCTGGCTCCCTTAGTTATGAACATAAATGAATAAAACTGGTATATGACTTCACCTAGTTGAATTATATTGATATTAGCATAAAAACCCATTTTTAGTGTTCCTTGTTGCAGCAAACCTGCGTACTCAGCCCCAATGTTATTCTTATGGAGAATAATTGAAATTGTATATATCGCTTATTTGTGAATATATTTTTATGAAACTTGGTAAGTGGCTTTATGTAGTATTAAGAAATTAATATCTCCATTGGAAATTCGCTGAGTATGCAGGTTTGCTGCGCTGGGAGTATTAAAGTTCTATTGTGTTCTGGCAATTTATTTTGCAGTAAAACGTTTTTACACCTTTCTTTACGGCCATCACTTTATTCTCTTCACGGATCACAAACCTTTAACATAAATTGTTGGTGATGAGAAGGGAATTCCCATTCTAGCGGCTACTAGATTACAAAACTATGCAGTTTTCCTTCAAGCTTTCAACTTTGATATAAAGTACAAGTCTACTAAAGAAAATGCAAAAGTGGATGCCCTATCTAGTTTGCCTTCAAACATCAGCACATATATTCACCAACTAGACAATGTGGATGATTTTGAGGTACAACAACTCCAAACCCTCCCAAACACTGGACAAATTATAGCAGCAGAAACACACAAAAAATCATGGACTTTCAGAAGTCGTTGAAGCCTTAAACAATATGGAAAATGTATAAGCCATTCAAGTGAATTCAGAGGAACTGAACAGAAGTGGAGCTATAAAATAATGGGGTGTTTATTTAAAGGATATAGAGTTGTAATACCTAAATTGTTAAAGAAACATATTCTTGATGAACTACACGACTCACATCCGGGGATGGTGAGAATGAAAGCAGTGCTCGTTCCTGTGTCTGGTGGAAAAATAAAGATAAAGATATTGAAGGTCTAGTAAAAAATTGTAAAACTGCAAAGAACATCAGAATAATCCAACTAAGACTCCTCTTCATCCTTGGGCTAGTCCTGAAAAACTCATGGAAAGAATCCACGTGGACTTTGCTGGACCATTCATGAACAGCTATTTTCTTATTATTGTGGATGCTTACAGCAAGTGGCCAGAGGTTATTCCAATGAACTTAATAACTACAAACAAAACAATAGAATTTTGCATAGTTTCTTTTGTAATTTTGGTATTCCACATACTTTAGTCTCAACCGTCTTGATATAGAATGGTATAAGGCACAAATGCTCTGCTCCTTATCATCCAGCTACCAACGTACAGGTTGAAAGATATGTCCAAACTTTGAAGCAATCCCTAATAGCAATGAGTGGTGAAACAGGTTCCTTGAACCAAAAGGTAACAAAGTTTGTAATGGCTTGTAGAAGAACACCTCGATCAACCACAGGTTTAACACCCGCACATCTTTTCATTGGAAGACCATTAAGATCGAGACTTGATTTGACAGTTACCATCCCTGCATCTGAATTGGAAAACCAATCTTCCCGAGGACCTTGTGCAAAGAACTTCAAACGGGGAGATTCACTTTCTTTTAGAATGTTTGGCACTCCTCAAAAGTGGCATTTTGGTCAAATTCAAAAGTCATTATGCCAGTATCACCCCAACATTATTTCTGGAAATTCTGTACACAGGCGCCACATTGACCAGATAAGATCCGTCGGGTGTGATCTATGCAGGGAGAAGGTTCATAACAATCACAATCACTGCCATCAGGTAGATGCGAATGAAAATAGTCGATCTACCAGAAATTAGACGATCCTCAAGGCCAAGACGTCTGGCTATGAAACTCACGCCTGATTAGGTGGTATTGTAATTTGTTACGTGATTACCAATTGCATTTTCTGTTCTCCAAACGCATATGTTATTGTTTAAATTCATGTTCAATTTATCTAGATGATTTTTCGTTATGTTAGAATGAATAAAACACCTAAGAAACACTTTGACATTTCTTTCAATTTTAATACTAATACATCACACCCTTAAACATCAATATAGACCAGGAATTAAACAATTAGTGGCATTAAGTTAATATACAAGTTGTTAAATGGTTCTGTTAATTACTGACAATATATATCAAAGTTTTAGTTTAAGTATTAATGCGAATTATAAAAGCCAAATTAATAATTAATAACCAAAGTAATCGAAAAACGTGTAGTTATAAGATGTGAATGTTCCCCTTCCTTTAGATTTGGAGAAGAACTTTAATTAGGTAAATGAATGTTGAGTAAATCAAGATGAAATACTAAATGGTCCGATTTTGATGAAATCTGGTACAAACATGTAAAGCAACATTTATGACTTTAAGATCGAAAACCAGCCAGATCGCTCCATCCAAAGGGGTATTTTGGAGGGGTTTTGTACCCCAAAAAAAGTTTTTTTTTTGAGGTTTTACATATTATATTTTAGTTAGTCATATTTTTCAGCATTGAATTCAGCATAAAAATCAAACATTTTAGTGTTTTGATCATTGCACTACGTCAATTGGTTACAGAGATATTGAAAGTGCTAAACACAGTACGTTATCCAACGTTATTCTTATGGAGAATAAGACAAATTTTATATCTCACTTATTTTAGCGAATTTCCCCTATAGGGAAGAAGCTATTACCGTAGGTAGCATGGTAAGACTTAAGCCCGAGACCATGATAACTTTTCGTTACAGGATGTAATAAAAGACGTCTTACAACACTTAAGATATATTTACACTTATACTGATTCACATACAGACGGTAAACATATATAAAATATGGTACTAGGCTGTGAATGAAACGATTGAACTAATTAAGGCTAGACTCATACGTAATAAGTTGGATAATGATTATATAAATCAGCTTGTAAAATTGCTCAGAATCGTATTGAAACAAAACTATTTTAGGTTTAACAATAGATTTTATACACAAACTGATGGTTTAGCCATGGGTAGCCCCCCTTTCATCAATATTATCAGAAGTATTCTTGCAACATAATGAGGAGATAATTTTAGAAAAGTTGAAGAAAGAACATGAAATCATAATGTATGTCAGATATGTGGACGATATACTGGTTATTTTCGAGGAAACCGAAGAAAAGGAAGCGGAAAAAATGATGAGATTATTTAACAGTCATCATAAAAACTTAAAATTTACTAGAGAGTATGAAGAGAACGGCAAGATAAATTTCCTAGATCTCACGATATCAAGAAGAAATTATGAGCTAGTGTTTGATATATACAGGAAGCCTACGCAGACGGATACTACAATCAACAACAAGTCTATTCATCCCACCAGCCATAAGACCGCTGCATTTAGATCGATGTTATATAGAGCCTACAAGATTCCTCTAAATGAAGATAACAGAAGAAGAGAAATAACAACTATAAAGGCGATGGCTCGAGCCAACGGATTCAACCCGAGAATAATAGACGAAATTGGAGCGAAAATACATAGGAAAATAAAGAACCAAGAAAAACTGCGTAGAATAACAACGTTAGACGGAAGAAAAGAAATATCAAGTAATTTTGCAACATTCAGCTTCACAGGAACTAAGATACAAAAGGTCGCAAATCGATTCAAGAAATATGGAGTTAATATAGCCTACAGAACGCAAAACACCATGAGAAAAATACTAAATCCCAAGATAGAAGATTGTAACAAATTCGACATGCCCGGCGTTTATCAAATTAATTGTAACAACTGTGATCACTTTTATATTGGTCAAACTGTTAATTGTATTAAAAGATTTAAGAACCATATATCAGCTTGGAAGAACAGAAAACCATAAAGATCAAACGTAGCGAAACATATTTTAGAAAATGGCCACACCATAGGGAAAATAGAAGAAAACCTCAGCATCCTCAAGAGTTGTAGAAAAGGAAATGAAATGAATGCATGGGAAGAATTGTTTATATTTAAAGAAAAATGTAAAAATAGAGATAAATTGATTAACGAACAAGTTAACTTCGACTCTGGTGGCACATTTAGGAACCTGTATCCGGAACTTCCGGTAGCCAATAGGATATAAGCAAGGACGCCATTTTGATTCTGTCAGTTCTCTCATTGGCCTGATGATGACTGGTGTGACTGGTCGAAATCGATAGCCTAGTACCATCTTTTATATATGTTTACCGTCTGTATGTGAATCAGTATAAATGTAAATATATCTTAAGTGTTGTAAGACGTCTTTTATTACATCCCGTAAGTAATAACAACACGTAATATGCTAATAAAAAAGTTGTTTAACTTTTCGTTTTGAGGTCCCCAGATGCCAAAAACACTATTCATTAAAATTGATATATATGCAGTGGCGGATTTAGGGGGGGCTATAGGGGCTGTAGCCCAGGGCGGCAAGTTTTTAGGGGCGGCAAATTTACAGAAAATTAATAAGTTATTTAGAAAAGAAATGTTGAAACGGGGAACATTTTGACAAAAACTGATTACAATGACGGTGTGCCGCCCTTTTAAAGGTAAAGGTACTTAGACTAATACTACTGAGACTAATGTATGTAATGTAATGTAACCCTCACACTGCATTTCCTCAAAGCAGTCATAATTCATTTGTCATTCATCCGTACTAGCGACAACACGATTACGCTACAGAGAAAGGGCGGCAAGCCACGAACTACATCCAGGCACTGCGCCACTATGACTACGTCCAACCATAGATTAAACATACTCCTTGTGGTATTCTTAATCTATGGTCCAACTCACGGACTTCCAAGTTTACCTATACATTCGCATAGCATTACAATTATTTGTAACACAATATCAATAATGACCAAGGCACACGGATGAGAAATATTGCAACAATCGAATTTGAGATGACAATAACAAAATTTAGACTACAATGATATTGTCGTTTCATTTTCAAACTCAAGGTGACAAAGAAAGTTATTTCAGCCGTCTTCAGTGTTGCCACCAGGTAGATGAAATTTTACCCTAAACGTGTCGTGAAATTACCCTAAATTACCCTAAACCTTTTGTAAATTACCCTAAGAGTTGATTTTCTTCTATAAACGCTTAAAATACACTCGAGATTGGTTTTAAAACATGATTAAGGCATACAAAGTAAGGTAGCATAGCATTTATTACTCGTCTTTGGTACTATATTACACATAAAACGAAATATGTATTAAAAAATTCAAATAAATAATCTGTTGTAATATTTTAATTCAGTGCTTTCTATACTTAATGTGCTGGTATCACTGATAATAGAAACTTGCTGATAAATGTCATTAACAGTTGTCGGGACTGGGAGTACTTAGTACTTTGTTGTTTTATAAACTTATTTCAGTTGTACAAATGTGTTAATGTTATTTTTTATAATAAGGTTTGTCATCTTATTACTATTTGATTAGATCAATAGGTTTCATTGCAATACAACACCACATCACACAAATTTAAACATGTTATGCCTTGTTGTAATGTTTGTATGTGCGCTAACCTGATTCACCCATGGGCTCACTATGGGGATTTCACAGGCATAAAAATGCCTTCTTGAATGTTGTTATTTAGCTCCTTCATACAAATATGTGTCAAAATAGAGACAATCTTCAGTCAAAATAATTCCTACAACAGCGCTGTAAATCTAACAACCTATATTTAACCTAATCAACCCGATATATTTTTACTGTTTAGGGTATATTATTATATATTATTAATATTTAGGGTATTCTATATTATTATATTATGTCCAATTTTGGACACATAACATAATGTGCCTCAATTTTATCTGTTCGAAAATTAAACTTTGTGTCCTTTGTGATTACAAGCATCTCTAGTCTAATACTCAATAGGATATACGATGTACATGCAAGTTATATATCTTTTATAGTACTTTTAATTTACCCAGCACTTTATGTAAATGTTTTAATTCCTGAAAAAACATTTTACATCGCCAAAACATCTAAATTTAAATTATAAGGGTCTCTAGATTTTACCCTAAAAACTCCATTACCCTAAAATTACCCTAAGACCAGTAAAATTACCCTAAAAAGAGTAATTACTCTAAAAGTGGCAACACTGGCCGTCTTATACTTACCATCAAAGGCTACCACACATAATCGTTCATTCTGGAGGATATTTTTTTAAACAAAACATCTGACCAAAGACAAATAAAGAATAACATAATTTGTAAGGAAAGAATTTGATTGGTTGTTGCCATGGGAGCATAGTTGACAGAGGGTCAAAATGGTGGTCAGCATGTAGGCTGCAGTGTTTTACTCCAGGCGAGACCTCTATACATATATATTTTTTGGGTGGGACGGTGTCAAAATCTCCCATTTCATTAATTGAAAAACCGTGATAATTGAAGTCTTTAAATTAATATCGTGCCGCATTTTAGGCAAATCATGATGGTAAACTTAACTTTATAATCTTAAGACATATTTTATACGTAATTTTATTGTTTATCTCAAAGCAAAGTTATGATTTGAGTTAAATTAAAACACCCTTTTATTATAGCTTTGGAAATAGTGTTGAAAACAAGCCGCCTTGTGCGTCGAATGACACCGTCCCACCAACAAGTTGACACCTCAACAGGACAAAATATGTACCAAATATGACGGCACGCTTTATGAAGGTTATTTGTCAGAGAGTAGTGACTCCTGTAGTATTATATTTTAATTCATTGGATCTATAACATCATGGAGGTGAAACTAGAAGGAGTGTTTGAAAATGTGTAGAGTTTTATGAAGATTTTATCAATTAATTTTATATTTTGATCGTCTAAAACATATAAACAATTCTTTGTATAAAAGTATAAATTAAAAAATGACTGAAAAACTGTATTGAAAAGCGCTAATTCAGGATTAAAATACTGTAGTCCGAATTTTGAGGCTAATGGTCCGAACACTACAGTGTCATCATATTTTATTTATAGGTTATTTATTATAATTGTCAGTAGTCAATGCGTTGGTGTAAAAATTAATGTTTTTATTAAGTATAAGAAGGGATTTTTAGGCCTTTGTTGAAGGATTTGTTGTTATTAAAAGTAGCACTAACACTGCTTTACTGCTTTTAACACCAACATTTGTCTCTAGGGCTGATTGTCATTGGAGTATGTTATATTGAATATTAAACTGTGTTAATGTGAATAATGTCAATTATACATTATTTTACTGGATTTTTCAACTAGGAAATAAAAGAAATTTTTTAAACTTATTCATTCAGATAATTCGTAACTTCTTTAGATACTATCACAAAATAACCAAACAAGATATATATATATATATATATAATATGTGGGTAAACCTGGGCGGCGAAAAGGACAAAGATTATATAGCGGGGGGGGAGGGCGGCAAATTTCCTAATAGCCCTTAGGCGGCAATTGCTTAAATCCGCCACTGTATATATGTATCTTTATACATGTGATCTTTATTTATATTTATATTTTCGTTCTTTAATTTTATTAGATGTTATATTTTTTATTTATACTTATTATACTTTTATTTTATTTTATATACCTGAAGAAGCGAAATGCGAAATATAGTGTAATGTATTGAATTTTTCAGTTCCTTATTGAATTGTAGCTATATATATATATATAAATCACAACTACTATATATATAGTAGCATTTATGACTTTAAGTTCGAAAACCAGATCGATCGCACTATGGGAAGGGGGTTTTATGGGGGTTTACAATTTTCCAAATATCGGTTTTTTGCAAATTTGATCCCAAAATGTTAAAAATATTCAATTTTGGTTATAGCCATTTTATAGAGCTTAAAAAAACAAATAATTTAGTTTCTTGAATCATCAACCTAGGTTAAGTGGTTGCGGAGAAAATAAAAAAAAAACGTGTCCCATATTAATCTTATGGGAAAAAGGTTTTTAGATTTTTCTCAAATAGTTTTACTAAAAACTTCACATTTCTGTTTATTAATGTGTTTAGCTCAACAAAACAAACATTTTGGTGTTTTAATCGTTGTTCTACGTCCAACCGTTGCAGAGATATTCAAAGTGTTAAACACAGTACGTTGTCCAATGTTATCCTTATAGAGAATAAACAAAATTGTATATCTCGATTATTTATGAATGTATATCGATGAAACTTGGTATGTGGCTTCAACTAGTTGTGGTATATTGATCTTAGCACAAAAAAACAAGTTTTTTTGTTGATAGTCCCCGTAGCAGCAAACCTGCATACTCGGCCCCCATGTTATTCATATGGAGAATAAGTAAAGTTGTATATCTCCCTTAATTAACCTACATTAAGAGAACTTGGTATGTAGCTTCACCTGGTTCAGTTGTATTGATAATTGCAAAAAAAAAACATTACTTATCTTCCTCGTTGCAGCAAACCTGCGTCCTCAACCCTAATGTTATTCTTATGGAGAATAAATAAAATGCTATATATCACTTATTTATGTATGCATTTTTGTGAAACTTGGTAAATAGCTCTATGTAGTAGTGAGTCACATATATGTGCATTGGAAATTCGCTGAGTACGCAGGTTTGCTGTGACGGGGGTATTTTAACTTAACCTGACGAAACTTTCTATATTGCTTCATATTGTTGAGTTCTACAGTATTGATATTTACACAAAAAACTATTTTTTTGCTGATAGTTCCCGTAGCAGCAAACCTACATACTTAACCCCAAGTTATTCTTATGGAGAATAAGTAAAATGTCATCTCTGTTAACTATGAACATGAATTAATAAAACTTGGTATGTGGCTCTACCTAGTTGAGTTATATTAATATTTGTATAAAAACCCATTTTTGTGTTCCCTGTTTCAGCAACCCTGCACACTCAGCTCCCATTTTATTCTTATGGAGAATAATTAAAATGTCATAAATCGTTTATTTATAAATGTATATTGATGAAACTTGGTATGAGGCTTTATATGGTACTAAGATACACACACACACACATATATATATATATATGCATTAGAAATTCGCTAAGTACGCAGGTTTGCTGCTACGGGGGTAATTAGATATTTGAGGAGACATGGTACAGAAAGGTTTGGCAATATAAGCACTTTAATTGCCTTTAATTTAATTCAAGATTCTCTTGATAGTTTCCGTTTTACTAGTAAATAACTAAGTTAATTTTTTGACAATGGTTCCCGTAGCAGCAAACCTAGGTACTTGGTCCCATGTTATTCTTATGGAAAATAATTAAAATGTTATATATCGCTTATTTATGAATGTATAAGGATGAAACATGGTATGTGACTTCACTAAGATGAGTTCTATTGATATTTGCTTAAAACCCCATTATTTTGTGTTCATTGTTGCAGCAAACCTGCGGACTCATCCCCAATATTATTCTTATAGGGAATAATTAATATTTTTAATATCGCTTGTTTGTAAATATATTTCTTATGAATCCTGCTAAGTTTCTTTAATGTATTATGACATATATTCATTGGAAATTCGCTGAGTATGCAGGTTTGCTGCGACGGGGGTATTTGCTTTTTCATAAAATCGCTTTATGAAAATAGAAAATTATCTTATTACTCAAAATTTGAAAAATATTTTATTGAATAAAACCTATTGGTTCAGTCAGTATACTTTTCTAATTTTTGTTCATCAAATTTAATAAAAGGAAAAGTTAGAAAAGAAGCATGTCAAAATAGAAGGGTTTGTGTAGGCATATTGATTCAAACTTAAGTTGAGCAACAATAGCTAATATGATCCTACCGTATCTGATTATACCAGCGCAGGAATTTCTGTGACAACTTTATCGGGTTGGATTGAATCCGACTAATCCGAGGAAATAAAGATTTGTAGTATTCACGTCTAAAATCGTATTAGGATATTTTTTTCTGTTGCATTTAAAATTCTACGAATAAGGATTATTTACGAAGCCATTAATATGTGAAAGTTTATTTAACTACTATAACTGTGCGGCTATAACTATTCAAATGGTCTTAAACGTTTTGTATTTCTCAAAACTCCGTAAAAACACTTTTTTTCTGTTTAACAAACCCATTTTCCTAGCTAATTACTCTCTAAAATCCGTTAAGGGAGATCAGTATTTCACAATTGTTATAGCTCTTGGACCGTTTCCAGAGTGAGGTCATCGTATAGTAACAGTTTGGTGATATAGGGAAATAACAATTCCAGTTGGCCTCTCAAAAATGTTTTGAGTGGGCCATAAACTGAACCGCTTTCAGAGGATTGCATTAGCCGTTGTCACGTAGCTGGGGTAACAGGTAGAGTACATGGCCGGTCGCTACTGTACATGACTGTGTCCATGTTTTATACGGTGGGCCGAAACACGGATTCTCTAGTAGACCACCAAGTTTGGGAGAAAGTGAAATTGTACCATCCCGAAATAATTACAAGCAATGTTAAAACAATACCCCCGTCGCAGCAAACCTGCGTACTCAGCGAATTTCCCATGCATAATATATGTCTTAATACCATATAAAGCCGCATACCAAGTTTCATAAAAATATATTCATATATAAGCGATATATACAATTTTAATTATTCTCCATAAGAATACCATTGGTGATGAGTACACAGGTTTGCTGAAACAAGGAACACAAACAATTGGTTTTTATGCAAATATAAATATAATTTAACTAGGTGAAGCCACATACCAAGTTTAATCAATATTCAGTCATAAGTAAGCACTATATAACATTTTAATTATTCTCCATAAGAAAAACATGGGAGATGAGTAAGCAGGTTTGCTGCAACAAGAAACTAAATAAACGGTATCAGGAAACTGACACATACTTTCTCCCTTTTAGCCCAACTTTAACGAATAAATTAATTTTTATTTACTAAATATAGAATACAAAGCACGGTCGAATGTACAGAAAACAAGTTGTTAACAAGTTGTTTTAAAAACATTCACCCAAATCCCTGCTTTGTAGGCACGACAGAATCCATTGCTACACTCGTGGTTTTAAGAGGGGAAATGACCCCTATTCCCCCCCAGTGTTATTAAGGGGCATCATATTTCGAATTTCCTCTGTTGGTCAATGCTAACTTGACAAGCATATCAAGTTTGAATTAAATTTATCAGTAAATAAGGGAGAAATAATAATTTTTGTATTCCCCATAAGAATAACATTGGACAACGTACTGCGTTTACCGCAAAATGAAAATTTCAATTTTCTCCGAAACCAGCAATCGTAGAATAGTAATTCACAATACTAAATTATTTAGTTTTTTGAGCTCTTTTTAATGGTGAATAGTAATATTTTTTTATATTTATTTATTTTTATGAAAAATCCAAAAAACTGAATTTTTGATATTTTAAGTCCTGTAATTTCTGAACCTGAACTTTTACAGGAATGCGGTTGGTGTCATTTTGTTTGAAAACTAAAGTTCTACAAACGAATAAAGTTTAATCAAAATCATTAGAGCCGTTTTTGAGAAATTTTGATTTTTCATGTTTTTTGGTGGTTTTTGGGGGATAATTACCCTTAAAAATCAAAAATTCAAAAAAATGAAAAAAACGCCTGGAGATATCGTGGATTAGTACCTACATACCAAATTTCATCAAAATCGGCCCATTGGTTAGGGCTCTAGCTCTGTACACATCCACACAGACACACACACACACACACACACACACACACACACACACACACACACACACACACACACACACACGGACACACACACACACAGACAGACATCACGTAAAAACCACTTTTTTGGGGTCAGGGAGCACCAAAACGAATATTTCCACTAACAACTCAAATTCGAAAATTTTGACGAAAACAATACTTTCTCCATATACTATGTATAAGGGGAGAAAGTAAAAAATGGGTTTTTATGCAAATATCAATATAACTCAACAAGGTGAAGCCACATACCAAGTTTTATTACTTTATGTTCATAATTAAGGGAGTCATTACATTTTACTTATTCTCCATAAGAATAACATGGGGCTGAGTACGCAGGTTCGCTGCTACGGGGATAATCATCAAAAAATAAATTTTTTGCACAAATATCAATATACCAGTACTACGTGACCCCACGTGCCAAGTTTCATCAATATACATTCATTAATAATGGAGATATTAAATTTTATTTATTCTCCATAAGGATAACATTGGACAACGTACTGTGTTTAGCACTTTGAATATCTCTGCAACGGTTGGACGTAGAATCACAATTTAAACACCAAAATGATTGTTTTGTGGAGCTGAGTTGATTGGTAAAAGCAAATGTGAAGTTTACATTAAAATTAACTTAGGAAAAGCAAAAAACCTTTTTCCCATAAGATTAACATAGGAGATTTTATGAGCAGGTTTTTTTGGATTTTCTCCGCAACCACTTAACCTAGCTAAATAATTCAAGATACCATATTATTTGTTTTTTTAAGCTCTATAACATGGTCTAAACCAAAATAAAGTGTTTTAAAAATTTTAGGGTAAAAAATGCAAAAAACTGATTTTTGGAAAATTTAAAACCCCCATAAACCCCCCTTCCCATGGTCCGATTTTTCTGGTTTTCGAACTTAAAGTCATAAATGTCACTTTACACATTTGAGCCAAATTTCATCGAAATCGGACGTTTTTTACTCAAGTTATCGCATTCACGGACACATATATAGATATATATATATAATATATATATATATATATAGATATATATATATAGATATATATATACATATATATAAATTTGAACGAATAGTGTTTTAGTCATCTGGGGACCTAAAAAAAAAATTTGTCATGGTCTCGGGCTTAAATCTTACCATGAGACCTACGGTAATAGCTTCTTCCCTATAGGGGAAATTCGCTAAAAGATGTTTATGCTCTATTGTAGATGATAATTCTCATTTCAGACGCGTATTTGATGTTTTGTTTATGTATTTTTAAAATATGACAACAATTATTTTAAAACATTTAACCACATATTACAGGACAAACTAAAACTATTAAAATTTGGTTTTGTTCGATTGCTTTGCTACTAATTTGTGTGAAATCTTATGCAATTGGTTTTTCGAGTATAAGTACAATTTTTAAGTGCCAAATTGAAATATAATTACAAAGATAGTTCTCTGTGCTCTTATGAAATATACCTCTACAACAGTGCTGATCCACAGTTTGCAGAGTTATGAATGGTTTACGATCCGCACACCTCTGGATTGAAAAGCCACCCAAACCAACTCAGACTTGTAGTTCGCATGATCAGTGTAATGCATCGCAAAATTTGATATATTCCTGTCAAGTTGAGTTGAATTATTTAACGACTTAACGGCTTCATTCGATCATCAATTCAAAACCTACCTGTCTAATTGTCCGTTGTGGTCTGAGACTTAGAGTTTAATTACCATATTTAATTCACCAACATATTAAAAACACCAAGAACAAGGAAGGACTATCACTTTTATTACTTAACCCTGGCATTAGACGGATTTCAAAATTCAAAAGTCTAAAAATCGAATTATAATCACAAGGTTTATTGATTTTGCGAGAGTTTTGAAACGTAATTACTTTTAATCATATTTTTTTACGGTTTGTATGGGTGGTTATGATTAAATATTAGACCCTTAAGCTAGTGGTAATCAGCATTCTGCGTGCCAAAAGTTCACGAAATTTATCTCATTATATTAATTTAAAAAATAGGACAACCACTATGTTTGATCTTGTGACCTTAGAAAACAAATTATCATTCGTGGTCTCATTTTATATGCATATCATTAACGTTTTTGGTATATCCTAGGTCGGTGCTTTTCGTTGCTTTTGAAAGCCAGTGGGGTGGAGCCCTCAGGTTTGGGGAAGAAACCAAAACTGTTGTCTAATAAAGAGTTGTGGCCCAGAACAGTTTTAGAAACCATCAGCCCACACAGTCAGTCACACTTTATACTTTATTAGTCAAATAACATCTTTGTAGTCTATAATATAGTCTATTTTAATCTTACGAAAATAAATTTCATATTTTATAAATATAAGACCAATTAATTATAATTTGGTTATTTAATTTGCATAATTTTACTACATGAAATACCTTTCATTTACGTTGAAATATATTTTAATAATCTTCCATGTCATATAATATACGTTGAATGACTTGAGGAGCTGTTCACTGAGCCCTGATGGAGGACGTGAGGCCAGACTCCCCCCAGCCTGTCATTATGCCACACACAGAGTCCGCGGTCACCCCTTCTGAAACTAACTTGTTTCCTTTGGCAAAGCTGGAATAGACTAGTCATCACTGCTTCGGATATATTGTAGAGTACACGGTTTTAATATTAAAAATACACTTTTTAAAATTTTTAAAACAAAAAAATTGCTAAATATATTATACTCTTAATTATTTGTCAACTAAAATAAATTATTTGTAACTTTTGATAGTTGTTGTAACAATGCATATTTTATATCTATACTTATTTAATAGGCGAGCAGGTTTTTTGTGACAATCACTCCTCCTAAACTACTGAACCGATTTTCATGTTTTTGGTGTCATTGGAAAGAGCCTAACGTGAAGTTGTGCAGGAAACTTTTTTTATAGAGAAATAACTTGTGAGTGAGGCCCTGGGGCCCCTTAAAGTTGAGTTTTTCCTATAAGCTTAACATTGGGAAATAACTATAAGTTTTAAGCAATCAGCTGGATAGAGTAAACACAGTTAATCAGAAAACAATGTTGGCTTAGGAACGGTAACACAATATTTATACGGGAATGTCAGTATTAGGCCTATAAAACCACCTCCAATTTTTAAAATCGATAGACTTACTTTTTAATTAAATTTTTTTGTTGTTTATTTTAATTACTATCTATTTATTATGATAGAACTGGAACCGTAACACAACTTTCATTTGTCAGGATATTATAAAACCACCTGATATTTTGGAAAACCAACGAAAATACTTGCAAACAAAGTGAAATGGATTCTTAGATAAATATTATTGTTGGTTAAATATGTTTATAAATGTAGTAAAAGTAGAACGTATAACTTTTAACCATGTAATTTTTGTGTTTTTTCATTAATTTCTATAACAGTGTTGATTTTGAACATGCCACCAATCAGAAGGAGGCATTTACGCAGGACACGTGATTTCGCCGCGACCTCATGCGGGGGGTGCGTGAAAACTAGGAAAATAATACGGATTCATATAAAAGAGGTTTAAGGATGCCCGCCGAAGTACTCCCATTTTCAATTGGGCCGATGACTGCCCAGTGCATGTCCTGTGGGGCTCGCCATTTTACGGGTGGGGTGAGGAAACTGGTTGAAACGACAGACATTTTACATTGTGTTGCCACAAAGGAAAGGTTGTGTTACCAAACTATACACCAGCGAACTACATCAAGACCCTGATTGAAGGAGTAAATTCGCCAAATCGAGGAACTAAGCAAAAAAGTCAAAACTACACGGCAAACATTAGATCATACAACTCAGCTTTTGCCACGGTGAGTTCAGAATCGCATCTAGATGAATCGTTACTAGGCGGAATTTATAACTTACGAATTCACGATAATTTTTATCACCGGATGGGGACATTATTTCCAGCCCAGGATTGCCATCCAAAATATGCGCAAATGTATTTCTATGATTAAGTACGGCCACAGATCAAAGGATGAGGAATCAATCAAACCAAAACTGCAATAGAGATTTAATGGAGGAAATTGCCTTTTATTCATCATCTTTTGTGTATATTTTACCGTCTTGTATGTAAGTACAGTATAAGTGTAAATATACTTTATAGTGTTGTAAGACGTATTTTATTCATTCTACTTAGTTGTAACAACACGTATCATGGTAATAAAGAAATTATTTTATTTATATTTAACATTAGTTGTTTATTTATTTTATCATAATCGGAATTCAATTGCTCGATTTCGAGCAACGGGTTTACTAGTTTTCATAAATGTTCCATTGAGATGTAAACTGATTTTTGTCATTTCTATTACCATTAATTTTAATATCCGCAATAATTTATTAAAAACATTACTATTAGTTGTGACAACAAAGTGGTTACTAATTTATTCAATGCTGATGATTATCATTCGCTTAAAACCCTTTTCGAGAAACCCCTAAATACAATTTGATTTTATTATTTAAAACAAATTTTTGTAACCATAATTTCTCAAGACTTACGAATCATATATCCTGGTAACTTATTTACGTTTATATTTTTAAGTACAAAAACCATAATACAGAATAGGGTGTCCAAAAGTTGTCAACCAAAACTTCACCAGAATATTGTATAGGTTAAAACTTAAAACAAACAATATTCAATATTGTAATATATAATTTTCAGTATTACTTAGTTGAAGAATTTTTAATTAAGAACTTAACTTGTCATTTGCACGGCAAGTATAACATGTTATTATGAATATCTATTTAAATTTTCCCTTGGGTGGAGCACCCACTTAACGAACATATGAGTATACTGGTCGCCTCGTCGCGACAGTGTTGATATAATTACATACCAGGACATCGTCGCTGCCCGTTAAGCTCTACCGAGAGCTTAACTAATCCTCGGGTATTAGTTACCCAAGCTAGGAGAGGAGGGACGGGTAAGAAACCACTGCGACAAGCAGATTAATTTTGATACAATGATAATTTTAAAGTTGTACCTAAAATCTTGAATTTAGATAAGATGTAAATTCATTAAAAATTGTTTATTTTGGAATATCACGGATTTGACAACTACATTGCGCGTGTGTGGGTAGCTATTTCATACCCGTATTTTCTGCATCAAAATAATGCTGATTTTCGATTAATATTCAGCCTAAAGGTGTTTTATCTCCCAGAAATTAAACTTTTGTTTTTCAGGGAACTAATTTGGAATATTCGAGATACATTTGTTTCACTAGTGAACTTCACAACTTATAAAAGTTGGGGTTTGGTTGAGGTTTTTTTATGTGTCATTAGTAAAGGATTCATTGCAATTTCCCCTTATTTAATACATTTTATCGCTCCCAACTAAAAGTCTAATAACAAGTTTTCGTTATCTAAATCGATTTGTTATTTAATCACTAATGTAAAATATCCGTAATAACTTCTTAAACAACATAAACTCGCTATCACCAATAAACCAATTACAAACAAAGAACCAAATGGGTTATTCCTAAATTCAGCTATCCTTAACATTCAGCACACTCATTTGTCTTGAATTTGGATTTAAATACTCGTATTAAAACGTTCTATTCACATCCTAAGATAATTTAGCGGCGACCTATTCTTAAATAATGTTCAATGTGACCTAACTCATTTTATGATCAATGTTCGTTAGTAATAATAGTACCTATATTCCTCTTATCAACCACATGCAGATTAACAACCATGGTGGTAGTGTTCAAAATGTGTCTTTAGTTTGACTCTTGTCTGGGTAATGTTTAACGACATAAAACTTTCGAAATAATTATTTAAAAACCTCCAAGGATTTTTTTATATCGTCAAAGTTCCGGTATAACTGCTTTTATTATGACACGTTTAAATTTCCTTCTTTAGTGATGACAAAAACTATCTGCACTTGTGATTTCTGCACAGTTTACAATTGTGTGCGATAAATTACAATTTTATAACGAACTGTCAGAATGAACTAGACATGGTTATATTATTTCTTATATTTATCTCATGACCTGCTAACTCAAAAATCCAATAAAAGTAATTTCAACATTTCCCATTGGTGGCAACAACTGGACCCTAACCACCAATAAAACTGCGAGCGGATGGAAGGTGATGAGTCCAATAAAATCGGCGAGTTTGTATTGGCTTAGAAATACTCTATGTATTTTAGTTAATAAATGCTACTAATATGACCTGATGCTTGAATTCGAGGAAATGTTATTTTTATACTATAAAAAGTATAATTTTACCTGATTCTGTCAGAGTGATCTAACAAACTATTTATAATTCTGAATTTACATCACAAGGCCTGAAGGCCTGTGGGGCTTAACCATAAAGACGAATGGTAGTTGAAAGGTTATTTGTAGAGTATACACATTGACCTCTTTTGATTAGCATATCAAGCATTAAAATTGGTTTAGTAGTCTTGTACACCTTGCTCTTTAAAAAAATCAGCTTGCATATCTATATAAAGGAAAAATTTGTGTAGTATAATCAAAATACCCCCGTCGCAGCAAACCTGCATACTCAGCAAATTTCCAATGAATATATAACATAACACATTAACACTTAACAGTATTCATAAGAAATATACAGTATTCACAAACAAGTGATATTTAAAATATTAATTATTCTCCATAAGAATAACATTGGGGATGAGTACGCAGGTTTGCTGCAACAAGGAACACAAAATAATGGGTTTTTATGAAAATATCATTAGAACTCATCTAAGTAAAGTCACATACCAAGTTTCATTCATATAAATTTATAAATAAGCGATATATAACATTTGAATTATTCTCCATAAGAATAACATAAGGACCGATTACCTAGGTTTGCTGCTACGGAAACCATAGGTGAAAATTTTGTATTTTGTGCAAACAACGAAAAACCCCAACCAGATGAAGCCATATACCAAATTTTGTCAGTTTATGTTCATAAATAAGCGAGATATACAATTTTTCTTTTTCTCCATAAGAATAACATTAGACAACGTACTGTGTTTAGCACTTTCAATATCTCAGGAACCAATTAACGTAGAGCAATGATCAAAATACCGAATTGTGTGGTTTTTTAAGCTAAATCCAATGGTGAAAACTAAGATTTGAATCTTTCAAAAATTATACATAACAAATTCAAAAAATCCATTTTTGGGGTACAAAACCCCCCAAAAAACTCCTTTTGGATGGTGCGATTCGTCTGGTTTTTAAACTCGTTCAAATAAATGGTGCTTTACACATTTTTAGCAAATTTCATTAATATCGGACCTTTTTTACGAGAGTTATCGTGCTTACGGACACACACACACACACACATATATATATATATATATATATACATATATAAAAATTTGAACAAATGGTGTTTTTGGAATCTGGGGACCTCAAAATGAAAAGTTATCATGGTCTCGGGCTTAAGTCTTACCATGAGACCTACGGTAATAGCTTCTTCCCTATAGGGGAAATTCGCTAATTATAAAAATGTAATCATGAAAAACTCCATGTAACAGCAACAAAGCCAACACCATGTTTGGCACCACAGAATGGTAGCGTACCCATCGCAATGAGGTAGTAAATTTGATTACTAAATTTGTTGTTGCTCTTTTGTAAGTCAACTGGACTAAACTCTCATAATATTACTAAACTGGTGTGATAACTGGATTAGAGTGTGTTCATAAATTAAACGTGGGAAGTAAAAATGTTTTGGAATAAATCCCAGAGCCAAGTTTTTCTGAAATTTCATCAAATGATATGACATTATTACTTCAAGGCTATTTAGATTCCAGTATTTCAAAACAATTTTGAATGGATCGCTCTTCATATTAAACCTACAAATAATTTAAAGTGATTTTCTTTGGGAAATTCTGTTTGCTAAAATGATCGATAAGCTGCATGACAAGCAAAGTTCTGTGTTATATAAGGGCCTGGTTGTTATCAAAAACTGCTTTCTAGACAACTTCTACTTCTTCTTTTTTGTATAACCATTTTGTCTGATGATAAAGACAATAAAGACCAAACATGTATACGTGCATAATCAGCTGTTTAGATTTCAATATAGGAAAATAAAGAATAATTTTTTTAAACTTTTTCTTAAAATAGTAATTTTTACACTTTTACAAATAACAGATGAACATTTCACACGTTTTTACTTTGAAGTGAAGTTTACGGTTAACAGAATAAAAAAGAAAATATTCACTTTCCTTATTTTGAAGGGGAATATAAGGAAAGAACTCAACGTTAAGGTTTCAGAGCAATCAGTTCAGCAATCGACACGTTGCTCGAATGGTTAACTGTCAGTGTAATTAACATTTCAGGGACGATCCTTTGTAATTGGGACCGAAGCCTTTCAATGGAAAATGTTTTATTAATTGTTTTATATAGACACGATTTTAAATGGCAGTTTTAAAATTGCTCTGAAAGATTTGTTTTATCATATTTATAGAAAATCCGTTTATAATATATTAGCAATGTATATCATAGTGGAGAAGTAAATTCAACTGAAAAGTTATCATGACCTCAGGGTTGAGTTTTTGTTATCTTTGTTTTGTTCGATTACTAGATTAAAAGATTCATTGTTATGCAAATCAACAAGAGAGATGTAAAAATGTAACTTATTCTCCATAAGATTAACATTGGACGTAGGCTACTGCGTTTACAAATAAATGTTTTGGTTCGAAACGGGACATAATAATAACGAGGGGGGTCCTCGAAGGAGAAAATAGTAGTGTACCGGGAAAAGGTTTGTGAATTTTAAAGGATAACAACATATTATGGTCAAACTGAAAAACTTTCAAAAACAGGATGTTCAAACTGATCTACTTTTGGAATGTATGCACCTACGTTAAGTTAAAACCAAGATCATTTATTGCTAACACAAACCAGATAACTAAATTTAGTTTTCAACTCCCCCCCCAAAAAAAAAGAAAATCCCTTTGGATCGGACAACCCATCTGGGTTTCGAACGAAGTCATAAATGTTGCTTTTCATGTTTGTGCCAAATTTAACCAAAATCGGATAGTTTTTACAAAACGTACCGTGTAAACGGATACATACATATAGATGAATAATAATTGGAATAAATGGTGTTTTAAGCATCTGGGAAATTCAAAACGAAAAGTTATTATGGTTCCGACCTAGAATTTCCCATGCTGACAAAGAGAAAATTTGCTAAAACGTATCTTGGTAGTCGTTCAAAGAGACTGTTAGGACGCTTGAAAAACAAATGTGAAAATGATGAATAACTGTAATGCTGCAATGGATGGAGCGTGCGTCGTGCGACCCTCTGTAGCAACCAAACATGACAATTCGAGTGGAAACATAAACCACGATTGGCACCCGGACAGACAGCCAAACTGACACTCTCTAGCTGCATATGCCGTAAATAACTCCTGGTTATGTCAATTTGTCTGAAACATACTGCTATGTATTTAAATTGAGGCTAAGATAAACATAAATATACCAGCTGATGTACCCGTTCCTCGCACAGAGGTTTTATTTACCCGTTCTATAGTCAATGCAATTTGCATTTCAGTTAGCTTGAAACAGCTGTTCTTGCTTCTGCTCTTTAAGCTGTCAAATGGAAGTGTCGCCAGCTGTTCGCATTACAGTTTCTGAATGTTTACTTTCTTCTGAAATGTAAACATTGAAACTTAAGACGTTCACGGGGCGTAGCCCGAGGGGACTTTAAGGAAGTGAATAGTCCTGAGTGTTGTATGGGTTCAAGATCGACCTTTGTGTAAAGTTTCAGCCCAGTTGGTTCAGTAGTTTTTGCGTTCACCCGGACAGACAGACAGACGGACGAACAGACAGACAGACAGACAGACAGAAATCACCTTTTCTTTATAATATTATAGATAGATATTAAGGTTTTATATAAATATCAGCGAAGATAAGGGCGAGGTTTTTTTCCACTTATTAGATACTCATATCTGGATAGAGTTTAAACAGAATATAACGGATATTATTAATTTAAAAACCTTCCACGACTGGATTTAACAAGTTCGTCAATATTTTCTTTTCACAAACATAAGGGATTGATTCATGATAGGTATTTTAGTTTTGAAACGAATAGATAAAAAAGTTTAAATACATTTAAATATTTAAATTAAGACAGATTTGAACTAAATCAAAATTTTTAATGCCTGGTAGATCAGTAAACAGGAGTATTTAAGTGCTTAAGGAGCCTAAAGGCAAGCAAGCAACGCAACCCATGTGAACTTTTTAAGTGGCTCAGCTAGTCATTTAATGGCACGATTTGTTCAGGGTATTATACGGAAATCATTGATATCAAAATGATGAAGATGATATTCTTCCTGTATTCAACTCATTTTTCATTCTTAATTTGTTTTTCTTCTACGGTACAACACTTATGAATTTCCAATACGCTTTTTCATTTACAATCTAAAGATCAAGAGTTTTAAAGTAAGACCAATTGCTCTTACATTTTGGACCCTTAAAAAGTTTTTATAAACATAAAACACAATTTTAACTCTTAACAAAATTGTTTTAGTAGGTACACAATACACAATATTATTCAAAGTTAGACTTAAATCATCCATCCTCCAGTGTCTACCCTTCTCTTCTTCTTAAACTTTAAGCTTGGTAAAGAAGATTATATATTCAAGAACCTCTTTATATTCGCTGCCTTCTTGAGACAGCTCGACTTTATGATGCACCAAAGTAAAATATATTATCCTCAGATATTTATGCCCGAAAAAATATACTTCATGTTACAAATATTCTAGTTTGTTAAAAATGCGTACAGGTGCAATATGTAGGTTAAGTCAAATAACAAGTTTCATCAGTAAACGTTCATAAATAATCGTGGTATCAAATTTTATTTATCCTCATAAAGAATAAACATTGGACAACGCTCTGTGTTTAGCACTTTGAATATCTCTGCAACGGTTGAACGTAGAACAACAATTTAAACACCAAAATGATTGATTTTTAGAGCTGAATTTATTGGTAAAAACAAGTTTTAAGTAAACGTAACTGAGGCAAAGCTAAAAACCTTTTTCCCATAAAATTAACATGGGAAATTCCATGAATCAGATTTGTTGGATTTTACATATAAATTACTCAAGTATTTGTTTTTTAATCTCCATAAAATGCTCAAAATCCAAATTGTTTGTTTTTATAATTTTAGAGTAAAAATGCAAAAACCGCAGCAAATGTATATGAGTGTTTTAGAACCTAAATGATTATAGTAACTTTTTTACTTAACATGATGTACCAAAAAAACACACGTTAGTAAAATATCAATTCACTTTTATCAACACCATAAACAAAAATTCAAATTAGGGTGGTTCAAGATTTTTTAAAGTTTTATTTTTGTATAAAGATTTATTTTATTATCTTAATATCCTGAAGATGGGGTCCAAGCAAAGACATTTTTTGCAATCCTTCCAATTGTTATGTAATATTTTGTATTCCCTCATGCAATTGTCGGAAGTTATGTTTTATGGTTAATTTTTTTAAGAGGAGATATATAAAAGGAACAGAGATCCTTAAATACTTCTGTAATGAAACAAAAATACTCTTGATTACTTAAGAGTGTACTAAGAATTTACCTTGAAAGTCCACTGGTTGTTTTAGTACAGTTGTTAAAATTATCTAGTTCTAGTTCTAGGGGTGTTTGAAGTTAGAACGCCAGGCAAGTGTGGCTGTTGCTAGCAATGAAACTGCCAGACCGCAACATCGATGGATTTTAGGTCAAAAGCAAACCATCGTACACAGTAAAAATATAATTTATGACCAAACACCAATAATTAGGAGCCTAACAAAAATATCAATTTAATTTGTTCACAAAATTGTTGTTTTTATTGGGGATTTAGATAAAACCCCAGCAAACATTTTTGATCCAGGAATTAGTTAATTGGTAATTCTATATTGGAGATAATTGTACAAGTTAACAAAAACACCTTACTTTTAACTGAAGTGAGGGAAAAGATTTCTGCAATATCACCACCTAATGTCATCTAAATGTCAAGTTTTTCAAAATGAAAAAGGTCTTAGTTTATAACTTTTAAATTCATCAATTACTATTTACATTTAATTCACCAATATAGAAATTTAATGTTATATATTTTTTCCAATTAATTTTATTATGTACTCAACAGTCAAATTTTAAATTAATTAATTTTTGGAAAGGTTTTATAATATTAAACAATTCAACAATACTTTTTTAATATTTGGTTTTTGCAAGATATTCCAACCCCTAATTTATTAAAATTACTTTAATTTTCAAGCTCAATAATTTTATATAATTTGAATTTTCTACAGAAAGTTGGCTTTTAACTACAGAAAGTTGGCTTTTAAGAGAACAGTTTTACAACTTCTGAAGTTAATATCCAGTATTTATAGGGTGTGCGAGTACTCGAAACTTCGAGTTTTCGGCCGAGTATTTTAATACTCGAACACGACTCGAAGTTTTGAAAACTACTCAAAAGTTCGAGCGAGTATTTCCGGACGATCGCTAACGATTGCGACTGGCCAAAACGCGTAGTAACGGCCGCAAAGGGTGATCACATCACGTAAAACGACCGAAAATGACAATTGGACCGCGTAATTCTGGCTGTAACTAACGATTTCATCATTTAATATTGATTATAAGAAATGTCTGGACCAGGTGAAATAGGCCAACTGACAACCGGGCCCTGTTTCATCGGCCAGAAACGAATGTCAAACCGTGTTTTGTTTGTCAATGCGTAATCCAGTTTGATTGTGCTGGCCAAAACTTTGTATTGCTACTCATGTACTAGTTAGAAACCACGTTTAGATTATCAAATCTAGGGTGGTATCCAAATCCCATTACACTATTATAAACTACCAACTGATAGCAAATACTCGCTCGAAAATAATTGACACTACTCGACTCGATTCAAAAAACTACTACTCGCACACCCCGAATAGAAAGTAAGCATTTATCCTGGAGGTGGATTATTACGTGTCCCACATCCATTTAACATACGGTAGCTTTTTCTGGGGATGTTCCTTTTGTTATTATAATGAATTTTTATTGAATGAAGTAGCTTTCAAATCATGATTGGCATCCATTTGGATTTTGGAAGAACCCTTCCATTACACTTGTTGATGTTCATAGAAGTTTACTGATTAGTTCCTTGGTTTAATTATAACAATCATTTGAGAAATCTAGTAAGATTAATTAAAGGCAGTGGCTACATACACGTCCGACGTGAGCCGCTACTGTTCACGTCCGTTCTAAATTATGCACCGTACGTTACTTTTCCTGTGATTTTTAAAACAAATTGAGAGCCAGAAAACCTCCTAACCTAACCTAACGTAACCTAACCTATCCTAACCTAACGTAACATAACGTAACGTAACCTAACCCAACCTAACCTAAGCGGTATCGAAGTGAATTTGCCCTTATATTGGACGTGTACGCAGTCACTTCGTTAATTAAACGAGATCGCACGCAGCACGCTGACGTGAGGGAAGTGAATTTCCGCATTAACATCTTTAAAAATCTATTAAAGGGTTTAACACAACACTGGTAAAATTTTTTTTGGAAAATTGAAAAATGTAATTTTTTGGCTGTTCTGATGCTCCTGGTTATACTTAAATTCACTATTAGGATGGCAATTTTGTACATTAAAAGGTTAGGAGGAGGTATAGTCAGGATAACAAGTTGGTATATTGAGGTGATAAACTACATCAATATATGAAAAACAGCCTCTTCCAGTGTAAAATTCCAATAAGACAACGTACTGTGTTAAGACAATTAACATTTTCTTGAATAACTCAGTAAATATTTATGCTAGAATGATGAGAGAGGGCTTAAAACTTTCGCCTTGATAATCTCCATCTTCTTACTTGCATTAATTTTATATTTGGGGCTCCTCTGACCCTTTATGGATCCAAAAACTCAAAATTTGAACAATTAAAATCCCGAAAAAAGGGGGTTAGAGTTGTCCGATTGTTTTCCAACGAAATTGTCCAACTGTTTAGGTAAGGGAGGGTTCCCACCAAATTTCAGGAAAATCAGACAAAAATGTGACTGCTAGAGTGCAAACACATATATATGTAACGTTTTTAGCGACCCCCAAAACGTGTTCAGGGGGTCACGTTAGGAACTTCTATGGTGGTCCCATACTATGCTAATAGTTCACTTTTACATAGGAAATTCACTAATAAGACACAACAAATTAAAAATTTAAACAAATTTATTTTACAGATTCTTTTATTTTATGCATATTTAAGTAGCATCCTACTTTATTACACATGGGAACTTACATTGTAATGTATTTTTATACAATCATATATACACGATACATAAATCAATAAACAAATTATATCACAGTTACTGACAACAAATTGACAATATGGCTCATTAAATATGTTGCACATTAATATATATACAGTTTAAAATGCTTATAACTTAATATATAACGTATGAAGCTTAAATATATTCTTGATAAAAGTCATATCTGCTAAAACTGTCATAAAACAATATGTTTTATATATTATATAAAAAATGATTCTATAATCGAGAAATCATATCCATTTAAAGTTTTAAAATTTAAACATTAAAACATCAAATTACAATCGATTAATAAGTTAGGTGTTTAAATAAAAACGTCATTTACAGTAATTTTATAAATAAATTTAAAAAGTCACGTTAACATATTTTGTGTAAATATTGCTTGGTTATAAAATAATCTGTATTCATTTTAAATTTATTCAGCAAAGATTACACATCATTTAAAATGAAAAGCCATATCAGTCTCTAGTCATTTTAATTATTTCATAGAACAATTACAATTAGGATTGTGATAGAAATACACTTAGGTGTGCCATAGCCGTCCACATTAAAGAAATTAAAATTAGTGGACGGAAATTGATATCCACTATAAGGTGACATCTACCATTACATGTGACATTTCTTAAACATGGAAAATTTAATAAAATAGCTTTGAACACAGACTGACAACAAGTTACTATCAATATGTATTCTATTTGTTTGATTATTATCAACCTCTAATAATAAAAAATAATACAGCGTTTTACTTATTTACCTACCTTATCCTCTAAGAACAATAGTAACACCTTCCGTTACCACTTAAAGACAGTCAGTCATGGTACAGCATAAGATAGGTATAAAGAAATTGCATGGTAATTTGAATGAGAATAATTTTAACTAAAAATATGCTTTGTAGGAACTTGAGGAAAATTAGTTTTTTTACTTGAATCAAATTTTTTATTATGCTAAGAGTTGTTAATCAGGTCATTCAAATCATTAAAAGGTGTTAACAATAAATAAATCAGGCCTTCAATAATAAATTATACTCACATTTATATAACATATTCAACAACACAAAAAATATGTTGATGTTCATGCAGAGAGGAATGATCATCTTTTTACAGGATATCTTCTATCATCAGCGTAGAAATGCTTGTTAAAATCTATACTTACAATATTTTACACTGTTAATGTCATCTCTGTCACAACTATACTAAAAGATCATAATAAAGAGTAATAAATAAGACAGACAAAATCTGTACATAGTCAATGTTTTGCAGCTTATCGTATAAAAAATATAACACCAGCATGGCTGCCTCAGACTTTTGTGACTTTGAATGGCGTACATGCGACCATTTATACCCTAATATAAGGAGTAAGTGTACAGTTTGATTCTCAGTGTAAAAATGTACAAAATGACACAAATATTATCAACTCGCTCATTCATAATCATGATCAAGTTTTAGGATTCAGAGGGATGTAACAGTTATAAAAAGACAAAATTAGAAAGAGACAGGTTTCTTCAGTCTATTTTATATTCATGAGCTCCCATAAATGTATGTAACCTTGTCATTTGATATGTACAGGATAAAACAAAAATAATATTCTAATTGTAATTATATTTAAAAACAAGTTTTTCAAACAAAGCTTAAAATCTTGTACCTGCAAAGGATATCAAAATATCAGTTTTAAGAGAGTTAACTTTAATTGTTATGCTATGTATATTTTTATTTAATGTTTTAAATAAAATTCAAAATGTACAAAAATTACATCGATAAAAGTTAATACTCTTGATTAAAATACATCCGTTTGTATTGTAAAAATATATTTTATTATATGCTTTCTGAATCATAGAAACTCTATATGGATTGTTCAAATAAAAACTAAACCATCAATTTTAATTTTCGCTAACAATAATGGCTTAGCTAATTTAGTTACATTCCACTGAATTCAGTTTTCAAACTAACAGCAAAAAATCACATCCATGCTTACAATCTATTTTAAGACTACACTTATCTATTTACATCGCACGCGTCGGAGATCATACAAACGAGGAAAACCCAGGCAGCGGCGCGCGGCTGCGAGCCATATTGTTCATGATGATCTGGCCGCCATTCAGGCTGACCACTGCACTCCCACTGCCCTCGGGCTCTGAGTCCGTGTAACTCGAGTAGTTGCGCACGGGCTTCTGCCGCTTCCACGACTGCCGCAGCGAGTCGTTCACGTTGGCGTAGTGGTTCACAAACGAGTGAGGGTCTGAGCGAACACTGTCGTTCTCGCTTTCCGAACCCTGTGCAAAGAAGATAAATGCTTTTAGATTACAACTCACAGATCAGTGAAGGATTCGTTTATTTACTTGATTGAGAGAAACAACAGCCAAAATTAATCAAACTCAGATAATATTTTTGTAAATGGAATTATAAATATGTTTATCAAGTCTAAAATGAATTTTAAATCACATTATGGCATTCATTATGTAAATAAAATAAACATGTGATATAAAACACATTAATCAATAAACAGGTAGTTTTTAATACATTAATCTGAATAACTCAAATTTATTGTTTTACAAAATTACTTTAAATATTGAAAAAAACACAGCTACTATTTATATGTAATAGCAACATATAGTTTCAAGGAACCAATTAAAAAAAGCAACACCCATAGTAACACCACCTGGTAAGAAGTAGCAAATTAAAAGTTATTATTTAAAATGTAAAATGAATCAGAGGTAACATGTGATTTAAATGAAATATTAAGATTTAATGGTTGTAACTTCAAAATTTATATTCTTTACTTTCTAAATATAAAGAAGCTCAGCAGACTGTGTGCTTACAAAGACAGTGCAACTTTAGAGGTAAATTATTTCTTGTAATGAAATACAAATGGTTATTAAAACTTTGACTAGCAGATATTAAATTAGTTCACTAGTCTAAAATATACTAATTTCTTTGGTCTAGAAGGCATAACCTAAAAGTTGAAAAACATTTAAAAGGAAACTTAATTTTAAATAGTCTAAATTGATCTTGCAATATTGTTGTCTTTCACTAATATCAAGTAATGAAATTCAGATGAACAGAGAATGAACACAAGGAACAAGGATGTCATATGCTTAAGGACATTGAAAGAAACTCAATGAATCGAATGTCACGTTCCAACTGAACAGATCTCTGAACACAGTCAGTTTGTTAGTAATTTTCTTATTTAATACTCAGTAAGTAATTTAGCTCGTTAGCAATAAACTTCTAAAAGTATGTAGCCTATGATAGGAAAACCTTTTTTGCACAAATATTGAATATTAATTTGATATTTTTGGATAAAATTATGACAGCTTAATTTATATCATAACTAACACAAATAAGATACACTAAGTAGTTGTAATTAGGAAAACATTACAGACCTGAGACTCTGATGAGCTGATCTCGGAGGGTTTCTCCGTGACACTGCTGTCATCGGGGTTCTCGTCGTAGCCCTTCAAACTCTCCTCATCGCTGTGGTAGGCGACCGACGCTGGGGAGGGGCGGGGTGGTGATTTGCCCAACATTGGTGGCCCAGGAGGCGCCAGATGCTTTCTAGCCAAAGTGCTACGCTTGCCGAGCGTTCCCCCTCCACGGTAAAGCTCCATGGCTAGCTGTTGTCGGTCATCGATATCCATCGCCATAGACTCTTCTAAGGTCTTCTGCGCTTCCTCTGTATAAAACAAAACTAGGGTCATGGCAAAGATAAGAAAAATATAAACAATAAACATTTTTATGATCAAACAAATCTCTATGCTCAGCAATGACTAAAGATTTTAACCCCTGAAATTAGAGGCAAAAGTTACCTATAAATATGTATTTGTGTAATGTTACATTTAGTAACTAATTACTTTTTGGAATATGAAATTTAAACTAAACTTTGTGAAACTGTACAATTTGTAATTAAATGTTTACCAATATGGGGTTGTGTAATTTTAATAATGAAGCTGAAAGTATTAACACTGGATCAAAGGAGACTTACGCTTGTATTTGTAGCTCTTGCTTTTGACACAGAGGACGGCAACAACCATGATGATAATGACTATTGACGTTGCCGCCAGAGCTACCATGAACCAAGTCAGTATTAACACTGGATCAAAGGAGACTTACGCTTGTATTTGTAGCTCTTGCTTTTGACACAGAGGACGGCAACAACCATGATGATAATGACTATTGACGTTGCCGCCAGAGCTACCATGAACCAAGTCTGGCGATAAAACGGTTTCATTTGGAGGTATCCATATTCCAAATAGAGCTTAGAAGGGGTTAGTACCTGAAAAATAACATTGTCCTGATTATCCCGATTCATAAGAGATTATTTTGATATTATTACAGCTTATTAATTAGAGGTGTGCGAGTACTCGAAACTTTGAGTTTTCGGCCGAGTATTTTAATACTCGGAACTCGGCTCGAAGTTATGAATACTCAAAAGTTCGAGCGAGTATTTCCCGCCGATTTCCAGACGAACGCTAACGATTGCGACCGGCCAAAACGCGTAGTAAAGGCCTCAAAAGGCGATCGCATCACGTAAAATTGGCCGAAAATGTCGATCGGACCGCGTAATTTCGGCCGTAAATGATGACGGAAAACAAAAAGTCGGCCTTAATTAACGATTTCGTCATCTAATATTTATTATAAATGATGTCTGGACCAGATTATATTAGCCAAATGACAACCAGACTGTGTTTCATCCGCCGGAAACGAATGTCAAACCGTGTTTTGTTTGTCAATACATAATCCAGTTTGATTTTAACGGCCAAAACTTTGTATTCTACTCATGTATTAGTTAGAAACCATGTTTAGGTTATCAAATCTAGGGTGGTATCAAAATCCCATTACACTATTTTAAACTACCAACTGATAGCAAATACTCGTTCGAAAATACTCAAAACTCAAAAATAATTGGCACTACTCGACTCGACTCGATTCAAAAAATCACTGCTCGCACACCCCTATTATTATTAATACACAATGATAGTACCTAGATCAGGTCATCTTTCTAACCCTGTGTAAAATTCCTTGACTTTTCCAGGCTTTCCAGATATTTTAGTGAGAAATTACACATATTTGATTTAATCAAAATCAATTAAAATCAAGTCTTTCTTTTAGGTTTCAAACAAATTAACTAAGTTGCAATTAACTTTGCCTCGAGATTAGTCAAAATGAGATACTTATTACATAAATTACACAAATATAGCATATTTAGAATGCTAAAAATTTGTATTTTTCAAAATTTTCTGGTTTTTAAATTTTGTTGTTATACAAATTCCCTGACTATCCCAGGTTTTCCAGCATTTACAGAATTGGTAGCCACCCTTTTTATGGATTAAGCAACAACATTCATACGGGTGAATGTCATATTGAGATAGAATTTCAAGAAACGAATTTTTAAATACAAATAAACTACTGTAATTTTAATCACGGCATCTAACAATAGACATCATTTCAGTATTTATAGAAAACCCACTCACACAAGCCAAGTAATCCACGCCTTATCCACAAAGTGTCAGCTTTAAATATATGGTGCATCGACTAATAAACACACCTATGACTGATAAAGACCACGAAGTAGAGCTAAATACCATTAAGTATATAGCCCAGGAAACCGGCTACAAACCCTCGTGTATCGACAGCTTATATCGTCGGATGAAAAATAAAAATCCACGTAATAGCGATAGTATTGAAAACTTTACGTCACGGTAGATTATAGTAGAACAGCTGAAAAGATAACAGGTTCAGTGTACAAAAATGCTCCTGTAACTCTCCCCTCTAAAACAAAAAACAACCTGGGTAAGGTTTTGAGACCCACCACTGTAATTCTACCTCAATAGATAAGCAAGGTGTTTACAAACTAAAATGTGGCAGTTGCGATTCTTACTACATAGGTCAAACAGGACGTGGCTTTAAGATAAGATGTAATGAACACATAAAAGCAGTGACTAATAAGAGCACAGTAGCAATCCAACAGTTATAATTTTGCCAAACATATCCATAACACCGGACATTCATACCGCACAGTACAAGAGGGTTTGGAAGTATTATATACATGTAACAAATCCAGAAAGTTAGACAGATTAGAAGAGTTTGAGAATTACAGCTCAACGGAAAAAAAACCTCAGCTCGTATTAAATTCCAAGGTTAGTTTTGTCGCCAACAGCATATATGACATTTTAATGCAGAGCAATAACAAAACAGAACAGTGTACAATAATACATGAGGCAATAACTGAGATATCGAGTCGTCCAGTTGGTGCCGGCTGTCAACCACGTCCTCATGGTGACCGTTGAGGTTATGTTCGACCGTGTCATAGTCAGTGTAAAAATGGGCATTTTCGTTAGTGTTTTTTGTTCGTGTGATGTATGTGTGTGTCCAAAAGAGGTTTTGAACATTTTTAACTTCATGACAGGATTCTCGCGGATCAACCTACTTATGTAGCTTAACCTCTTCTGATGATGATGCAACCTAGTTGCTGCGAAACGCGTTCAGAATAGCTGAAATTCTATTAAGTGGATTGTTGAGAATTGACGGTAAGTCACATATTTACAACTAGAAGTGTTTTTTGTCGTTTTTTGCAAGTATTGGATATTCTTTTTAAGCTAAGATTTTCATCTTTAATTTTAATTTTTACATTACTCTTGTACTGTTTTCTGTTTCAACTTGGAATAAAATACCACTTGTAACCAAACATCAAGATAAAAATGTTTCAGCATCGCTAACAATCCAAGGCACAGCCCTAAATGCGATACCGCGTCCCGTCGCTCACGCCACTTTTTTACTCTTTATAAATATATCTTGAAATTATCGTGAAACCTAACTGACTTACTTTATATATAACATCACCCTCTATTGTGTCAACAAAATCGTCCATTGATATTAACATAATTAAAAGTTTACTAAGAAACAAGTTTTGTATTTCTGTTAAATGCCTAAAATTACACTTAAATTCCACACGAGTGTCATTCGATATAGTAAACTTGTTTACAAACGCTCCTGTTACTGAAATAGTCCAAATACTCCAAAACAACTTAGAAAATTAAACAGTGAGCAAATTTGAGATAATTGACGGTAAGTCACATATTTATATATATATAAGCAATTCCTTGGTTGGTTATCATCTCATAACTTCTAGTTGTTACATTTCAAATTGTTTCAGTCTATTTATATCACTTTAGTTTAAACTAATGCATCTTGAAGAACATCACAAAAATCTCTCTTTGGTCGATGTTGTCAATATTTTGGATCATGGCCACATAATCTTTGAATGATGCTTTTCTTCCCCTAGTTTTTAATGACACAATAACAAACTTCCCCTGTTAATAACATATACATGTACATATATACATTGAACATACATTTTAATGAATATTGTTTTTGGCATTTGGGGACCTCAAAACAAAAAGTTGTCATGGTGTCTGGCTTAAGTCTTACCATGCCACCTACGGTAATAGCTACTTCTCTATAGAGGAAATTCGCTAAAAATCAATAACATTAATCCTTAAACAAATAATTTGATGTCAAGGTAAAGCAATAAAACTCTTTCTTTAATATTTGTTTTGGGATTTGTTACAGTAGACCTATTATGAAAAATAGTTGTTGTGCGATGAAAAATATCATCAAAATGTAGTATGGTAGGAATTGATTTTAATTGATTGCATATAGCCTACTTAATTAATGAACTATGCTTATGTATAAGAAAAATGTTAAAACAATTAAGGAATACTGAAAATATTGTTGTTTAAAGTTTTTTTTTATTGTAAGGCAATAAAACCGACCATCATAGTTGTTATAAAAACAACTCAGAGGTCCAAAACATGAATTAAAATTGTTTATAATAAATTATTACATAAATAAGGCAAGGTGAAATGAAATAAAGCAAAATACTGATAATTTATTTAACAAGATTAAATTATTAACTATTTTTAAGTAACTTTGTATCTCGTCACCGACTTTTTACGTCCCGTCGCTCACGTTTATCTTGTCGGCAGCGTGAGTGACGGGACATTTCGAACTCAGTGGTGTATTACGGCAGATTGCGATGTTGAAATTAACTTTCAAAACTTTGAGCTTAAGTTTGCCGTGAATCATTTCAACATTAAACAAAACCTGTCCTGTTATTACCAAAACATAATTAATTACTACGCGTGAGCTACGGCGCATGCTATGCTTTACATACCATACAAATCTGCTATTTTTATAAATTTACAGCATAACTTTGAAGAAAATAACAAAGAATCACTGATCACTTTGAACAACAACACTTCAACAATCTCGGCGGTAATACAAGACCACGGCTGCCAACAGTGACAGGGAAATAAAAATTCCCATCCATTTCCCATTGGTCTGGGGACAATAAAACCCACATTTTTCACCTTTGATGAATGGAAATTAATTAGTTTAATTTTCATCATGCCATTCTTTAATAGTGTAGTTAAGTAATAATAATACTGGTACAAGTTTTAGTTTTTATCTGAAAATTATTACTATAAATACTAATGTGATGTGTTCTGAGGATAGTGAGCGACGGGACAAATAACACACAACTTTTGTTATACCTTAATAAGCTTTCTTGTTAGAACTTGTTAGTGAATTTCCTTTGGAAAGTGAACTATTAGCATGACCCGCACGGTGAAAATTAAGCCCGGGACGACCATAGAAGTTCCTAACATGACCCCCTGAACACGTTTGGGGGGGGGGTCGTTCAAAATTATATATATACAGACATATTTATGTATATATGTTTGCACTCTAGCGGTCACATTTTTTGTCCGATTAACTTCAAATTTGTTAGGGACGTTCCTTTCAGATTTCGAGTTTTTGGGTCCAAAAAGGGTCAGAAAAGCCCCGGATGTAAAATTAATGCATGTAAAAAGATGGGAATTAGTGAGGCGAAAGTTTTTAAGCCCTCTCTCGTCATTCTAGCATAAATATTTACCGAGTTATCAAAGAAAATGTGTTTCGACTAAACACAGTACGTTGTCTTGTGGGGGTTTTACACTAGAAAAGCCTGTTATTCCTTTGTTAGAGTACTTTTATCATCCCCAGCAACTCTCACGCCTACTTTCAAGCCTGCCTGGACCTTCTCCTAACATTATAATGCACAAAATTGTATTCCCAGCTTTGCAGGTAAATGAAACCAGGAGCATCAGAACAGCCAAAAAATCAATGTTTTCAGATTTCAATAAAAATTGGAATAAATGTATGTTTTTACACAGATTTTGAGTTTTAAAAGTTTTTTTGTGGAAATTCACTTCCCTCACGTCAGCGTGCTGCGTGCGAACTCGTTTATATTTTTATTGGTTTACATACATATAATATTAAGCATAAATTATAAATATTTATAAGGTCAAATATTTAATTTAATTACCTGTTTTAGCTCCAGAACTTAAATTCTATCTCAATTTGACATTCACCCACAGTTAAATTAGATAAATGTTACAATTTTGTTTTTATACTGTCAATTTGAACTAAAAAATTAAGGCAAGTAAACATTATTTTACTAACCACGTCGTCAGAGTAGGCAGGATAGCTGATGCCGTACTTATTGTAGGATATCACTCGGAAGGTATAGGCAGTTGAGGGAAGGAGACTTTGATAAGAGATGGCAAACTCCTGCAGAGGACCATTGCCTGTCCGAGTCACTGTTGTCCATCTTGTATCATCTGGAACATAACACAGGGTTTGAGGATCAATTTGACAGCAAGTGACTCAACTAATGATTTGCTCATATAATTTTGTACGAAAAGTTCATTATAATAGTTATAGCGCTGACTAGCAGGCTATAATATTTCTTGAGGTTAAGAAGTGTCCTTTAAAAATAAAAATGAACTAAATAAAATCTTCTTGTATTTATTTAAACAAACAAATTAAAAGTCTTTCTTCTCAAATAAAATAATTCAAAATTCAAAATAAAATTAAACTTCAATGTTTCAAAATAAAAGTTAACTCTTCGATTTTTGATATTACTGAACTTTAATTATAATTCTTCTTTCTGTATTTTAACAGTCTGGTTTTTAGTTTATCTTCAACCCAAGTATCAAAAAGAAAAGAAACGCTTTGAACCCTTCCAATCTGAAGAAATTCATGTTTTGCTGGGTAGACTCACGACAAACTCACGACACCAGAGGTATACGTAAAATGCCGCAGCCCCCCAGCGACCGTGAATATATAAGCTTGGTTCAGAAGGTTCTCGAAACTGAGTACGCCGGCCGTCACGTGACCCGGCTCCAGTTTTTTGAGGCCATGCAAGACTTTAAATCATTGTCTCCAACTCTTTCTGACATCCCCGAACAAGAAAATCATGAGCTTGCCCAGACTTGCAAAACCAAGTAGCACCAGCAATTCTTATTTGCAACTGTCAGCAATTATTCACAAAATTTCTTTTATATTATATACATTATTTCTTTTTTACATATCATAAATAGTATATTAAATATATAGTGTTCCAATGGCAATTGGGACGCTATATAGGGAGGAATTACACTGCATCTGTTTTTCAAGGAAACTTTGAATGTTAATGTGAAAGTAAATAATTGATTTAACTTGATAGGAAAATACAATGTCTTTTAGTAAAATAATTTAAATCTACAGTAAGACAAATTTAATTGTTTGTGATTTATATAAAAAAAACTAATATCAAATAATAAAATCAAAATATAATCAGATGTTTTAATTTGATATTATAATTTGTTATAATTTTATATCTGTAAAGTTGATTATTGTAAGGCTAAGACTCTTACAACACAAATTCCTTGACAATCAAAGCTTAAAATAGTATACTTTACGAATGAATAAAATTGCATATTGTTTTAAAAGTGTTAACAAGTTAAAAAAGTATATTATTTTTAGCTGCAATAACGATTCAGTTGCAGGAATTACACCAAATGTATTACAAAAATAACAAATGGCAGAACAAATATTTGATTTAAAACGGTTATAAATTCATTTTGGGACAGAAAAATAGAATTAAGATTATATTTTACCGTTAAAAACTTGCAAACTGAAAAAATCAGTGCATATATGACTTGAAAAATATTCTTTTCCACACATTTCATAAATATTAGGGGTTCTCTTCTTCAATAAATTTAAAACAACCTTTAAATATTACATAAACGCACGTTCTAATACATGTACAGTACAAAATCTTCTAATAAATCCTCAATTCACACACAAATAGTTATCACACCAACTCAAGCTGAAAGCTAATTAATACTTAAAACTAAGCTATATTTTGCTATCACATACGGGGGAGGTATAGACACTTAGACTTCTCACTGAAAACACTTTGTTTCCCATTAGATACTGTTATTAGATTTATAATCATCTGATTGAAACAGATTGGGTATACATATTAATGGTTGATTTTTTCGTACATAAAACAATATAATTAATAGACATGCAATGTGTTAAAAGCATAAAGGTGCTAAACACAATTAACACAGCAAACTAAAACTTACACCTCTGCCAGTCTTCCATAACTGCTATGGAATGTAAAAAAATATCAATAAAATGATTAAAATCAACAAAAAAGCAAACGTTTAATAGCAACAAAATAGTAATCAAATTAAAACACTCCAGACACAAAACAAGATTCTAATTAGTGAAAAGTGACTTTCGTTTTAAGATTTTAAAAGCGTTATCAACACTTAACTGATATAAAGTGTCAAAAAAGTAGTCTTGCATCACTGTTAAAATAATGCGATAAAGTTCATTTTAGATGAGTTATTAAAATATTCAAAACACATTTTCACAAAATAGTATAGCACATTATTATTTTATTAAAATTGTACTAACATTCATAAATTATATAAAATATATCTTATAATTGCATTAACATAAATCACAAAACAAATTTAAAATGTGCATATTTAATAAAAAATTAAAACAGACCAATAATGTTTCGCTAACTTTAACTATAAATATACGATAAATTATAAATTTTTCTTGATTAAAATAAGCTTGTGTTCATAGCAAAACTAAATTATTATCAAAAATGTATCCATGCCACCTTCTAAAATAACCTTGTGTTCATAGCAAAAAAATTCATAATAAAAAATTGTATGACCTAAAGATTAAACTTAAATAACTATCTGATGATTATTAGGTCTTTTATTACTGAGATATTAAATACATACCATATCAGATCATTAAAGTTAGTTTTTGTTTCTCAAAAAGTATTGCAAACTCGTATGTTTATTAGCCTTATTCTACATATCCATCAGGTAATAACACTGACCTTTTCTCTTGCTCTGGAAGTAGTAGCCCAAGATAGGCCCCTTTCCTGAGGCTCCATTCACCCAATGGAGCTCCACAGAGGACACAGTCTTGCCAACTGTCAGTTCCTTGGGTCGTGTTGGCGACCCTTCCTGGGGGCCTGTGGTTACATTTTCCTTCACAGCAGGGCCGTAGTCAATGGTCTGAGCACGAACTGTGAACGTATATGTGACCTCCTCCTCCAGCGTTTGAACCAAGAGACTTGTGTCTGACACCTTTTGCTTCACTTGTTTGCTGAATCCTGGAAAATATGTTTAAAAATCATATATATAGTATGAATTACCTTTTAAGAGGGAGTGAATACTTCAATAACCTCACACGATTCAGACTACTAAACCAAGATGACATCATTAACCTAAAACATTTAATTAAGATTTAATGGCCCTACTTAAGCCTACCATTTTCCATTTATATTATTTATTTGCATCAAGAAATGAAATATACTTAGAAGAAAAATAACTCTACCACTGTGATTATACTCGATAGTCAGAAAAATACATCCATTAAAAATTGATTTAAAAGGGCAATCACGTTCTTAATTTTTTACAATACTGATAGCAACCATAAACTGTAAAATCGAAAAATTTAATAAACAATTATTTATCTAAAACAACAGTTTTGTTGGTATATCATGTTCTTTTGTTCTGGTTTAAAAAAGATTCCTATTTGATTTATTTCTTGTTATTTAGAACTTTTAAAAGTGTTTCACAATATTGAATTTTATCATCTTTTAGCTTTATGAGAGGGGTAAATTTAATACTTACTCCAAAACTAAAAAGTGTGCATCCTTTTTTTTATTTACACATAACGTTGTAAACAAAAATTAAATAAATAACTAAGAGATGACAAATAAATAAGTGGCTATATTGAAATAATTATTTTATGAAATTTAGTTTTAATCTATCCTTTGTAATTAGCTACCAACTTACGTTCGTTTTGTTCGGCGGTTTCATAAGTAACAATGTACCCTATCAATTCCCCATTCCGCTTTTTCGGTGGGTCCCACGATACCAGCAAACTGGTCATGGTGATGTCAGAAAATCTCAGATCCCTAGGAGGACCTGGGAGTCCCTGTAATAAATAACAAATATTAAAACAGGCCTTTAATGACTTAAAAGTTACAAACGGTTATCTCTAATAACTCTAATTGTTGATACTATAATTACTCTAATTAAATTTAAACTTTTTAAAACCAAATTTCTTCTTACCTGGAGTGTTTTGACAACAACAGGCTGAGACCTAGGCCCATCACCGGCTGGGTTGAATGCCAATATCTGGATGCGGTATTGAGTAAATTTGTCCAGAAACACCAAACTGTGGCCAGTGTAAGACGCCGGCACTACTTCCAGCTCCTCCTCCACCTTGTCCTCAGGGTCCAGTTCTTGTGATAGTTCAGTGGCGAGATAGAAAATCTAGACAAAACCAGAAAGTTAATTTATTAAAATAATAAATTTACTTGTGTTTTACATTTTACATGATTATTCCTGTCTTATTGTCTTCAAAATATTATTTAGTGATTTTAAATATAATTTATCAAACTAGTCCAACACTCTTAATTCAATGTAATACATGTTTATTATAATTTAAGGTATTGAAAGTATCTAGGTTCAGGCACTGCATCACAGCATTGATAAGATTAATTCAGTTTAAATGATACTATATTACAACATTTTTTTATTCACATCAGTTAGTAAATTTACTACATATGTGGTGTGGTAATTCACAACTCAATAAACAAAATACTAGAATATATGAAAAATAATTTAACATTTATTTATTATAATTTTTGAAGTCCCGGTACAGTGCAACACTTAATTAAATTACCCAGTTACTTGCTGTAATGTAAAATATTGTGATAAATATATTTAAAATATTCAAAGTTTCATACTTAATTAAAAGGAAAGAGGATACATTAGGTTAGAATATATTTTGATTGAAGTCATTAATAATGTAATAGCATGCTAATGCAAGGAAGAGCATAAAACAAGGAATAAATAATGGAACAATTTTCAAGACAATTCTTAAAAACTGGAAAAATATTCAAGGCAATTCTTAAAAACTACTTAAGAGTTTAAAATTAATGCAAAGTAAAGACAACTCTTTACAATAATCTGTAAGGGCTATATTTTTTTATGAAGTGAATTTTAAAGATGTTTCTCATTGCCTTTTCCCCTCTTTTCACTTTCAAACAAACTACGGTTTTCGACAGACACCTCGTACAAAGGAGCTGTACTTCAACCACCTGCCAGAGCTGCTGAAAAATTAACCCTCTCAACACTTTAAGAACAAAGTGTCTACATGGCTCTAAGATCAACCCTACTACAAAGAATCCGAATTCCTGAACTGTGAACAGTTGTATTGTATAACTTCTTTTGATTAGCTCTTAACTATGTGACGCCTGTACTATTCTCCACGAATATGTAATAAAGAATATTGTCCATTGTCTATTTCTATTGTCTAGGGTTTGCACTCCTCCAGATCTCGTACCTTGTAACCGAGGAGGTCTCCGTTCTGCTCCTTCTGCTGAGGGGGCAGCCAGTGCAGCCGCACCTCCGTAGAGCTGACAGGCTCGGCCGTCACACTCCGCGGTCGTCCCGTGGGCACGGCCTCTCCCACGTAGACTGCCACCGGGGGTGACGCTGGGCCGGCACCTTGCGAGTTGAACGGCACCACGACTATCTCGTAGTTGTGGTCTCGGGACAGCTCCGTCAAAACCACTGACGTTGTCTGTGGAACGAGTAGTGTTTAAAACAGTGAATAGTAAAATAAATAATATTTAATAAAATGCATATTCCTTTAAAAGTTGAAAAGTTGTTTAATGTTGAAAAAATACCAATTGTCAGGATATATAGTTATTGAATAATTAGAGAATATTAACCTACGAAAAGAAGAATATATTAACAATAATAAATTTATGGCTTTAATTATTTTTCAGAGCATTCAAAACCATTGCATTCAAACTGAATTTTAGTAAACTTTAACGCTTAATCTAATACTTATTTGTTTGTTTTATTTTCTTCATTTGATTGTGTTCTTATTTTTTATTTATTGTATACATTAATAATTAAATAATCTAAACATTTAAAATAAACATAAAATAATTTTGACTAATACTAAATAGCTTTTAAGTTCTATATGTATTAAACCATTTTGAAATGCTTTTATTGAACATTTTAGATACATTAGTGGTGGCTTGGATCATTATAAAATTCTTAAATTAAATTCTTTATATTAACGCTTCTTGTGAATTTTGAATAGATTTTAAGATGCTTTACTTAGAAACTTTTATGAGTGGTAAACAACAACTAATTAGTAACAAATAAAAAGGTAACTAACAAAATAATTCTAATGTATTACTTACATGTATTCCTTTGACTTCCTGTTTTGGCGTAGCTTGAAGAGAAGTGGGGAAATCTGACACTGGTTGGAAAACAATCCTGTAGCCCCCGGTTTCAGGGTCTCCTGACCAATAGGCTTCTGAGATGGCTGTCCACTCCACCCGAACACTTGTGGTTGTTATCGGGATCACTCTGACATCTCTAACTCCCTTACTGGGTGCTGCAATGGAATAAAGATTACATTATTATAAGATATTTTCATCAAAGTGGTTCTACAGTACAGCCAAGAGAAGCCACTTAAAAACTTCTGTCTAAAAGTCCCGGATTTTTCCAGGTTTTCCAAATGTTTTAGCTAGAAGTTTCAGGTATTTTAAAAATATATATTTTTGTAAATTAAATGAAGTACTTTAAATTACTTTTGAAACAATTTAACTAAATTTCAACAACTTTTAGTTTATCATAATTGAAGTGTGTTCAACCTTAAATTACTTATCAATATGTATAACTTGGTTTCAAATATGGTAAAATATTTTAATTCAGAGTGTTCAAAATCATTTGTTTTTTCATAACCTTCAAAACTACCTGACTTTTACAATTTCTTATAAAAAGTCCCTGACTATTTCAGGTTTTCCAGGGTTTCCACCAGAATGCAGGTTAGTAATACACCTTTTTAATAAATTGAAATTTTTAAACTAAAGTGTAGTAACTAACACCGTTATTCTAATTATTGTTTCATGCAAGTCGTAAGTGATCATACCTGCCGGAAGTGTCCTCACTTGTGCGGACTCCACACTCCAACCACTAGGTCCGATATCGTTAGTTGCTTGTATCCTGAATCGATAGCTTGTAAACGGTTTTAGTCCTGTCGCAGTGTACGACGTTACTGATGGATCGACTCTTTCCTGAACTGACACCCAAGGTCCAGTCCCTTCTGCTACCTGAACTGTGTAGTACCTGGAACATTTGAACATTTTTGAAATTGTAATGTGAAATTAATGTTCGGTATTGTAAATATAATAGTTCACTGAATTATAGTGTTTCAATACAAATAGATTTAAAAATATAAATAAAAGTTGTTATCACTAACCGTTCAAACACACAAGTAATATAACACTGTGTCAACGCAATTTATATTTTGTGCTGTGTTATAAATGTATTTGAGTAATTGTGATGTGTATTATTAAATAAAAAAATAACTACGCTGCGGATACCAGAAGATGTCACTGTGTTGACAAAACGTGTCACAACTGCCACAACAGGAACGTCAGGAGGCAAATCCAATATTAATTTTAAAATAGCTAGAACAGTTTCTCTTCTTTAACATTCTAGTTACCTACAGTTTATATCAAAACGTTCAAGATTTATTTTGTTACTGTTCCAGAGATAATGTGTAATTTAATTCTGTGACAGATTATATTCATTTGCCAAACAAGTTTCGGGATCATGCATACAGGGTAGTATTTCTGCTGATATGTTTTATTTGTATTTATTTAACAACCAAATTTAATTCAAAATAATATCTGTGGATATGATAGATGTGAATTTTTAAAAATATACAGCAAAATCCAATTTAAAAAATTTGTTTTAAGAACATTTGATTAGATTGTAGTTACAAAGATCGCTGCAAATAATAACAAATTGTATCAGCAAATACAATAGCACAATTAACAAACACAAATACAAATTCATGAAATGTGCATAATTTTATCTTTCAAACTTTGATTATTACTGCAAACAATAAAACCAAAAATAGTTTGCAAAGACTCTAGGAAAGTAGGAATATGAAAAAGTAGTTGAATACCAACAATAAAACCAATATTAAATAAAACACATAATATCTAGAACAAATTCAAAGTACCTGAGGGGAGCATATCCATCCCGGCCCGGAGCCCAGCTGAAGGTGATCTGGGTGGCTTGCACCTGGCTGCGACTGAGCTGAGGGGCGGACGGAGGTTGTGGGGTTTCCCGGTTGTTGGTAGTGTACACAAGAGCCTCTGTAGACTTGCCCCACCCTAGCCTCGTCTGGGCCGTCACAGAAAACAAGTAATACTGCTCTGGCTCTAGCTCTGTTGCCCTGAAAATTAAAGTTATTTGTAAGTAAACAATGCCTTTTTATCTTCTATAGTAATGTTACAACAAAAGACAATTAGTTGAGCTATTTTTCTAAGACAGTTCACTTAGGTAAGTAGTTATTTTTTTAATTCCTTTGTAAAACATTAAATCAGAGCAGAAAACCCTATATTTATTAGTCCATACCATATACATACCAACACAAGATGGCTATTTTAGGATTTTGTTATTTTTCTATAATGGTTCAAGGATTATTTTCTTACAAACTGGGAAGTAACTCAAAAATAACTTAATTCTTAGATAAAATGTTTCTTAACATAAGCAAATTATATTGATTGTATAATTCATTAATATAATTTAATTAAAACTTGCTGTACATTGCCTCAAGACTAAAATAAAAATTGAAATGTGTTGATTAACTAGTTGTATTGTGTAATTCTGTAAATTATTTTACTTTTTAAGAATAACAGATGGTAAAGTGCTTCCTCTATTTACTGTTTATTTAAATAAGCTGGTGGCTATTAGAATTGCTATTAATCACTATCAATAGTCTGAAATTGTTCATAGTGTTTTAGTAATAAGGAATGTAACACAAAGCTATTGTTTGTTTACTTACTATCAGCCAGCAGTTAGCATTTCTACATATAATAATTACAATTTGAAATATTCAAGTTTATTAGTAAATAGTAGCAGAAACAAAGAGTGTAATTCAATATAATTCTAATTTTAATAATAATTCACATTCTGATCCTGCATAATGAATAGGTCCGTGTAAAGAAACTGATTACTAAAACAATACTCTACAGTTTGATAATATTATTACTTACCATATCGCATTAAACATGGTATTTCTAATAAATGTTTTACATTAAAAGGGTACACAATGGGAAAATAATCAAAAAGGTATTAGTATAAACAGACCTGTAAGTTCTGTCTGAAGGTGGGAACTCCCGAGAAAAGTTGAGACTACCAGTAGCTTGTAGATGGTAACTGACTCTGTATGCAAGGATTTCACCATTAGGCTCCTCGGGAACATCCCAGATGATCCTGGCCGTTGTCAGTGAGACATCCGGGAATGACACGTTGGAAGGTGGCCCAGGAACTAAAAGAAACAAATATGTTTTAAACTACAAACTATGGACTGAATAATATTTAGAAAATAATTTATAATAAATAATACAAGTTTGTACTAGTCTTCTTGAAGTATAATCACCTTTATGACTTCCTCCTTAGAATAGTTTGGATGGCCAAAAATAATGATAGTCCCTACTGTAATTTATAATCTAAACTAATGGGTTTTGTCGTAAATATGACTAAATTACAAATTAAAATTTATATCATGTTGGGTCCACCAAAAATTACTGTAAAAGGCTGTAAAAGGTTAACATTAAGGGTATTCAGTTGAATTTTAAAAAATAAAATTATAACAAATAATATTACTTCTATAGTCTCTTTTAGGCACCATGTTTGATAACCTGTTCAGGCGCCATATTTTAATACCCTGTTCAGGCGCCATATGTTATACCCTGTTCAGGCGCCAAATCTTAAAGACTGTTCAGATGTAACTCTCAACAACATATTTAACCACCAGGTAGCATTTTAAAACATGCTGACAAGAGTTAAATAGTTAAACAAGCATTTTGCTTGTATTTAAAAGTAAAGCTATTACTGCATTGTGAGGGACATTAATATTGTTGGAATTTGGCATTAGCTCTGGTTGAATGTTTCCAAGGTTTGTTAAGTGAAAAGTGAAAACCTCAAGACATATAAGCAACTTACCATCCTCAAAAGTCTGCACTCTGACTGGAGGGGTGCTAAGGGTGCCGTCTCCTAGCCTAGTGTACGCCAGGACTTGTATACTGTACACAACAAACTTGCGCAACTCCGTCAAAGTAGTGGTGAATGTGGTGTTGGAGGGTATGTCCTTGAGCTGAGGAGGCAGCGGATTCCTTGGGTTTCCAGTACCATAGATCACCTTGTACCCCTCTATCTGGCCGTTCCTATGTTGCCTCGGTACATCTCCCCAACGTACGACAATTGTGGTAGATGATGTTGCATTGGCTCCCACATTCATTGGTCCAAATGAAGGCACTGAAATTAAAATATTTATAGTGATTTTGATAAGTAATAAACAACTTGTCTAACTTTTTTGATACAAATTCAGAAAATTAAAAGTTGCAAAAAAACAAAAAACTATTTAAGAAATAAACCTTGAATATAGCTTTTTTTAAATTGGTAACGTAGAGAAAAATTTTTAAGGTCTGTGTGATAGAACCCTGAAGCTAGAAATTATCACATTATTTTAAATATATGATTTAAGTTGAATAGCTATTTTTAAAATATCAACTTTGTACCAACTCAGGAAAAGTTAGCGAGGAGGCTGTGAGGGTTTTCAAGGTATAAATTAAAAGTGTAAATGAACTGGTCCCAATAAATTGAAATAATAAACTTTCTTGAATCATAAATTTAAGGATGAAGCAATGGAAATCATAGTGAAATGAATGACAATTAATTAACCTCAAGTTATTGGACATTAAATAAAATAGATAAAATAGAATTTGGGGGTTGCTTAAAATGTATGTCACCACTCCAAAAGTATTAAAAACGATTGATAAATTCTCAAAGAAGTTTTGTTAGTTGACTAATTGAAAGTTATGACATTTTTGATTATAACATAAGCAATACCCCCGTAGCAGCAAACCTGCATACTCAGCGAATTTCCAATGCATATTAATTTATATTAATACCACATAAAGCCACATACCAAGTTTCATCAATATACATTCATAAATAAACGATTTATGACATTTTAATTATTCTCCATAAGAATAACATGGGGCTGAGTATGCAGGTTTGCTGCTACGGGAACTATCGGCCAAAAAATGGGTTTTTGTGCAAATATCAATAGACCACAATTAAATGAAGCAATATACCAAGTTTCGTCAGGATAAGTTGATAGATAAGCGAGATATACAATTTTTCTTATCCTCCATAAGAATAACATTGGACAACGTACTGTGTTTAGCACTTTCAATATCTCAATAACCAATGATTAAAACATCAAATTGTGCGTATTTTTAAGCTGATTCTAATGGGAAAAAATAAAATTTTACTTTTTCAAAAATCGTATATAAAAAACTCAAAAAACCCATTTTTGGGGTACAAAAACCCCCCAAAATACCCCTTCGGATAGCTCGATCCGTCTGGTTTTCGAACTTAAAGTCATAAATGCTGCTTTACACGTTTGTACCAAATTTCATCAAAATCGGACCATTTTTACGAGAGTTATCGCACCCACGGACACACACATATATATATATATACAGTTTCGAAGGAATGGTGTTTTTGGGGTCGGGGGACCTCAAAATTAAAAGTTATCATGGTCCTGGGCCTAGGTCTTACCATGCCGACTACGGTAATAGCTTCTTCCCTGTAGGGGAAATTCACTAAAACAGATATGAGTTTTATTTATTTAAATATTTCTAGATTAACTACAGAAATGAAATAAAACTGTACTTAAGAGTTAAGAATACTTGTAATTTTCAAAGTTCATATATGCTGAATAACATAAAATTCTTTATCTGATATACAACATACCTGATTCCCTTGTACGCTCCAATGCCACAGGACTTGGGGCTGACACACCAACATCATTGCATGCAGTTAATACAATTTCATACTGAGCGAACTCCTCCAGTTTATCCAATATGTGAGAGTTTGCTGTGTGATCCTCGATGATAACAAATAACGGAGGCCCAGTGCTGCCAACCTCACGATACGAGATGTTGTAACCTCTGGGGTTCCCAAACCACTCAGACTGCTGCAGGGGCTGTTGACAGATCATTTAACAATTGTAACAAGAGTAATGCACTTGAATTTCAATACTGTAGAATATCCTTGGTTTAAATGTCTTTAGATTATAAATAGTTCAATTACAGTTGGTCTACAGAAGTAAATAAGAAATAATGTTTAAAGCTTTAAAAACTTTAAAAAATAACTTTAACTTAAACGGGATAATAGTTAAAAAAATTAACATTAATGTGATTAATTATGAGAGGTAAGTATAATTGACATATTTCTTTTACTTCTTTGAGAAGAACCTAAAACTGGTTGGAGGCATAATATGAGGAATGAAAAAGAACTGTGTAGAAAGACATTCTACTACACAAAATACATTAAAATAGTGATAGCATACAATAGCACTGAGAAAAAAATACCTGAATTCTTTGGGAGTTGATCTCTTGAAACAACTGAGGATCTTAAACTACTAGATTTAAATAACTGTTCCGTACCTCTGAGATGGAATAATTTATTTAAAGGAATATCAGAACATTTAAGCTTTATTTAGGAGAAGTTTGAAGACAGGTCCTTTTAAGATGGGAGATAAACTGTCATAAATGATTATATTAAGCTGATTTATGTCCACTTACAATCCACCTGACACGGAGCTCTGTATCACTCAGTGCCCGGACCGTTACGTTGTGAGGGGCGTGGGAAGGCGGAGCCTGTATAGTCTGGAACTCCTTGGTTGGCTCGGATGGCTCGGAAGGTCCCACTACGTTGCGTGCAATCAAACGCAAACGGTAAAGCGTGAAAGGCACCAATCCTACCACCGTTAGTGTCATGGCATCAGGACTGGACTCCTCAAACACTGGAAACCAGGATGTGTTCCGAGCTGTTTGGGCCTGAAAGCATTTATCAAATATGATAAAATTGAATACAAAAATTAAAATTTACTTAAAAATTTAAAAGTTTTTTTGAAACAAAAATATGTGCTTTCAAATATATTTTATTGTATGGAAAAAAATTATCCTCAACCGATGAGTCTTTAAATTATTATTACCATTAAGTTCACAATAAGATTGATTAAACAAATTTCATACTAAGATTGATGACAAATAAATAACTACCGATAAGTAATTTATTATGAATTAAAAACATATTACAGTGCGCTCCTGATCATTCAAGGTCACCTGGACCCAGGTTAACTCCGAAAATACAGGGGGGATATAACTTGTATTCTGAGGTTGTTTGATAAACAGACACTTTTAAATGTGTCTGAATACCGGGGCAAGTCTGGCTGTAGCCTTGGGAGCCACGCACTGGGCAAGCCTGAAATGAAACTGCCAGACTCGAGTGACCATTAAGACTTGTTAATGGTTTTAGGTTATGAGTAAATCTATTGTAAATATAACTGATGTAAGCATTTCCTTACCATTACAAATAGTACATTTATCAATTAAAATAAATCACATATAATTTTAAAATGTTCGTTACCAACAAAATTAAAAAATCATTTTTTTGTAGAGTTAATCTTTACTTACACCAAAAATGCCTAATTAGCACATTTTAACCCAATATAAACTGCTGAAAATTAACAAAATTCCACCCTAATTTTGTTACCCGAATTGTTAACAATTATGTTATTATCGAATAGTTAACAAATTTCAATTAAAATAAATTGTATCAGAAAAATTACACACTTTTCCCCAAAATATAAAATAAGTTTATACCTCAACAATCCATTTGGTGATGGAAGAATTGCCATCAAAGCCAGGTGTAAATTGTAACACGACGGAGAAGGCCTCAATGTTGGTGACTGCCAGTTTTGTGGGGGGAGAGGGGAGCACTGGTTCAACTCCTGACTGTATAGTGGCAACACGTTTAGGGCCCGCCCCTACACTGGTCCACGCATTCACCTCAAACCTGTAGTGGGTAGTTGCCTGCAAACGATAAGCCATTTAATCAACTAATCAACTAAAAAAGGAACAATATTTAAACATTTAATCTATTGTCATTGTTATATTATATTAGGTTATAAATAATTTTTTTTACGATATATCAGTGACTGACCTGTAGTTGAGTGACCATGACACTTAGAGTGTCAGCAGTGAAGTTTTCAGTCTTGAGAGTGTCAGGTTTGTCCTTGACCATGTAGCTGAGGGTGTACCCAGTCAATATGCCGTTTATTTTTTCAGGTGGCAACCACACAACTTTCACTGCTCTGTCTGAAATATCTTCAAACTGCAGTCCGCCCACCTCATCAGGTACTACAACAAGGAGAACTTTGTTAGATTTTCAATACCAGATGTGCAAACATTTATAAAACAAATCTGACAGGGTATACAAAAATTATCGTATTTGATATTTTGAGGGAATAGCTAAATGTAAGTGATAATAAGGACCAAATTAAGATACTTAAGAGCTTCACTAGAGAATTAGCCCCTAAAGTTTTATTTCAAAAACAATAAAAGTAGAAAACTCATTTAAAGTAAAGTTCTTTTTCAAAGCTTGAGAGTAATAATAATAATAGTAATATTTATTCCGTGACAATGTTTAACAATGTGTTGGAATTTACAAAACAAAATATTAAATTTATGGGGAATCTTTAAACCAGGTAAGGTAGGCCTGAGTCCTATCTTTCCCTTCCTGGCTAAGACTAAAGATAAAAACCTGTATTGTATTGAGAATATATGTTCCATGGGACACTGATGTTTCAATATTAATCTTGTTGTGAAGAAAATCTTCATATAAGTGATTACGGTTATTTAGATAATTTGAGAATTGCTTTAATAATTTTCTATAGAAGTAGAATAATAGGTTAATTTAATTGAGGAATACAAAGTTTTGTTACGGTATTAAATGTTTAATAATTCAGGGAGGTAAAAATATAAATAGGCATAGCAAACTCACCTGCTAAGGACTGAAAAAGGTATTATTCACTTAAACGTGCTTTTGTAGGCACAAATAAATAAATAAATATAAATGACAAAGCCACAACACTTCTGACATGTATACAATAAAAGAATAAACATATTTTTTAAAATATGGTTTAGATTTTGTAGAGCATAAATACTCACCGTCTTCTTGAGTAGTAACCTCAACCGGATGGCTGGGCAGCCCATCACCGGGGTCCGTGAAACACAGCACTGTCAGGTTGTAGGATGAGAACTTGTGGAGACCAGGCATCACAGCACTCTGTTGGGCCAAAGGGTCGAACAGGCTCGGCGGCACAGTCATAACCCGTCGAACAGTGTCACCTGGAAAATGAACCAAGAAGGTTTAAAATATGATAAATTAATCCATACTTTTCACGTTCTACCTTAAAATAATAAAAAAATATATATATGGCAAAATTCTAGTCCCGAAAATATTTTCAGGATTTAAAACAAATTTTACATTTTATGTATTAATAATTTTAATATGTGAAGAACATTTTTTGTTCAAGAGAGCCCTCTGATATTTCACTAATAACTTTGATAACTAAGGATTAAAAATGATACCCTTTCTTATCTTCTCTGATATTTCACTAATAACTTTGATAACTAAGGATTAAAAATGATACCCTTTCTTATCTTCTAAGTATCTTGATTTGGATCTAGCATCCAACTCAACCTTTTATCTAAAGAATTCCAAAGTACATGAGTGCAAGGTTTATATAAAATATATGATTCATTTCTATTTCAAAGCCAAGTATAATTTTTTTATAATTAAAAATATTATTTATATCCAGTTATTTGCATATTTGTTGTTTTTAGATTTGTATTTAAAACATATCTTCATAAAATCTATGTTTGGTAAACAGTTAAGAAACATGTTAACTAACACTAAACAAATAAGATTAATCATCACGCTATTTACCAATAAAAGCTTGAAGCTTGTAGCCCTGATTGATTCCATTTATCTTCTGAGGGTGAGGAGGTTTCCACCAGACTTGGACTGCCGTGGAGTTGACAGCTTCTGCTCTGACATCGGTTGGCGGAGCCTCAGGCACTGAAATAATGTTACTTGTAAATTATGTAAATACTTTATCGTTATTATATTTATTTGATTTGCGGAAGTTAAATTCACAGTAACAAATTTTCATCCATTAAATTAAGAGTTTCTTTGAAAAAACTGGGATACAAACTAACTCTCCTGAAGCAAGAGGGCCAAATGAGGACAGCAACAAGTAAATATTTACAGACACATTAAATAATATTTTGTCTCCATTGGAGACCTTCAGATGAAAAGTAGAGAGGCAAAATATTATTTAATGAGAGCAAATATCTTTTTCGTGTTGCTGTGATCATCTGAACCAGTTGCTTCAGAGGAGTTAGCTGTGTTTCCCACTTTTTTCCAATGAATCTCCTACCAATTATCTTTCCTTTCAAAACCTAAACCCACCCATTAAATTATTAATTACAAAAATGTAAAAATATTTGGTTTAGTACATTTCCTATCCTGATATCACCTGAAAACTGTCATAACTGATCCAAGCAAAACAGAAAGAATATGTAACACAATAAAAATACAAATGACATGAACTCACCTCCTTCTTTGGTTTTTATTCTGATCCCATCACTGTACACCCCTACTCCTTTGTTGTTGTACGCAGCGATCTGCAGAACATAGTCCTTCCACGTGATCAGCCCCTGGACCAGATAGTTGTGCTGGGCCTCGTTCGTGATGTTCCGTATGTTCCAGGGGCTCTCGTTGTATCCGTAGAGCCGGTAGCGGATGACGTATCCGAGGATCTGGCCGTTACGGTGTTCCTCGGTCGGAGGCTGCCACTGGGTGATGATCTCAGACGATGATCGGGCTGAACCAGCAAACCCAATAGGGGGTCCTGAGGGAGCTGTAGAAGACAAAAACCATGGTTTATAAATGAAATTCTCCAAAAAATGTTAAAGTAATTTTTATTAAAATGTTGGGCAATGACAAATTATATGTTTTATATGTAGGCCTAATAACAAAGTAGCTTAGTACCCTTTTTATAAAAATGTTTGTACGAGCATCATTTCAACGTTAGACCACTTTCAAGCTAAAATTGCCTAACCTAATATAAGCACTTAAAAGTTTGCCATATGATTAAAATAAATACTAAATTATTTCTGATTATTTTATTAATTTTGAGCTGGTTGGTGGTAGAATCTATAATTTTCAAGTAATTCTGATCTTAGATTTGTTTATGTTTTTACAATTTAAAATAGGATTATTTGATGTTTTCTTGGTGATAATGAAAAAAAATAATTCCAAATATTCTCAAGTTGTTAATTTTACGTTAACATATTATTTTAAAGTTAATCAGTGATTTTTAGTCAAATTATAACTAAGTTTATTTAGTTTTTTGTACCTCAATGGTGATGATGTGATTGTATGTCTAGAGGCCAGAATGTTTTCATTAAAGATAACTGCATATATTCTCTAATTTTACTTTTATAAATAATTTAATTGTTCCAAACATAAAATCAAACCAACAATGCTGGAGTTCTTAAGTTACCAAATGACTTGCAATAAATACTATACAAACTACTTAAATTATCCTGCTTACGTTCTTGTGGAAGCGCGATGACATTAGAAGGGTCGGAGGGCGACCCCTCCCCGACGCTGTTGACTGCACTCACTCTGAACTGGTACGAAGCGGCTGCCTTGAGGTTGAGCAACATCACCCAACGATGGCTGGCCGACACATTGCTCAGCTCTGTCACCCAGTTGTCGGTGATGGGACCTGGAATACGGATGAATTGAAAATTTTGGTTTTTGTTCTTTCTTGATTTAATATACTCATCTTATATAAAATTACATTACATAGAACAATTTTAAAATTATTTGGTTTTGTAATTAGAGGTTGAGGATTAATATTAAACAGTTTAAAATTTCAGGTGTTGTGTTATTCATATGTATTTATTTAAGTGATGCAATTTTTAAGCAGCTTAAAAATCTGCTTTTTACATTTTTAACGTGTTCTTTCATAATAGGAAAGGTTCGATAATTTATTTTTGCAGTTATAACAAATTTCCATAAGCCAATACAAGAAACAAACATTTTAATTTTAACAAAATACGGTAATTAACTGACTTGAATCATTGAGGTTTTTAAGATCTGAAATATTTTCTTTGCGTTCCTGTCTAATACATACTTTGTACCATTCAATAACAATATCATGTTTTTGTTAGGATTATTACTACATAAAAATAATAATAAGCCACATTTACGAGCGACTTTGTAATATATAATTTCTCGAGTCCAACTCACCCAGATCCGACACTTCCCTTCGCTGCACGATGTACTTTAGTATCTCACTGTTGCCATCGAAGCCCGGGGCCCAGGTCAGGTTGATGGCTCGGTTGTCCAGTCGCGTGGCCACCAGGTTGGTGGGGGGGAACGGCAGCTCTATGACGCTCAGCCGCGCGGTGCGGGTCTCGTTGCCGCCGGGTGACACCAGAGCGCAGGTGTAGTCGCCCACGTCAGCCGCTCGCACCGCTTGGATCTCTAGCGTTCCATCCCCAGCCACGCTGACTCGCTGGGAACCCACTCCGACTGGCCTGCAACGCAATGAATGAATGAATAAATGAGTTTATTCCAGAAAAATAACAAATACAAAGTTGTAAAGCACTTGATAGATAACCAGAAAAATATTAAATTCTAGTAAATTACAGGAAAAAGAGACAAATTATACTTGAGAAATTATTGGTAACTCACATGAACGATTTAACAAATTAAAAATTTTACTGCTGGCTTAGTATTAACTTCTACCAGTTACTTAAAAGAAATATTTCAAGATCAGATTAAAGAAAATAATAACGTGTACGTTTGTAAAGAACAATTTACTAATGATACAACTATTGGCTTATGAAGATACCTTAGAAAGGTATACAATCAGAAAGTAATTATACTTACTGCCCATTATGAAACCAATCTATTTGATAAGGCACTGTGGGGTCACTGGACACTTTACATTGGAGTGTGGCTGTGTTGCCCAGGAGGACTCTGGTATCAACTGGAGGCTGGATAATCTGGGTCCTCACTGAAAACAGCGTGATGAATAGTGAGTTGAATCAAAAATAATTTTCCGAAACATGCAAAAATTCCCGTAACGTTGTATCTTGAAATGTGTGAAATAATTATTGGGTAAGTATTAATTCAAATGTTTTAAACACTTACTTATATATTTATTCATTTTGTACATCACATTACATCCAATCGGGTAATTTTGTACTGTAGATTCAAACAGACCAGGAGATGTAAACAAGGCATTTTTATCTTGTAGTGGACCGCATCTTGTGTAGAACTTACCCAAAACAGACAAGTACCCTGCAGCAGTCACTTGGCCTGCCTCGTTGGCCCTGACGCAAGCGTACTTCCCGGCATCAGACTCCCTGACGGCAGCCACCAGAAGATCTCCTGACTCCAACACCTGCAGTCTCCCACTGGGCTCCACAGGCTGCGAGTCTGTAACGGATATTTGGAAATTAAATACTCGGATACTAAACAAGTATTCATAGATTTGAACAATAGCTAAAATTACAACTTTATTGTCTAATTAAATTAAAGCCTGTTTTTTTGGCAAAACTTCAGAAAAATCATTATTTTAATACTTTAGTGAAATTATGTTTTTTTGCCTTCTTTAAGGCGTACAACCAACTTAAATCCTCTCATACGGCCAATGTTTAACTGTTTGATGTATTTAAGGTTCTACTTACATGTTTCATATTGATCACAAATTTTTCTCAGTATACATGTTAAGTTAAAGCATCTATTTAACAGGGCAACACCTTCATCTGGTATTAAAAGCTTGGTAATTGGAATACAAATTTTCTTTTGATTGAAAAAACAAAATAACCGATATTTGTCCTTTTGAGACATTAGTTTAGCTGTAAACCACAATAATGATTTATATTAATTTGTTTACAATTTATATATTATTAAAGATTGTTTCGCAATATGTTTGCAATCAAATGATAACGAGAGACCTACCTTGGTAGTACCATGTGATGTTCGGTGTAGGGGCCCCGGCCACTTTGCATGTGATTATAGCGTCCTTTCCATCCAACACCGTCACGTTCTGTGGCGGAGTTTCCATTATAGGTGCAGAGGCTAGAAAAATTAAAAGTCAATTAAAATAAAATTATTGTATACCGTAACCCAAAACCAGCGACAAGTTTGGGATGAAAAGCAGGAAAATGTTTAGAATTGGATAGTGTGTCTCACAATGTAAGTATTGTGAAGTAAAAAGAAAAGAATAAGTAAGCTAAGCTTTTTCAAAGGAAAATTTTAAGTGTTACAATCTTGATAACACATTTACAAAAAAAGAGAAAGAAAACACTATTCTTATGTTCTGAGTTTTAAGTGTAAATTAAAATCGGTTTTTATTATTAAAACACTTAAATTTATAATAATTTGGCAAATATTTCTCTATAATTATTATATAAAAACCTGGTAAAAATCATATATTAACGTTATTATGTTTCAAAATGTTAAGATTAAATCCAGTAACAATGTTTATTATGCAGTTTAGAGTACATGTGCCATGCAAAAATACATCTTATTTTGTTAAAGTAACTGTTTTTCAAAGGTATAAAGAACACAAATTATCAAACACAAAACTAACTAGAATGATATAAAGTCAAGCTACACTAACATCTAACTGTTACTAAAGATCTAACTATTAAATACTGCAAATTTTAAGTCAAAATAAAATTGGCAGATCGAGGGTTCGGTCTTTCAGGCATAAACACAACTATTGTTTTCAAATATTAATAAACAAATTATCTAGGCTATAATATAATAAAAAATGGTTTAAAATCCTTTTTTAAGAGAATAATGAAAACTTGATTTAATAAGTTTAAAGATGATTTAAGCATTGCATTTTTGAAATCATTATTATATACAACTTTTCACATAAAAATAAACAGAGTTACAAATCTGAAAGTCCAATGTTGTAATAATTTTTTATCAGAGAAGAAGGAAAATACAAGTTTGTTTTCACAACAGCGGCAAAAATTTATCTTTGCACACGTTTTTAACAATGAACTAAGTATCAAATTATTTAAAATTCATCCACGTAAAACCAAATCTGAGTGAAAGCTAAAAAAATATAAGACATTCAAACAAATTAAAAGTGCAGACACACGACACTCAGTGGAACTAGGCTATCGGGGGTCGGATCGTGCAAAGCGATGTGAGCAACAACAATATTTAGCGTAGCTTACGACGAGGAGCTCGACGTAAATCTGACTGTCGGAGCCGTGAAACCGCTCGGTCAATCCAGCGAGCGCGACGGCGCCACACTTCTGCGGGAATAAAACGTTCCAAACTACTCACTCCTCACGCTTGCATGTGTCACACACAGTGCAAGTCTTAGGCTAGGGTGTCACATGGTAACCTTTCATATATCAAACAGATCCTATGAATACCTGTTGCTTGTTTTAAGAGCGGGCTCCAGTCACAAAAATGTTGATTTTTCTTCTTCTTCTCCCATAAGGCCAATGTTAACTTTTAATGTCCCTCCTCAACAGATTATCCGATATAGTTTATTTATGGCTTATTTTAAATAAAAAATACTAATGATATCACTGAGCAAAATATCGATGTCCCAAGTAATAATCGTCCAATAAAATTCCAAAATATTTAATATTTTAAATATTTTTGGGTGAACTTGTTCTGATATTAAAATTCTGCTAACTGGAATCACTAGGTACTTTTTGTTCTTTGAAATTAACAATAAATCAACAATTTTGGATAATCCGTTAACGAAGGACGGGCTTTGAAAGTTATCATTGGCCTTATGGGAGAAACTGGTAGAAGTCGGGGACTGGAACACTCTCTTCTATCGTTTAAGCGTGTTAATAAGCATAATCACTATACATTAAATTTAATAACATAGCAAACAAATGCCAAAACATAGTAGGCTAAATAATAGAAAGCTCAGTTTTAAGTTGTAGTACAAAAAGCAACACGTCACATTTTTAATAGAATGTCTAAGAAGAAATCAAAAGAAACAAGAAAAAGCAAATTATGTTACAGCAGTTATATTACAGTAACAAATTTTAATTGCCAATAAAATCTCTGAAGAATAGCTTCTGTAAGTTATTATTAGTATGTTACAACTTTGCAACATCAAGTATTGCAAAGCTTTCTGATTCTCTTAATACATGATACAATTGTGTTAAAAATTACTCTGCTACCTAAAAATGCAAGGCACTGTTAGGTTATATATATATTTTTTTTTAATTAGACGACAGGTAAAACATGTAAAAAGTCAATTAACTGTTTAGCAAGCAAAAAATATTTAAAAATATTACATTTGTATGTTACTTCATAAGTTGCACACAATGCGCACACATTTTATTTACATTTTTTGCTATAAACTATGTGCACTAAATTTTTGTTAGAACTTAAATATAGGTTACATGTTGTTTAAAAAAACTGAAATGAGTTCAATAGTGGAAAATACTAAAATAGTACGATAAACAGTTTTAATGTAAAAGCAAATATAATTTTCAAACTAAGAAAAAAATACCATATACATTATTTTAAATGTATATAATTAACAATAATATGGTACACAAACTATCACAATATATGTTTGCCCATTAGTGTTTTCACATAGACCAATCCATTAAATGCAACAGTTTGTTCAGCATGAAATGAGATCAACACAACTAAATTTTTGTAACCCCAATATAAAACAATAATGCAACAAAATCAGAGTTATTAAGATCTTACTTTTAACTTTAAGCCAGGTGCTGACGAAGTCACTGCCGCCCTCATTGGTAGCCACACACTGGTACATCCCTGTGTCTTCCATCCTCAGTTTCTTGATCACCAGAGATTTGTCTTCCTCCACCACATACCTGGACAATTTATATTGCATTAATAAATAAATAAATAAATTTAATTTTGTGTAGTGATATAATGTACTCAAAATACTCATTAACATAGCTAACCATTATTTTACGGTTCTATCCAAATTGATGGGGTGGGTTTTATACACACTATTAAAAAACCTCCAATTTACCAAAGTGTCTCCTTGAAATTAAAAAAAAAAAAAAATTCCTTGACTTTTCCAGATTTTACAAGCAAAACTGTTGACAACTACTGAGAAACAAATAAGTGATTCTAATTTGCTAAGGCATTTTGTTTCAACAATTTTTCTACTGAAGTGTATATTTACCATCCACAATAATAAATTCATATGAATTTGTATATACCATGGGGTCATTTAAAATGATAACACAACACATTAAATTTTTTGCAGTAGACACAAAGAACAAAACATTTGTGCACAAAAAAGGGTTTTTCTTTTAAATTCACTGACACTGTCAGACATTTTTTTAATCCCTATTTGTTATGAACTTTTATAGAAATATAGCTAAAAAACCTAAAATTCTTTCAATAGTGGAAATACTAAAATATTAAAATAACAATATTAATATAAAACAAATTTATTTTATAAACTGAAACAGCAACAAAATTATATTGTACACTATTAAAATGTGTATAAATAACACTATTATTATTATAGTATATATATAGTATAGTATATATAGTATATATTATTATTATAGTACATCCAATATCATATTATATGGATGTCCAATAACGTTTTCTCAGAGTTTCAACTATTTAAACGGTTTAAATTATTACTCTTTGACAATAGACACACACAACAATTGTGAATAAACAAGTTGTTGGGTTTTACATCCACTGACTAAATTTTGTTTAGTTACTTAACTTCTTCCATGTTACAAAATGTCATGCTTTATCCAGGATTTCCCTTGAAGACATTGATTAGGCTCTATACATCACCTTACGCTGCTCCAGAATCTTATATCACAGTTGAATGCCGTTATATACCTGTCTCTATGTGCCGAGCTCATGACGTCCAAGGCGTTGTGCAGCCATTGTATCGAAGGTGCCGGCTCCCCACTGGCCTCACAGGGCAGCTTGACTGTGTTCCCGTACTCCCCCAGCGTCTCTGGCCTCAGGTTGGATACGAATGACGGCGCCTCTGCAGATTATACCAAAACGTTAAATGTTAAATGTCATAAAAAGTCAAATTATTAAGATTTAACTCGCCTTGATTCAACATCCCTTGTAAAAACATTCATACACAATTTCTTAAATTTGTGCACCAAATTATAGTTATGTATGGTGTAAGTAAAATAAAACAATCCCGGTTTTGAAGTACTAAGAATTAGAAAATATTGTTCACTGTATCACTCACTGAGTTATATCCAGGGAATCAATAAAAAACAGAAATACAACGTTATATGGTTGGATAGCAAAGTGGTTAGAGGCTCGTTTTGTATTCTGAGGTTTGCCAGAACGATCCTAAGCATTCTGAAAATTTTGTTACGGTTCAATACTGGGACCCAACTGCCATTTGTGATTGGGCTATTAATTAATGATGCTTTTTAACAAAAGGTTGACGTTAGATTGTAGTAAGACCAGTCATTGAACTATTGGATCCAATTGAACTGCTATTTTTGATTAGGTTATAGTGTGTTGTGAAAGGTCAAAGTAAGATAGTAACAAGACCAAAGTTTTGACTGCTCCCTATCAAAACATAAATATTTTTATTTGACACAACAAAATTAAATTCCACAGATTTCTATGTTTCCAGTTAAGTTTTTAACACCCTCCATGGATACAATCCTTGTAAGTTTCCCTCACCCAGCACGGTGACCTGAGCCATAGCCTCCACTGCGGGGAAGCCTCCACTCCGTAGCCTCGCTTGACAGGTGTACCTCCCCGTGTGGGTGAGGTTGGCCGAGACCAGGCTCAGAGTGCGGTTCCACGGGTCGTTGAGGTTGTGGTTGATGCCAGTGTTCTCCACCGGGATGCCGTCCTTCAACCACAGCGTCTCTAGCTCGTGGAGAGGCCTGGGGACAAGATGAGTAATGAGGTACAAGCAAAAATAAATAGGAATATTTTTTGGGGGAATCTATAATAAATTAGGTAAAACAATGATTGGATAGCATTTGTTACGACATTGAAAATGTTAGAGTAGTTCAGAATCACACTCTGAAGTCAATTGAATCATTAAACAAAATAATATTTCACCACATTTAGTTCAATTTCTTGTTATAATGTAAATCCAGACTGTTTTTACCATAATTTTTTTATGGTATCACTCTGAACAGATTTTACCTATACAAATTTAAAAATTACGTTTTAACAATACAATTATATCATGCAATTATATTGAGTTTCTTTAATTTGTAACTTAAACAATTAAGTTTGTAGTTAAATAACTTATTTACGTTGTGAGACTATACAAATAATTTTCCCCTAACTAAATCAATAAATTACAAAATTTCAACAAAATTATATATTTCGTTTCTTAATGAATGAATGTAATTTTGAACATAAGTATAATATAATGTTTTTAAACCCAAAGATCGGTCTGATGCTATAGAGCACACTAAACAGCAAAATACCCTAATTTTAAATTAACGGTTATATTAACTATAAAGGTCTTTCCATAATCATTTAGTGAAGTACCTTGCGTTCACTATGCACTGCAGTTCTGTGGCCAACGTATCCTTGAGGATGTGGGAGTCCCGAGGGCTGACGATGATCTCCGGAGCGATCTCCCCTCCTGGGTCTCCCCCCCGGACCACCAGCCGGACGTAGGCGCTGTTCTCCTCCTTGCCGAGCTGAGTGTTGGTGGCGCGAGCCCTGCAATGGAACAAGGCTGTGTAGTCTCTCAGGACCATAACAGAGAGGTAGGGAGGGAGAATTATAGGAGTTAAGATACAAAACCAACTAAAGTTACCTATTGAAATCATAAATAATAATCTATAATTGAAACGTTGATTTTGAAATTAGATGGTTCAGACTTTTATTGGGTAGATGACTTTTTTTGGGCGATTCAGAATGCACGTTTTTCAACAGGGTTTAATTTTGTATTCAATATTTTATATTTTACATTCAATACATTTTTTTATATTAGCTTCTTTCTTCCCTGTATCCGTGCATGATCTCCTGTTTTTTTTTTAATGTTTACAATTTATTGTTCGCAATATATTACACTTTCTCTTTGCACCATAAAATCCAATCTAATAATAAGTTTGGATTTTCGCATTGTAATGCTTTGCGTTTACAATCAAATCAAAATTTTACGTTGACTTATATAAAATATTAAACATTTTCCCTGACTTTTGAAGTTTTTTCAACTTCCCCCTGACTTTCTGTGACATTTTTAAAATTCCCTGACTTTCCAGAAAGTGTGAACCATGACTGATGTAATCAAATTGAAAATCAAAGTGCCAAATTTAAGCGTCTTATTATGATAAAACACGATCTACAGCATATTCGTCAGGACTCCTACATTTGGCTTTTTAAGTTTCAATGAATACCTATGCAAGCGTATATATTATTTGATTGCTATATCTACTCCTACTGGGATTGTCAAGCATAGCATTACAAAAAAGGCATAAAACACAACAATAGATTTGTTAAAATGGAAATACAAGGAGTTGTGGTAAATGGGATGCAAAACAAAACAACCACAGTACCTTGCCATAAAAGAAGGGTAAATTGGGTTATACTTTCAAATTAGATTGAATAACTTAATCCAACATTTCACTGAGACGTATTTTGTTTATTTACGAGGGTAGCAGTTTTAAAACTTTAAAGCTTACTTCAAATTGTATTGCTCATTTGCTTACATCGTGTTTTCATTTGTCAACTATTTCATAATAGTCTATAACATATCAAAATAGTTGCTTGTAACCTTATTACAAATGTTTTTGCATAGGACATTAATGGGTTTCTATCAACATTTCAACACAAATCTCTCCGATGTATTGGATTTTACTTTTGTTTTAATAACAACTTTCAACAGCTGTTTTAATTGTAACTTCAATCAAAAGAAGAACTTGAGTTAAAATTTATTACGAAACAGAACAGTTGAAGTTTGATGGCATATTTAAAACCAGCAACTGATAAAAATATTTTTTACAAGCTTCTTCATTATTCCAAAAATTGTCTAAGTGGGCTTATTCGTTTCTTGAGTATTTCAGGATTGTTAATGATACTGGCTAAAGAATCAGACAGTCTTAGACAGTAACAAGGCTACACAAGCCATTTTATTCATTCTACTGTTATCGTTCATTTATACTTGCCTTAAAAAACACTCTAGTTGCGTCGGCGTCTTACACAGTGATTACGAATTTAAAGAATTTTCAGGCATGATAGACAAAGAAAATTCAAGCTTCTGTATAAGACTAATTTTCAACATGTTCTCACCTGTAAGCCTTCTGATCGTTGTCGGTGACCGAGAGCACGACCAGCTGATGTTGGTGGGTGACGGCGTACTTGCGACCATACAGCTGTGAGCCGTCGTCAGCCTGCCAGATGACTAGGGGCTGGGGGTGACTTGTGATCTGGGGCAGCTCCAGTACCGCAGCCTCCCCCCATGACACCGACACTGTCCGCTCACTCTGGTCCTCGAACACCCCCATGTCTGTAAGCAGAGAGGAGGGTGAGGAATGTAGTGGGCAGATATGAGGGTGATGGACAAAGTGGCAGAGAGGAAGGTGAGGAACACAGTGGTATAGAAGTGGGTGAGGAACACAATGGGCAGAGAGGAGGGTGAGGAACGTAGTAGGTAGAGAGGACGGTGAGGAACAAAGTGGGCGGAGAGGAGGGTGAGGAACGAAGCGGGCGGAGAGGAGGGTGAGGAACGCAGTAGCAGAGAGGAGGGTGAGGAACGCAGTGGCAGAGAGAAGGGTGAGGAACGCAGTGGCAGAGAGGAGGGGGGTGAGGATCGCAGTGGCAGAGAGGAGGGTGAGGAACGCAGTGGAGAGAGGAGGGTGAGGAACACATTGGCAGAGAGGAGGGTGAGGAACACAGTGGCAGAGAGGAGGGTGAGGAACGCAGTGGCAGAGTAGAGGAGGGTGAGGAACACAGTGGCAAAGAGGAGGGTGAGGAACACAGTGGCAGAGAGGAGGGTGAGGAACGCAGTGGCAGAGTAGAGGAAGGTGAGGAACGCAGTGGCAGAGTAGAGGAGGGTGAGGAACACAGTGGCAGAGAGGAAGGTGAGGAACGCAGTGGCAGAGAGGAGGGTGAGGAACGCAGTGGCAGAGTAGAGGAGGGTGAGGAACACAGTGGCAGAGAGGAAGGTGAGGAACGCAGTGGCAGAGTAGAGGAGGGTGAGGAACACAGTGGCAGAGAGGAGGGTGAGGAACACAGTGGCAGAGAGGAGGGTGAGGAACACAGTGGCAGAGAGGAGGGTGAGGAACACAGTGGCAGAGAGGAGGGTGAGGAACACAGTAGCAGAGAGGAGGGTGAGGAACACAGTGGCAAAGAGGAGGGTGAGGAACGCAGTGGCAGAGAGGAGGGTGAGGAACGCAGTGGCAGAGTAGAGGAAGGTGAGGAACACAGTGGGCAGGAGGGTGGTAAAAGCCCAAACAAATTCTGACTTTCCCACGTTTTATTGGGTTTACTAATAAATAGTTTTGCTTTAGAGTATAAGCTCCTCTCACAAAACATTTGGCGTTTCTACCTGTCCCCCCCCCATTTTAACTTTCAAAGCCCGTCCTTCCTCAACGGAAAATTCAATATAGTTTATTTATGGCTAATTTTAAAGAACAAAAAATACTTAACGACTTCAGTTTGGGGTTTTATATAGTTTACAAGGTAAAAATTGCAAGCATTGAACATTTTGGATTTTATTTGACAAATGTTATTATTTTTGATATCAAAATTCTGCTATCTGAAATTGCTAGGTATTATTTTGCTCAATTAACAATTTATGTTGAGGAGTGACTGGCTTTGAAATTTAACAAAGCCTAATTCAACACATTTGATCATCCGTCCTCCAATCAGATTAAAACAGTTCAAAGTATCTTAAAATTTGTCCTTTGCCTATGAACTTTTTGTGCAGTAAAATCAAGGTCTAAGATTAAAATAAAACAAAATAGTATTACAGTACTTCGGATAACCAATTACGTTTATTACCTACCCCTAGCGAAGAGGTTACTAATAATAACTGTTCTGTTAGGAGATATGAAATTTCCTGAAGCAATAAAATTTTCTTTTTAATTAATAATTTTTTCCATTATTAACCCTTTGAGTGCCACGCAACGATATATCGTTGTGCACGGAACATCCGAAAAATACTTCACAACGATATATCGTCGTCGGTGGTCTTACCGAAAAATACATTGCAATGATATATCGTTGTTATGGAAAATTTTTCTTACGTCATTACTTTTTATTATTTCTTTCAGGTGATTTCCAGGATAGTTTCTAGCTCTATAAATCTAGTAGTTATTTGGTGAAAATCTTATATTTGAAAAATGTTTATTTATCTGAAAAAAAATATAAAAAATTTCCCGCATGTATAATATGTACCTATTCAAATTTTTTATTTTTTATTTTTTAGATATTATATATGTGCATAATATTATAGCTAAACTTTAAACTTACAAAACAAAAAAAGTTTCATAATAATATCTTACCAAATAAAAAAGTTATTAATTTTTTTGCAAACCTTGCAAAATGTTGATTTTGTGCCTGGCACTTTTTGGATATACTCTGTTAAAAACTCTGGCACTCTAGGGATATGACGACCGAAAAACTCTGGCACTCAAAGGGTTTAATAGTAATGCCACTTCTTAGGTCCATGTCGCCTATCAAGAAGAGACAGATATGAAAAGGCAAAAGAGTGAAGCCAGTTTGATTTATATGAAGTAAAAGTGAATAAATTATTCTTTTATGGTTGTGCATAGAAGCCAAATGAGCGATGTTAATTCACAAAAAAAACTTGGTTTCTGTTTCATGTTCTGTAAACAATTTACACTATAAAGATGGCTAACAAAGTATAGTTATTTCTGTTAAAATTATAAATTTTTACCCAGGATTGTTTTAATTGTCTATGGCTGTATTTCATTACTTAACAAATATATCAAATTTAAAAAATCTCAAAATTTAAAGTGAAATTAATTAAATTCTTCTATATAATTACTAGACTACTGATGGCAACACGTAATTTAAGTTTCTTAAGTAAAAATGCGTATTATTTTTGTTCCTATCAACCCAGCACAGATGAACAACAAAGTTCACTTCAGATCAAACTCAAGTTTAAAAGCCTTTGAAATGTTTATTAGCAGTATATGTTTTGTACACTATTTATGTATTTTATTGACAGTAAATAATTTTTAAGTATAGTTTGTTTAGTCGTAAAAACCACATATTAAATATTATTACATATTAATATTAAGTAGTTAGTAGGCATTTACTATTTTTGTATGACTTTTGAACACATAAGTAAAACACAGTGAAATATGTCTTAGCACTAATTAGGCCTTAAATAGTACTCCAATATGAAATTGTATTTAACCTGCTGATAACAATATATCATTGTAGGAAATTCATAGCCTCCCCAGTGGAACTAAAATTGCATTTTACTACAGTAAACAATGACAAGGCTTGATAATATTCAAAAAAGTTATTTTAAACTGAGTTCTGTTCATTAATCAGCAGAATAAATGAAGCCACAATGTCACTGTGAATAATGGTTTATTCTCTTATTGCCATTGGCTTTGTTTAAATTCACTCAGGGAAAATCTATTTCAAAAGTCATATTTTACTGTTTAAACAACTCATTATATGTTGTCAGAAGCAATTACATATTTTTTAAATGTGTGATTCCCGAATTTGAAAAGGTAGTATAAGACCACTTAAATAAATACTTAAAGATAGTTAAACATTTAATTATGAGATAACTATATATTCCCAAGTAAGAATACTCTTCCAAATATCAAATAAAAGGGGGCGATAGTTAATCTTCAATTACTTTGCATGTGGCATACATCTGTAAAGGTTTTCTAAGAAGGTTGTCATACATCCTCTTTAGCAGCCTAGCATTACAAAGTTTATATTGTAAAATGTGAAAATGTGACTTGCATAAAACTAATTACAGTACAAACTTACACAGCATCACAATAAAAATGGAAATTAACTAATAACTTTCAAATACTAAGATACAAAAACATAAGATATATAAGAAATATATTTCGGCCAAATTCTCTGACTTAAATTCAGATTTTTATCTTATTTTCTTCTTTTACTACTCCTGTTTAGATTTCTCCCTGATATTTCCAGGTTTTTTCCATACAGAAATCCTGATAAACTATGTTTCTCTTTTGATTATATATAAATTACCCTTCGACACAGAACAAATATTCTGGCCAAAGAAACATCCAGTAGTAACTAAGCTACACAATGTTTTAATTTAGTCAGTTAATTCAAATCCACCTAAAAATCTTACAAATGTGCGCTGGCGACTGAAATAATAAAATAGTGAGTAGATGAGTACATGTTTTTTAAATTAGGAAATCCAAACTACTGACATGCCCCCGTGGCGTTGATATGTTTACTGAGGATGGATCTGACAGATGTGTGTCAACGACTAAAATAATAATATAGTGAATAAATAAATTTGAAAAAATTAAAATAATAAGGAAATCCAAGCTACTCACATGCCACGGTAACGTCGATAGGCTTACTGAGGATGGACCCCACATCGTTCTTGGCCACACACTGGTACCTTCCGCCATCCTCCCTCCTGGTGTTGTGTATCCTGTAGAAGTGTTCCGTGCTGAAGTCGCCCAACTCCACGCCGTCCTTGAGCCATCGGTACTGCGGCTGGGGGTAGCCTTGGGCAGGAAAAAACAATGTAAAACATCATTCTGGTTAAAAACCCTTGCAGATTTTAGTTTGATAAGTTAGAGCGCCAAACCAGAGACGTGTGGATCTACAAGTACAAAAGGATCACTGTGAAAAACATTTTTAGTATCAACCATAATCACTCTTTACGGAATTACATTGTGGCATTCATAGATAATTGGGTTTAGTACAACCCAAAATAGCCGGGTTCAATTCCCGATGAAATCCATATGACTTTTGAAACTCCACCCGGCTACTTAAGTAGTCGACAGGTCATGGCAGAGGCAGTAGTGCGATCTGAAAACTCTGACAATAGACCTTGATCAGAAGATAACACGTGACATGAACTTTACTTAATGTACATAATTATACAAACCCTTCTGATCTAATTTAAGAACATAATAGCGACTTATGAACAAATTAGGTTTACCAACTATGTATTATCTGAGGTTACCATGGCTTAATTTATATATATCTATATTAGCAAACATTTCAGACAGATAAATTAAGCCTAGAACAAATTCAAGAATATATTTATATGAAAAAATATACCTTCTATTACATTATTAACCATTCAGAGGTTTGTTTGGATGTGGAATAACACACATTTATTTTCCATGTGACAAATATAAAAATGAATAAAATAATTTAATTTAATAGAAAACCACCTAAGTAGTATGTATTACTTTAATTTACAACATTAAATGGACAATACTTGTTTATAGTACAATCATTACGCGTTCGCTTTTGTTTTAAAAAAATCTGTGAGAAAAGGCAAGAAGTGAAACTATAAACACCAGCAAATACTAGGGAAAAGAAAATACTACACCAAGTATGACAGACTGGTAAGAAACCAACCTCCTTATAGTAAAGGAGTTACATTTTCAGTTCGTTTTAAAATAATAACAGAGTTTGAATAGCAGCAGGAGTTCTGAGTTGTAAACATAGAACAAATGGGAGTTGGATGGACGAACTTGCCAGACAGGAAGCCTGTCAAGGAGTCGGTAACACCCACGGCAATGAGCCAGGCTGTTCAACTGTTCAACAACTGAGAGGCCGCCTCCACGGCGCGGCGTGGCTCAGGCCCACTCAAATTTGGCGGCGGAATTGATGCAAAGAAAGGCAAGTGTGCGCTGGATAGTTCAGGCCAACTGCGTTTATTAGCTTCGACTTCAGTCGATTTTGTTTAATAACTGTGGTAAAGCATAGGTTATTTATTTTTCACAAAAGAAAATCTTGCTATTAAAACTAAAAAAAAACACAACAAAAACGGTGTAATAGGAATAGGTCTACTGGCTGACTACTTCATTCTGTTTAGATTGCAATCTTCAGAAATCGAATCCTGAAATTTCCGAAGCTCTGATATATCGTACATAAAATAAATCATTATATATTTTTAATTTTACAAGTGAGTAAAACAACTATTTTTATAGCGTATGTTCAGTAGTACGTAGTTCCACATTAATTTAAATCCTGTCTTATTTTCCCCAATTTAAATCACAAAATATTACTAAAATGTTGTGGACAAAAGCTGACTTTCGCCGGATAGAATTGGCTCCATCTCAAATTTAAGAAAAATACAACATGCGAAGAAAAGTGAGGCCAAGACAATGCAATGTGAGAGAAGAAATCAGATCTGTAATTGGAGTAAAGCCAGGCCGAAAAATATGTGATCATGTGTTGTCGATATAGTAGACGTGTTTCCTACCCAAACACCCCCCCGTCATCCGTAAATCCCCTGTTTTACAAGAAAAGAATATGAGCTAGACATATCTTACTTTATGTTACTGGCATAATATAGGATTGGAATATTTAGATAGAAAGACACAGATCTATAATAGAGAGAATACGAGGTAAACGTCTCCAGAACTACAATGCGTTTAAGGGATTGAAGTTTTTAAGTTAAATAACGTAGCAGCAACAGTTAAAATGTAAACGGGTGAAATTATTGCGAAAGAATTATGAATGTAAAGCTAGACTTAAAATACCGTTACATTTTGAACATATATAGTTTGCTACTTTGCGTGTTAAAGCGTCTCTTATAAGTTCCCTTATTAGTGAATTTCCTTTGGAAAGTGAACTATTAGCATGACCCGCACGGCGGGACCACCATTGAAGTTCCTAATGTGACCCCCTGAACACGTTTTGAGGGGTCGTCCAAAATTGTATATATATATAGACATATGGGTTTGCACTCTAGCGGTCGCATTTTTTGTCCGAGATACTTCAAATTTGGTAGGGACGTTCCTTTCTATAATCAGTTAGACAAGTTCGTTGGGCAAAACAATCGGACAACTCTAAACCCCTTTTTTGGGGATTAATCTTTCAAATTTCGAGTTTTTGGACCCAAAAAGGGTCAGAAAAGCCCCGTATGTAAAATGAATGCATGTAGAAAGATGGAAATTAGTTAAGCGAAAGATTTCAGCCCTCTCTCGTCATTTTACCATACGAATTTACCGAGTTATTAAAGAAAATGTGTTTTAACTAAACACAGTTCGTTGTTTTATGGGGGCTTTACACTAGAAAAGCCTGTTATTCGTTTGTTAGAGTAATTTTATCATCCCCAGCAACCTCACGCCTACTTTCAAGCCTGTCTGGACCTTCTCCTAACATTATAATGCGCAAAATTGTATTCCCAGATTTGCAGGTAAATGAAACCAGGAGCATCAGAACAGCCAAAAAATCACTGTTTTCAGATTTTACTAAAAATTGGAATAAACTTATGTTTTTACACTGATTTTGAGTTTTAGCGAATTTCCCCTATAGGGAAGAAGCTATTACCGTAGTCGGCATGGTAAGACCTAGGCCCGGGACCATGATAACTTTTCGTTTTGAGGTCCCCAGACCCCAAAAACACCATTCGTTCGATACTGTATATATATATATATATGTGTGTCCGTGAGCACGATAACTCTCGTAAAAATGATCCGATTTTGACGAAATTTGGTATAAATATGTAAAGCAGCATTTATGACTTTAGTTCGAAAACCAGACAGATTGACTTATCCGAAGGGGTATTTTGGGGGGGTTTTGTACCCCAAAAATGGGTTTTTTGAATTTGTTACATATAATTTTTGAAAAAGTCAAATTTTAGTTTTGACCATTTGATTCAGCTTACAAAAACACACAATTTGGTATTTCGATCATTCCTCTACGTTAATTGGTTACCGAGATATTGAAAGTGCTAAACACAGTACGTTGTCTAATGTTATTTTTATGGAGGAAAATAAAATTTTTTATTTCGCTTATTTATGAACGTATACTGACGAAACTTGGTATACAGCTTCATCTCGTTGAGGTCTATTGATATTTGCTCCAAAAAATTGTTTTTGCATAATTCTCCCGTAGCAGCAAACCTGCGTACTCAGCCCCCATGTTATTCTTATGGATAATAACATAGATTAAGCATACTCCTTAGGAGTATGCTTAATCTATGATAATAATTAAATGCTCTGTCTCCCTTAATTATGAACATAAATGAATAAAAACTGGTATAGGACTTCACCTAGTTGAGTTATATTGACATTAACATAAAAACCCATTTTTTGTGTTCCTTGTTGCAGCAAACCTGCGTACTCCGCCCCAATGTTATTCTTATGGAGAATAATTAAAATTTTATATATCACTTATTTGTGAATATATTTTTATGAAACTTGGTAAGTGGCTTTATGTAGTATCAAGACATTTATATCTCCATTGGAAATTCGCTGAGTATGCAGGTTTGCTGCGACGGGGGTATTTTGGGGTTTTCACATGTAGTTTTAATATAAATCAAATTTTAATTTATACCATTGAATTCAGCTTAAAAAAACAAACAATTTGGTATTTTGATCATTGCTCTACGTCAATTGGTTACCGAGATATTGAAAGTGCTAAACACAGTACGTTGTCTAATGTTATTCTTATGGAGAAAAGGAAAAACTGTATATCTCGCTTATTCATGAACATAAACTGGCGAAATTTGGTATATGGCTTGATCTGGTTGTGGTTTATTGTTGTTTGCACAACAAAACAATTTTTCACCTATGGTTCCTGTAGCAGCAAACCTAGGTACTTGGTCCCCATGTTATTCTTAAGGAAAATACTTAAAATGTAATATATCGCTTATTTATGAATGTATATGGATGAAACTTAGTATGTGACTTGACTAAGATGAGTTATATTGATATTTGCATAAAAACCCATTATTTTGTGTGCCTTGTTGCAGCAAACCTGCGTACTCATGCCCAGTGTTATTCTTATGGAGAATAATTAATATTTTAAATATCGCTTGTTTGTGAGTACATTTCTTATGAATCCTGTTAAGTGTTTTAATGTGCTATGTTATATATTCATTGGAAATTCGCTGAGTATGCAGGTTTGCTGCGACGGGGGTATTAAAAGTTGTTATGTGGAAATTCACTTCCCTCACGTCAGGTCTGCGTGCGAACTCGTTTTTAGCGAATTTCCCCTATAGGGAAGAAGCTATTACCGTAGTCGGCATGGTAAGACCTAGGCCCGGGACCATGATAACTTTTCGTTTTGAGGTCCCCAGACCCCAAAAACACCATTCGTTCGAAACTGTAGATATATATATATATATATATATATATATATATCTATATATATATATATATATATATATGTGTCCGTGAGCACGATAACTCTCGTAAAAATTATCCGATTTTGATTAAATTTGGTATAAACGTGTAAAGCAACATTTATGACTTTAAGTTCGAAAACCAGCCCGATCGGCCTATCCGAAGGGGTATTTTGGGGGGGTTTTGTACCCCAAAAATGGGTTTTTTGAATTTTTTACATGTAATTTTGGAAATAGTCAAATTTTATTTTTTCCCATTGGATTTAGCTTAAAAAAACACACAATTTGGTATTTTGATCATTTCTCTACGTCAATTGGTTACCGAGATATTGAAAGTGCTAAACACAGTACGTTGTCTAATGTTATTCTTATGGAGGAAAATAAAAATTTTATATCTCGCTTATTTATGAACGTATACTGACGAAACTTGGTATACGGCTTCATCTGGTTGTGGACCATTGATATTGGCTCAAAAAAACAAATTTTTACCAAAGACTCCCGTAGCAGCAAACCTGCGTACTCAGCCCCATGTTATTCTTATGGAGAATAAGTAACGTGTTATCTCCCTTCATTATGAAAATAAATTAATGAAATTTGGTATGTGGCTTTACCTTCATGAGTTATATTGATATTTGTATAAAACTCCATTTTTTGTGTTCCTTGCTTCAGCAAACCTGCATACTCAGCCGCCATGTTATTCTTATGGAGAATAATTAAAATGTCATAAATCGTTTATTTATGAATATATATTGATGAAACTTGGTATGTGGCTTTATGTGGTATTAAGATACATATATATGCATTGGAAATTCGCTGAGTACGCAGGTTTGCTGCTACGGGGGTATTTATGTTTCTGTATTTAATGATCTAGATTGGTGGACACTCTGAAAACACCACTATACTCTAAATTGAATTTTCCACCATTTGAATATAACATTATGTTTAAACCATTGCAATAATACAGTAGTATTACAGTGGTATGGATGTGTAGTATTAGTCCATAAACATCTTAGTCAGCAGTTTTTTGTACAGTTTTAAGAACCGTAGATATACAGTATGTGAATTTATAAACAAACGCAATCCATGATAATACAAACACAACAATCCGAACACTTGATACATTTATTTATCAGAATACAAAATATTTTTGGCTATTCACTTCTATGAAAAACACCTATTATCAATAACATAATGATTTGTGTGTGCGGTTTGTTAAACAAATCCTGCAATATTCTTTCAGAAACGGAGACTAAAATTTATTTTAACCTTATTATATAGCTCGATAACATAAAGTATTTCTCGTTACACATTCGTTTTTTTTAACAAGTCCTGAAAAAACACACGTTAACTTCAGTAAAAACTTTAGTCAAATAAATACATTAGCCGTTTAAATCACAATCTTTGACAAACTCGTATTTTCAACAAACACGGATTTATGAAACAATGGTATGAAAACATATAATCTGCTTTAAGACTAACAAACTTGTATAGAATTGTCGATAAAACAACAAGAACAAAACTTATCAAAAGAGAAACAGAACAAACAGGTTGTAGGAGACGGAGCCAGTCGCTAGCGCCAAGTTGCTCATGTAATACTCATCTCCCCAACACGTCTACAGAATCCGTGTAATCTTAAAATCAAACAGAAACCAAGTTAAGATTAATTTTTCGCGCGGGTGACGCCGGCGATCACAGCGCGCCCCGCGGGAATAAGGAGACGAGATCAAAAATTGATTCCATCTGAGTTTAGAAGGAAGATTTGATTTGATTTGATTCAATCTTGCACATTCTAAAAGCATACTTGAAAATGTAAAGGCCTAAATGTAACACCAACTCGGTAAAGTTTTGCTGCTGAGAGTAAATTCAAAGTTAAAACTTTCGTATGCCATATGTGAACTCCCGAAAAGAAACTGTTGATTACTGACGTGTATCAAATTTTCTTAACACAGCAACTTATAAAAACTATGGTAATTTATTTTTAAGTTTATATGCAAGACATATTTTATCTTTGTGTTTGTGTTGAACAGTACAAGTGTAAACAAACGATTAGAAACCAACTAGTTGTATTACAGTTTAAGATAAAAAGTTCATAAAAATAAGTTTCAAATCAGAAACTACTCTCAATAACTAACTGTAAACAAGACTAGGAAACCTAGATGATCCGTTTGAGAACGGATGTTTACAAACCTAATTGCTAGAAGCAGGATGCAAGAAATGTAAAAGACGATGAACCAGAGCGCGAATTGAGGACCGGACGACAATAATTGATTGGAAGCGGAAAATTGTCGTCCGCCGCGGTAGAAGAAATACGATTCTGACGTCTGTTTCCTGAGAAGAGCGCGGAAGGTCGGTAAAAAACGCACCGTAACTGGGGAAATGTTTAAGATAAAAACGTCTATATTACGCTAATAATTCTTCAAATAAAAAAAGTTAATTTTGTCTGCCTGATGTTTCGGTCTGCTGTAGGACCGATTCAGCTCAGGAAGAAATATGAGGATACGTAACTAGATAGGCTTATCTAGTTCTAACTAGCAATGCTGTTATTTTGAGAGACAGTTTTACTTGATCAAAAATGTGCTAAACTTGACAGTAATATGGATTGAAAACGTTAAAATCCTTGCATGAAAGCTGTTGACATATTGTCAAAACACAAAACAGGAATAAGAGAACATTTATGTTACAGACATTATATAAACAAATTGATTTCTGGAATGCAAACGCAGTGTGCTTAGTGAGTAACGGGAGGTGTTCAAATATTTGTCGAGTTGGAGCAGCAGGTCATATCAGTTTTAATTATTTAACCAATATTTATATTTCAGGTTTCTACCGCATTTGGATAGTTTAACTAAACAAATAAAAAATCCACAATCTAAAGACCAAGTCTGATACCAATTAGACCATCTGGAGACCATCAATCGAGCAATTGATCCACCCGAGACATTTCAAGAGAGGATGTCCAGTTGTCCACTGATGACCGTAACAAGATAACTACACGTTGCTGATCCCTCGGTAATTATTGCCCTGGGAGAAGCAGTCAGCTGTGAGCACGAAATCAGCTGTTCGCCGATAACAGACAATCAGCTGATTGCTTTATTGAGAGGGTTCCAGCGACCGGCAGTCCACTGAATCAACCGATTTATATCAAACGCACAGTAACATAATGTATGAGTTTTAGCGAATTTCCCCTAGAGGGAAGAAGCTATTATCATTGACTATAGTCAATGCTATTACCGTAGGTCTCATGATAAGACTTAAGCCCGAGACCATGATAACTTTTTGTTTTGAGGTTCCCAGATGTCAAAAACACTATTCGTTTAAATTCATATATATGTGTATATATGTGTCCGTAGGCACGATAACTTTCGTAAAAATGGTCCGATATTGATGAAATTTGGTACAAACGTGTAAGGCAGGATCTATTTTCATGAGTTCGAGAACCAGACAGGTCGCTCTATTTTAATGGGGGGTTTGTACCCCCAAAACTGGGTTTACTTTTTACATGTAATTCTTTTTAAACCCAAACTTTTGTTTAGACCATTAAATTTATCTTAAAAAAAATTTGGTATTTTGATCATCGCTCTACGTCAATTGGTTACCGAGATCTTAAAAGTGCTATACAAAATACGTTGTCCAATGTCAATCTTATGGATAATAAGTAACATTTTATATCTCGCTTATTAATGAACAAATATTAATGAAACTTGGTATGTGGCTTCATCTGGTTGTGGTCTATTCTTATTTGCACAAAAACAATTTTTACCGATACTTACTGTAGCAGCAAACCTGCGTACTCAGCCCCCATGTTATTCTTATGGAGAATAAGTCAAATCTTATGCCCCCCTTAATTATGAACATGAATTAATAAAATCTGGTATGTAGTTTCACCTCTTGTCGAGTTATACTTATACTTGCATAAAACCAATTTGTTGTGCTCCTTGTTGCAGCAAACCTGCGTCTTCATCCCCCATGTTAATCTTATGGAGAATAATTAAAATATGGTATACATCGCTTATTTATGAATGTAGATTGATGAAACTTGGTATGTGGCTCCATCTAGTTGAGTTATATTGATATTCGAATGAAAACCCATATTTTGCGTTCCTTTTGCAGCAAACCTGCTTACTCAGCCCCCATTTTATTCTTATGGAGAATGATTCAAATGTTATATATCGCTTATTCATGAATAAATCTTGATAAAACTTAATATATGTGGCTTCACCTAGTTGAATTTTATTGATATTTGCACCAAAATTGTGTCAGCAAACCTACATACTCATCACCATTGTTATTCTTATGTAGAATAATTCAAATATCGACTATTTGTTAATATATTTTTATGAAACTTGGTAAGCGGCTTTATGTAGTATTAAGACACGCATGGGCATCGGAAATTCGCTGAGTACGCAAGTTTGCTGCGACCGGGGTATCATTTAACACGGGAAAGCTTTTAGAAATAACAAACTTTTAAGAAATAACAACTTTTAAACATAAAAAAATACAGTAAATTTATAAATTGAACGATGAGTCTTAAATGAAATTCATTACAGTATGTAGTAGCTCTCAGATAACCGAAACATCAAAAGAAAAATCGCATAAAGAATTGTAATCTGAATATCTCTTTAAAGTATTGTGAAGCAATGGTACTGAAAATTTACAATTTAAGAGTAGATATACAAATTTGGAACCAAACAAATTCCTTATATGTTTACACGATTGTGGGCGTTCAAAGATTTCAACTAACCGTATAAGAAAAAAATACAAAGCACCCCTGCGTAAAATGTATTTTGAATATTTATTTAATACATAAATTACGCCAACGGATGCAATGTATTATATTAAATTAACTTCAGATTTCCACTTAGCACAATAATTCTTTGCAGGTGGTCTAAACGAATCTTGGCTGCCCCATTCAGGAAAGCAGTCAGCAATTAAAAAAACAAATACAACAATTTTACACAAGTGCTCATAAAACGCTTCAATGGCGTGATTACGTCACAATGGGGGGGGGGGCGGAATGCGGTGAAACACTAAACAAAGAGGCTTGTGGTCCATCAATTGGATCATCGGATAAGAGCGACATCAAAACTGGGGTGGTGAGGGGGTAGGGGGAGGGGGTAGGGGAGCCCTTGTAACTTGATCATTTCCTGCCACCCCCAGACCATCGGCACGCTCGAGACAAGCTGCCTCGATCATCAGTTAAGTACATAGATACTGGCGTAGATAATATCTATGGTTAGTGTGCAAATCTCGTAATGAGGTAAAATATAAACTGTGATCAATACATGAGGGTATTATGTAATAAGATATTAAAAACTTATACAAATTCAAAAGCGAGTAAATTTATTTTGAAAATAGATGCGAGTGTAAAAGATTTAAATATTGTGTTGTACTACAATCACGGTAATTGAATCTAACACCTCATTCAATTAGGAATTTTTAGCTTTTTGACTTTGAACTATATGAAATGATGGGTGTACTTGTAATGTATTGTAGGATTTTTTGCAAAATATGTATAGACAATATTCCTATAAAAAGGTTGCGAGTGGGTAATAATCAGTTAAGTACGACTACAAGACCAATGTATGCATAACCGAATAAGTAGGGACACGCTTATGGAAACACATTTCTAGTGGAACTCAGCCCCCCAAACACAGAGTCACATTCGCATATTTGACTCTGTTCGGACCGGATTTAAGTGTTTACGGATAAAGTTTAAAACTCTAACAGCTGGCTGAAATATTTTGAGAGGAATCTGTTATTTATTATATTGTTTACAAACAAACAAACTCATTTTGACGTTTTAAAGGTTAACATTAGCGTGTGCGGGACCAAGGTGAATTAACAGGGTCAGTCAGCGCTATGTTCTCTTCTGAACTTGGGGGATAAACTAAAATAAAATAACATGGGGTGTCCCTACTTATAGGGTTATGTATACATTGACACGACTGAATGCAACTTGGCATAGTCTTTAACATAGTATTACAGATAATAAGATAATCATTAACTGGCTGGGAGTGGTTATCGTGTTCACCTCGTAATCCGAGGTTCGCCAGATCGATCCTGATCAAAATCGCAACATTTTGAGAAGATTCGAAACTGGACCCAGCTGCCATTTGCCATTGGGATATTAATTAGTATGCTTTCTAAGAACAGGTCGACCTTGGATAGTAACATGACCAGGGTTTGGACCGTTCCCTATCAAAACGTTAAAAAATGCCACTGGCGTAGATACTCAAAACCAAATAACATTATCTGATATTATTAACATTATCAGAAAGTTTTCCACGACTACTATGCTCTCAAAGAGTAAAAGTTAGAGTCGATAATAATACATGAAAGAAGTAATGTTACTGCATTAGTTATAAATATCATTAGAAAATAATAAACTATGGTTAAAACAACTACAAACGAATACATGTGATAAATGACAGTATTTAATCCTGGAAACTTATACAACGATCCTTAATCACCATTTAATTCATCACAATATAATTTATATTTTAAATTACATTTTTAACGTTTTAAAATCATAAATTGATAGCATTTAAATTTAAAACATGAGTTTAATCAGCTGTTTTACTCCCGGTGTACGTCCTAGATCCAAAGTCTGTATCCCCCACAGCGTGGTAGTTATACAATTTATTTTATCGTTGTGCCACTCTACTTCACAGACAACGAGGTGACTATTACCCAGTAAATCTGATAGGAAAAAATGGCCATCGAGTGACAAGTGGATGTAGATAGAGTGGGGAAAGTTACAAGACGGATGGCCTAGGTGACAGCCGCGTTCACGCAAACTAGCCATCAGCCCATCCCTCCGCGGCTAACGGGGCTCCAGCTGAGAGCTTCAGTTTTTTTATTAGTGAATTTCCTATCGAAAAGTGAACTATTAGCATGACCCGCACGGTAAGACTTAAGCCCGGGACCACCATAGAGGTTCCTAACGAGACCCCCTGAACACGTTTTGAGGGGTCCCTAAAAACGTTTTATATATATATATATATTATATATAGGTTTATATAGGTATTATATATATATATATTTATAATTATAATTTTGTTCGCACTCTAGCGGTCGCAATTTTTGTCCGATTTACTTCAAATTTGGTAGAGATATTCCTTTATATAATCAGTTGGACAAGTTCGTTGGGCAAATCAATCGGAAAACTCTAACCCCCTTTTTTGGGATTTTCAAATTTTCAAATTTTGAGTTTTTGGGCCCAAAAATGGTCAGAAAAGCCCCAAATGTACACTTATTGCACATTAACTTATTGTACGTAAAAAGCCAAAGATTTTAAGCCCTCTCTCATCATTCTAGCATAATTAATTACCGAGTTATTAAAGAAAATGTTAATTGTCAAAATACAGTACGTTGGCTTATGGGGATTTTACACTCGAAAAGGCTGTTTTTCATATCTTAATATCGTTTACCACCCCCCATACACCTATACCAACTTGTTATCCCGTCTATACCTCCTTCTAACTTTATAATGTACAACATTGGCGTCCTATTTAGTGAATTTGAATAATATAACCAGGAGCTTCAGAACAGCCAAAAAATAACATTTTTTTAATAAAAAAAATTAACCAGTGTTGGTTTAAACCCTTTATTTGATATTTTAGCGAATTTCCCCTATAGGGAAGAAGCTATTACCGTAGGTGGCATGGTAAGACTTAAGCCCGAGACCATAACTTTTCGTTTTGAGGTCCCCAGATGCCAAAAACACTATTCGTTCAAATTTATATATATATATGTGTGTGTGTGTGTCCGTTACCGCGATAACCTTTGAAAGAAACACCCGATTTTGATGAAATTTGGCACAAATGTGGAGAGTAGCATTTATGACTTTAAGATCGATCGCACTATGGGAAGGGGGTTTTATGGGGGTTTACAATTTTCCAAAAATCGGTTTTTTACGAATTTGACCCCAAAATGTTAAAAACACTCAATTTTGGTTATAGCCATTTTATAGAGCTTAAAAAAACAAATAATGTAGTATTTTGAATCATTAACCTAGGTTAAGTGGTTGCGGAGAATATCCAAAAAAACGTGTCCCATGTTAATTTTATGGGAAAAAGGTTTTTAGATTTTTCTCAGATATTTTTACTAAAAACTTCACATTTCTGTTTATTAATGTGTTTAGCTCAACAAAACAAAAATTTTGGTGTTTTAATCGTTGTTCTACGTCCAACCGTTGCAGAGATATTCAAAGTGCTAAACACAGTACCTTGTCTAATGTTATCCTTATGGAGAATAAATAAAATTCTATATCTCTATTATTTTTGAATGTATATTGTTGAAACTTGGTATGTGGCTTCAACTAGTTGTGGTATATTGATATTAGCACAAAAAACAAGTTTTTTGTTATAGTCCCCGTAGCAGCAAACCTGCATACTCGGCCCCCATGTTATTCATATGGAGAAAAAGTAAAGTTGTATATCTCCCTTAATTATGAACCTAAATTAATAAAACTTGGTATATAGCTTCACCTGGTTCAGTTATATTGATAATTGCAAAAAAAAACATATTACTTATCTTCCTCGTTGCAGCAAACCTGCGTCCTCAACCCTAATGTTATTCTTATGGACAATAAATAAAATCACTTATTTATGGATGTATTTTTGTGAAACTTGGTAAGTAGCTCTATGTAGTAGTGAGTCACATATATATGCATTGTAAATTCGCTGAGTACACAGGTTTGCTGCGACGGGGGTATTTAAGGTTTTAATGCGGAAATTAACTTCCCTCACGTCAGCATGCTGCGTGAGATCTTGTTTATTTTAACCAACAAGCTCAATACAACTAGAGTATGCAAACACATGCTAATTTACAAAAAAAAATTGAAGTCTACATGATGGCCGCCATGTTTCTTCTATTCACAAACAAACCAATACTAGCTGGTCACTCAGCCATCTCCCTATTGTACCCGTCTCTTTAGCCATATGGCTAGTTTATGAATAGAGGGAAAATGGCGGCCGCGATGTAGGCTTCACTTTTTCACCACAAATAAGCATTACAAATGTATTAAACTCGTTTTACAGTACCGGAACATATTTCTAGCCTGCAAATTAAAGTACAGGCCTAAATTATTTCCCAAAGGTGTTTTGTCGGTAGGCCATTCTCCCTTAATACTTCGTCAGATCCAATAATTGAGCCATCATTTTCAAGATTACCTTCACCGCTAAATGTGAAAAATTAGCACACAATTCAAAACCATGGAAATAATGATTTAATGGGTATTTCTCATTCATTTGTCAACGTACTGTTGGCACCTGCTTACAGCGACAAATTCAAGTAATTAAAATCTTTACTGCGCAAGCTGTGCATGGCCATTTCTAGTACACTTGTTACTTGGCCTCCATGCTACACTTAAAAATACCCCCGTCGCAGTAAACCTGCGTATTCAGCGAATTCCCAATGCATATATATATATGTGACTCACTGCTACATAGACTATTTACCAAGTTTCACAAAAATACATCCATAAATAAGTGATATATAGCATTTTATTTATTCTCCATAAGAATAACATTAGGGTTGAGGACGCAGGTTTTCTGCAACGAGGAAGATAAGTAATGTGTTTTTTTGAAATTATCAATACAACTGAACCAGGTGAAGCTACATACCAAGTTCTCTTAAGGTGGCTCTAAAGGTCCGTGGCCACAGTGGAGTACAATGATCTGTGTCCCACAAAGCTCCACGTAGTTTCAATTTTCACCAGTGGCCGCGCTAGGCGAGCCACCCTCTAAACCGGGTTTTCGCATTACTGCCAACCGAAAGGGAATCCATGGATTCGTGGGGAAGTTGAACGAACAACGGTAACCCCCGATGCCGCCAGTGGCAGAAGGCAGGCCAGGCAGGCTGATGTCTTGGCTGTCACCTCACTGCTTCTATATTCCTGTAAAATTCTCTTTGAGAATCTCACTTTGGATTTAGCCCCGAACTCAAAATGTTTGTCACGACCATTTTGCATGGATAACAAATGTATAAACATTAAAATGTATGAATGCATAGACAATTCATGTAGTTCTTACGTAGTTGTCAGTAAAAATGTCCGTAGGATATAAAATGTACCCTCTATGATAAAACATGTGAGATTATTTAAAGATTAAGAATAGATCCAAGAACAAATAATTGTGAAATTCGATTATATAAATATAATAGTTGTAAAAACTTAAGATATTATATAACTTAATTTCGGAATAGTACACAACATTTAAACGTTGCAATTGTGTAATATTATGGAATCATTACTCAGATAAATAGTTATCAATCACGTTGTATAAGGGATGAAAAAAAACAAGTTGTAAAGTAAAACCCGACTGTATTGCACATAGGTTTTGTATACAGTGTACTGTAATATGCTACAGAATTTCTGGGATTAGGTTAGACTGCAACATTTTAACTGTTAATAAAAAACATGAAAAGTAGCCCGATGTAACAATCGCTAATAAACATTGAATTGGTTATAGTTTATGGTTTTAAAGATAAAAATTGGCACTAAGATACAAAATACTTCGTTTGGAATTTAAGACATTTCAGTAATAAAAAGAAAAATTATATCAATTAAAATAAAATGGTAATAATCAGTACCGGCTTTAGGGCAGTGCGAGCCGTGCTCCAGCACGGCGCGGCACCTGTTTTTGGGGGGTGGGGGGAAACGCTAGGCGCTCATGACGGGTCGCGGGGTGCGGGTGGAGTGCGTAATCCGTAGTTGTAAAATAAATAAATTGTAAATATGTAATATTAACCCGGCTGATATTGTTAATTTTGTGTATATTAGTATTTTTAAGTTGTTGAAAGGCATTATTGGGAACAAAGTTGTGTTTTCACCATGTTGCACTTTGATTTTATTTCAACATTAAATTTACATATCAGATAATAAATCCTCCGCTCCCCTCAATTCCAAATTGAGAAGTTGTTTTGACCTTTATCGATTTGTGACAACTTCAGGGTATTCTGATTGGTACCGTACTGAGAGTGTGCTGGATAAAACTTGCAATACTTTGAAAGAAAATTACAATGTTAAAATATCAAGTTACATGATGCAACTAATTGTTTTAACCGGCTCTCTTCGATTATTTTAACGTACTTCCTAGATGAGGAAAAATATGGTTTGGGGATTGGAGAGTATTCAACTGGGGTTTCATCTTTAATTGAAGTTGTAATGATTCTAATTTAATATTGCTATTATATGTAATAAGGGAGAAAATATGATGCGCCCCCATCCGATTTTGGCGCCCCTTTCGATTGTTACTTGTAAGGTCTACGGTTTTGCGAGAATAAAAAAACATTCTTTTGACCAGACAAAATTAGTTAGTATTTTTGGTCCAGGGACTCTTTTTTCGTATTACACAATGTCTATACATGCGAGGGGAGAAAGTAAAACATAGGTAATATGATAAAAGGGATAAAGTATGACAATATGATTTATATCATCGTCTGCAATCCGCTTCCGCATTATTATCACTAGTAAACAGAAATGAAACATCTTGAGTATGATAACAGACTATGGTTTATTATCATCATCTGTTATAATAATCATGATCCAAACGCTTCCATCCTCATTCCTTGAGGTGTCCACATGACGAAATGGCAATATTTCTGCCTTTTTACACACTGGGGGTATTTTCACTGTCACAAAGATCAACTGATGAACTGAAGGTTTGCGGACAAGGAAAATTCTGTAGGGGATGATCTTCCAGGAAGTGAGGTGATGCACTCCCACCCTTGGTCGAGGGTCGCCTCGTCACCTCTCGGCTCAGTGCTCTTGGAAATCGGCGCGGCCGCCGCGCCGCGTTATACAAGTATTTTATAACCACACACACTTTGAAAATGACATGAAACAGATTGTGATGAAGTTGGCTAAAGCCACGTTGTACCTACGCCGAGTTACAGTTATGATTGTTAATGAGAAACTTCTTACTATACGGTTAACGAAAACCAATATAAAACGGATTGCACTTGGTAACGTTAAATATAATTGTTACTATTTGTATTAACTGTAAACATTAATAACTAGAACAATCTTAATTTTTGTAAAAAAATATTGTTTAAAGAAGGATTAATTTTATTCAAATTTTTGGTGTATTAGAGTATATTAGGGTTAATCATTTAATCATATTGAATTATTGAATATTGATCACATTCTTGAACGGTAAAAAACCCAGATAATGTCATTTGAAATTTGATTTAGCTATATCATCAAGAATGAAGGTATGGTAAGACGGGCAAATATTGTGTCTTTAGAGTAGTTTGAAGCAAGGAAACAGAGGACCTTTCTGGGGAATTATGTCCGTCCGATGTCCCAATAGGTAGAGAAACAGAGGTTGGCGACACTGACGAATGTCTCATTGGCGGTGGTAGTTCCATCGCCGCTCGCCAGAGCGTCCTCTGTACGGGGGTGTTTTGTGAAGCGCTTTTCAGAAACAACCCTCACAAATTACTCGATTTATGAGATAAATATTGGTTTTTATGAAATCCTGCCTAGCGGGAAATGATCTTGAATAACTAATAAGGGTTTTAAAACAGAAAAACTTTCTAATTTGATCTTAACTGTTTGACATTTACGTAGTAGAAAATGGTCAATTTTCACTGAGTTTAACCCCGAATAAAATATGTATAACAATATCTCAAAACCTTAAAATAACTTTTTTAACCTAGTTAATTTCATGAGAAACATTTTATCGTTCACTGGAGGTCGCTAGGTGCTTTAATAACCTCAGAATTTGAGTAATACGGAGGTGTGTTTTTCAGCCGTTTAGCGAAGGTTTAGAGCCCTCTTAAGGGTGCACCCTACCTGCCTTCCGCACGCTAAAGTAAGGGTTTTGCATCTCCCACATTGTAGGCTCAATTGTTAACCAATTAAAAATAATTTGTTGTTATTTCTTTCATTAAATGTGTATATAGAGATCATACGATTTAAAAATCGTTTTTTTTAAATTCAAAATAAGCAGTAGGCCATTAGTAAAGTTTCAAATTAAGCGTTTTTCTAAAGCTTCCTAACGTAAAGAAAAAAATTATTTTGGAAAAAATGAATCGTACAATCTCTAGATTGGAATCTGAAAAGTGTGAAACTGCAAATAGTTTGTTAGAAATCTGTAAAATAACAGTGCGATCGAGGAGAACAAAATGGTCTTCAAGCGTAAATATGCATGGCCCTGCTTGTTGGAGGCGCCGGCGCGGCGCTGAACAACAATCATTCAGTCTGGGGTAGGGCGCACCCTTAATGTAGGTTCATAATTAAGGGAGATATACAACTTTACTTATTCTCCATATGAATAACATTGGGGCCGAGTATGCAGGTTTTCTGCTACGGGGACTATCAGCAGTGTTTTTTGTGCTAATATCAATATACCACAACTATTTGAAGCCAAATACCAAGTTTCATCAATATACATTCATAAATAATCGAGATATAGAATTTTATTTATTCTCCATAAGGATAACATTGAACAACGTACTGTGTTTAGCACTTTGAATATCTCTGCAACGGTTGGACGTAGAACAACGATTAAAACACCAAAATGTTTGTTTTGTTGAGCTAAACACATTAATAAACAGAAATGTGAAGTTTTTAGTAAAACTATCTGAGAAAAATCTAAAAACCTTTTTCCTATAAGATTAACATGGGACACGTTTTTTGCATTTTCTCCGCAACCACTTAACCTAGGTTAATGATTCAAAATACTAAATTATTTGTTTTTTTAAGATCTATAAAATGGCCATAACCAAAATTGACTGATTTTAACATTTTGGGGTCAAATTTGCAAAAAAAAAACGATTTTTAGAAAATTGTAAACCCCCATAAAACCCCCCTCCCATAGTGCGATCGATCTGGTTTTCGAACTTAAAGTCATAGATGCTACTCTCCACATTTGTGCTAAATTTCATCAAAATCGGGTGTTTCTTTCAAAAGTTATCGCGGTAACGGACACACACACACACACACACACACACACACACACACACACACACACACACACACACACATATATATATATATATATATATACATATATATAAATTTGAACGAATAGTGTTTTTGGCATCTGGGGACCTCAAAACGAAAAGTTATCATGGTCTCGGGCTTAAGTCTTACCATGCCACCTACGGTAATAGCTTCTTCCCTATAGGGGAAATTCGCTAAAAAATCTTAGTTAACGTGAATCCTAACTTGGTATTCATTAAGACGTTCTTCACCGAGACAATTTTTGTTTAGCAACGAATTATTACATGGATACATACTTTTGGAGCACTTAACAACTAAACATACACAGTAACCGTAATGTCTGTTTGTTGTTTGTTATAGGTTTGGATTTGAGCAGTTCAGTGGGAAGGTGCAATCTGCTGCCCATACGCGCAACACGCAGCATCCACGTAACACTCCCGTGACCAATGTATTGGAGCCGGTCCGGGGAGGAGGCCCAAGGCCGACCAACAATGCTCCCCAGGAACCAAGTCATCTGTTGTGTTCATCTTCGGCGGTGGGAATGGTCGATTCGTCTCCTCTGCGGCTCTGATTATAAACGCTACCGAATTGAAAGTGGTTCCATTTGTTGTCCGCTCTTAAGTGAGGCTACTGGAGAATCGGGTGGAGCGGTTAATTCACCGAGTTGAAAACACACCGTAAGTTTATTATAATTGTTTAGGATACTCGGTGAGCGCCTTGGATTTCGGTACAAGAGGTCGCGGGTTCGATTCCCACGATGCCCAAAGCGGTTGGCCCGTTGGTGAGTTCTTTAATTGCGTTAAAAATACAAAATACCACTGGCGTTTACAATAAAAAAATTAGGATATTATTTTTTTAAATTAAATAGGGGCCTACTATTGTATGTACTCGCTGTATCAGAGGAATGTAATAAACAAGTAGGCCTCTGTCGCTGGAAACCGAGCAAAGTTAGTCTTACCATCTCAGAAGTTTTGGTTCTCAAGTCATAACATATACTGATACTGTAAATACAGGGTGTTATTGAATATGCAGCCACTTAAGATTGCAACTGAATTAAAACTGATTTCCATTTTATCCTTACGGGCAAAAAACGAAAATTGAGGGCGACCCGAGCCCTTCAAAATGGGGTTTTCCAAAATTGAAAAAAGTTGTACAACTATGGTATTTAATTTGATACCTCAATCGTTAAAAATCAATTCAGAAAAAATGGAAGAATTATGTTCACAAAATAAACCTTAGCGTTAGACATAGACTATCAACCATTTACCTGTTCCAAAAACCATTGAGATCCAAATGTTAAAAGTTGTAGTTGTTTTAAAAGAAAAAAAAATTGTTGACAAGTAATACCCAAAATAATGCGATGCACGAAATTAACTGAAGTAAACAAAAATACTGTTGGACTGCAAATTCAAAAAAGAATAACATCCAATTGTGTCCCTCGACTTCAACCAGGTCAACTAATTTAATCAAATATTAAATTTAAGATAGAAACATCCATAGGCAGGGTTAAGTCGGCCTATCGACTTGGTATTCCAATATGCCGACATTAAATTGTATATAGGCGGCTGTGTGTGCAGTGTGCAATACCATCAGTGTGGCCGTTGCTATATTGCGTCGGCCACACTGCAGGCGCTAGCCGCAGAATATAATATTAGGACTTCAGGTTAGATTTGACACAAGGAATATTAGATTTTACACGTGCAATTTTGAATACAAATTACAATGAAATTCGAAAATGTACCTGATAGTTTTCTTTGGGGAAAACGTACTTTAAACAAAACAAATGGGAGAAATTCAACATCAAAAAACACGTAAGGGTATACTAATCAATATTGACTTAAACTTCTTAAATTATAGAGAATTTTGTGTATAGCATTAAAGAGTTTCCACATTGTAAGAAGAGCATATGCAAGTTAGAAGGCTACTGATGCACTTTTAAGAGGTACACAATTTCTTCAAAACGTAATGAATATAAGCAAAGCAAACAAGATTATTTTCGTACATTTAAATACTTTGATCAGCTATTATTATGAACTGACTATCGTTTCGTTTTGTAGTTCTCACATATCTGTAGAAATTTAATCATGTTTACTTAAATTAATCATTAACTGAAAATTATTGCTTTTAACCTTAAACTGTAGTGTTTACCATTATATCTAACATGGAGAGTAAAAACACATCAAACTATCTTAAACGAACACCTATTTCAAAAGATTCGTAATCGGTAAACAAACTATTAGTTATTGTAGTATTAACTTCGCTAAATGAAAACTGAATATAAAGTTTATACAATTACAAAAAACATTCGTTTAGTTTAGGTAATGTAATTATTTCTTGTGTTTTAAAGAAGTTGTAATAAACTGACTTGATTATGGGGAAACGACCACAGCCTTACTCCATAACATACAGAGTTTACTGAGTAGCCACATATTACCAGAACAGAGCCAGTTTAACTTTCAACAGAGGGAGCATACCACGGTACACTTTTGTAAGAAGAATACATCTCAACCTTTTTAAGAGGAAATTACATTTTTGATCAAATTAATCTTACAAACTTACAATGGGCACTTCTATACAATGATTTTACAATTATTTTTCCATCTAATGTTAATCTTAAATTTTAGAAAAAGTATCAGTAGAGAATAATTCAGAAAAATTAAATAATATTGGATTTTCTGATTAGGGTGAGAAAAAGACAATAGAATATTATATTTGTTTCGTTTTTGACACCAAAACAATTTACTGTACTTGGAAAATTGAATCTTCTTTATGCTATTTTAACCTTGAATATTTCTTAAAAATTCCGTGTGGATCAAAGAAATGTAAAAAGTAATACTGTAAAGCATTTACGTTACGTTATCACTGTACAAAATAAATAATTTTGGTGAATCTCTTCGACAACAACGCTGCAAGAACACAGAATAAAAATATTGATTATCAAAATCATTGAATTTATTACACAAAAATATAGTTTTTCTTTATACGCTTTGAATATGCGGGGCTAACGCATGTATTGTTTAGGCCTTAAACATTGAAATATTAATTTCACTCACTAACGAAACTAAAACGTGCCAGTTAATTTATTATTCTATAAACATTCCACTCCAGAACTCATTTAAAAGGCGAAAGGCAACACAAGGAAGGTCTTTTACAAACGATTCGGGCTGCTATCACACGAGAAGAGGGAATTAAAAATTCAGTAAGCTGGCCGCCTCATTGAAAGCTCGGCGGAGTGGAGCGGGCCACAAGCTACTACAGTGGCGGACACTACACACTACACACTACACACTGGGCACTGACAGTGTCTTTAGTGTGGGACACGAGCACGAGTGGTCCTATCTGATACACTTGACGCACGGCGAGGGCAGTGAAGGGGCGAGATAACAGAGAAAGTGCGCTGCATTCACTGAACCGCACAAAGCACACTTGGACAAATAGCTTTTGAATAGCAGTAGACCTGGGTGAAAGGAGGAGGTTGAGATTAAAACTGCTGGATGAGATGCACACGCACCGTATTGGGAGAAAGCGTTGCACACTTGCACACTATCGGATTATGGCGGATTATTGGTGAAACCGGATTATTGCGGCGTTTGTGATGCTCGGAAAACGAAAACAAGTGTTAGGAGTTGGCGCCAATCATGAGATATTTTGTGTTTCTACCTGCTTTTCCACATCTAATACCAATAATATTAAAGCACGTTCTTCCTCAACATATATCATTGTTTTAAGGCTAATTTTAAAGAATAACCAATACACAACGATTTCCAGTGAGTAAATTTTAAAACTACAAATAATAAGCGTTCAATTATATTCTAATTATTCTATATTTACAGTGAAATTTTTTATGGGTAAACTATTTGTGATTTGAAAACGCTACTCGTTGAAATCGCTAGGTATGTTTGCTCTTTAAAAATAACCATGAATCGACGATTTCGGATAATCCATGGAGGAGGGACGGGCTTTGAAATTTAACATTGGTCTTATGGGAAGAGCAGGAAACGCGAATGGAACCCCTATACAGCGAGCCCATTTGACTAATTAATTTGCCAAAAACGATTATCTCAAAATGTAATTCTGAGAGGTTTTAGGACAAAAGAGTCAACAATCGTGGTGAGATAAAATTAGGAAAACAAATCGATGTAATGGCTGAAATATGTTGTATATGTTGGAATTTGTATAATTCATATAACTCAGTCCTCGAAGCACTTCAGAGGCGAAATGAAATGAGAAATCTTGACCGATGAAAATACTTGTGTAAGTCGAAACTTCCGAAAATAAAAGCTTCAAACTACGTAAAATTGTAGGTGGGCGTAACTCGATACAAATTGTGGGCTGGAAGCCCCACAGCCTGTCATTACGTCATCGTCACTGGCGACGCTGGCGATAAAACAACAACCTAACGTGAAATATTTGGCTGAACTACAGCTTACAGCTTAAGATAAGAACTTCGCAGAATTGTAAAGCTTTATCTAGTGATGCAGCAACAATAATTTAAAAAGTTGTATAACATTTCAGTAAGCAAAATGGACAAGTGATTTAGTCACATAATAAATTTTTAAAAGTATAAGGTTTTAAAATAAAATAAATTAATGAAAACCAATATAATTTAATTTAAACGATTAATAGTGTTATGGAGAGTTAAATGACTTCACAAATTACTTAGCTTATTTTTACATGAAGCCTAAATTATACTGGGCCTGCCCGTACCTGCTAATAAGTAAACTAGTAAAATTAATATGTTGAAACCTACGGAAAAGTCTGTTAGCTAAGAAATATTCCAGCGTATTAAAATAAATCTCATAAAATTACCACATTCAGAAAGGAATAAAAAGAAACAATTACTATAAACGGAAAAATAGTTTCCTATATTAACTAAGGGTTTATTCGCAATTCCTACGGCAATAGGGATTCAAGTAGTATATTTATTGCGATCATTAAAACTTGTAGTTGGCAATACTGTAACGCTCAGTCAGGGCTGCCACTCCAAGCCATAAAATACTCCTGCTAGTCTATCTTTATGGCGGTACTTGAAGCGGGCTTTGCTTTAGTTTGATGGCGTAGGCTACATTACATGTATTGCCTATCCCGTAAATATTTTAAGAACACTTCCTCAATTTACCATTAGAAGAGGTTTGGAAACGACACAAAGAAAATTTAAACGAAACGATTATAGTAATGGTGTTTAAAACTCCTGTACTAAACACAATTGTTCGAATATATAGCTTTGTATTCATGCATTATAAACACATACGCCCTACGAGAGAGGACATCTTTCCAAAACCGAAAGCCCTTCATATAACTAGCATAGCAGTAGCTTATCTCTTGTTGCTATATTGTTGCGTAGTTGGATTATGTACCAGTCAATTTCAAATATTATCGGGTTTTATTTTATTTTTTTTAAGAGGAGCGACCTATTTTTTCCAAAATATTCTGCCCATCCACATGGTTCTTGGACCTGGGCGTGGAACGCATCAAGCAAAGCAAGGGATGATCCGCTACAATACAAGCTAGACACTATTGCTCAATGTTACTAGCCAAGACTGGGATTCGAACTCACACTGCCGTAGTTCCGAAGTCCGTCGCCTTGACCACCTTAGCGACTTGCCTAAGCTCAGTTGTTACTAAAGACCGCTTAGAAAATATTTTAAAGTAACATATTAACGAAAACTAACATTAAATGAATAAAAAATCCACGAAAACTACCAAACTGGTAGTAGTACATTTCCAAATTTGACATAGAAATAAATTTTATTTTGGTATTAAAAGTTGCGAATGTTAATTTTCAAAATCCTTTCTGATCCTGAGGCACAAAACTCCATTGTTCACATTTGTTCAGAGCCGCAGAGGTTTCTATCAGGAGAAAAGAAAACGTAACGTCGCCGTCTCGGAACAACACTAACCGTGTGTAATTAGCCCAGTTAGTGACCTGAAACCTCGCCGCACCAGCACGGGTCACTGTCGACGTCACGGTCAACCGACGACGTCATAACTCTCGCCAACATTCCTCTGTCTTTTGAAAAACTCTTGGTTGACAATTGATTTACAAAGATACACGGTCTGGCGATTTACAAAGATAGAACACCATTATTCATTTAAGTCTGAGTTCAATACCATAACCGCCACTTACCTAAATACCATAACTAAACACTTCTGGGTTTAGACTTTGTGGTCGTGATATCCACGATTTAAAATACAACTTTATAAACTGAAAAAGGTAAAATGGAATCCTCCGCTTGCTTACCAAGAAAAACAATGTCATTCCCCGATGATTTTACAAAAATAGTAACTTCTGAACAAGTTTAACAGACATTGCAATCATAATAGAAAATAGTACACCTACACTATTTTTCATCGTGTTAATACAATTATATACGTGTGTATTTCATACGGAAAAGCAAACTAACTAATCTTACTTGTGCAACTCTTTCATCAAGTACATCCTTGTTTTCTCCTCTAATCTATTTAATCCCCCCTTAATCTTAAGACAAACATAATCCGGATATAGAAACTAGGAAGTGTTATAAACAAATTTTAATTCGAGGTATAAAGAGCAAGTGTCTCTGCAAGTTGCAAATACAATAATACAATTGGAACAAAAAATTAAAGTTTTACAACAAATACATGGATTGAATGAATATATTTAGAAACTGAGACGGAATTGAAAAAAAAACTGTAACCTACACTGAACAAATGTTTTTTCCAAAATGTTTGACCTGCAAACACGGAATTTTGTACTTACAAAAGATTAGCGACAAAGGGAGAAACAATCCCATATCGAAAAACAGGAGGCGTATAAACAGACGGATGAACGTAGGCGCGGCGCTACAGGAAATGCCTGTTGCGAGTGTACGCGTGATTTGAATGGAATACTGTGTCAGAGCACATGCTAGCTCACAAAGCGAAATAAAACACGGATAGTGTAAAAGGAACTCTAGCTATCACATCTCTACTGGCCTTTTAGGTTGGGAACTGTAACCAAGGATTACACCATTAAAACCGTGTTTCCAATTGTATTTTATTTTTCGTTACGGTCATAATTACGGTACGAAACCAAGAACTATTGTTGGCCAAATTGGGAAAATGTTGTGTATGAACCCTTAAACAGGTTGTTATAGAGTTTTTACGTTCCAATTCATCCTCAAGGCATACCGCGCCATACTTAAAGGCTTGTTTAAGTTAGTGTGGTAATTTAAAAAATAAATATATTTGGTTTAAATATTGATAACATTTTACTAATTGTTAGAGACATATTTTTATGATTAGAAAACGTATACAAATACAATTATAAAAAGTATTATTATTTTTCTTGTAATTTATTTGTTTTAATTAAATATAGCGGCATGCTGTAGATTTTGTATTACTAATGACACCTTAGATATACGACATATTTAGCAATGTCGTAATCAAGATTGAAAATATGATAAACAAGATAACATTGTTTAGCTTTAAAATTGTTTCGTTCTTTACGACCCTTTTTCTGTGCGATTTAGTTTTCGACAGAGAAGAGTAAAAAATTGATATTGTTCGAAACATGTGACCACTACGGCAGCTTCGGCTAGAGGTGCGGGATGAATTATGTCAATCCTAATTGTGCGACTAAGGTCTAAGTTTTAAGCGTAAATTTCTGCCGCAGAGTGTTTAGTAAATCTACACACAATATTCTCTCTAACACTACCTAATTTTTAGGAGTCTCTAAAAGAAGTTACTTTTAACCAAAAGAAAAATCCTTGTTTAATAAATGTTGAAACCTTATATATTTTAATTAAATATAACAATAGAAAGGCTGTTCGGATCCGGTGCACAATGACTTTTAGCCACAAAATACTTTATCCGCAGAGAGGGAACATATGCGAATTAATGGGTCCATTATCAATACAGCAAAGCCGACGCTAACAATAGGGATTATAAGGGATCAACTCTCCAATGCTCGTTCTTTCTTACTAAACTCATAATATACTATTACACATTTGAATAGATTTTTCAGTTTTTACCGTTTCAAATTATTCTATAAAAAAGGTACAATAAACTATTTAAAACTAACTACTACTTGACTACTTAACTAACTTTTACGCATGATGTAACCTTTGGTATTTTGTGGCAATAACAAAACGGAAATCTGACTGTTAATACCAATGTTATTACTAATTGGTAACATAAATGTGGGACTGTTATCCTAAAAAGAAAACTATTTTCAGGACTTTAAAGAGTGGGTTCTAGAATGGTTCCAGTCGCTAAACATCAGGCATTTCTCCCTGTTTCCCCCCTAAGGCCAATGTTAACTTTTAAAGCCCGCTACTCCTCAACGAATTATCAGATGTAAATATGGTGATTTATGGCTCATTTTAAAGAGAAAACGGATACCTAGCGATTTCAGTAAGCAAATTGTAGATACTCCAAACAATAATCGTACAAAATATTCAATATTTCAGATTTTTTATGGGTGAACTATTTATGATATCGAAATTCTGCATACTGTAATTACTAGGAATTTTTTTCCTCTTTAAAATAAAAAAAATCAACGATTTCGGAGACAATCCGTTGAAGAGGGGCGGAATTTGAAAGCTAACATTGGCCTTATGGGAGAAGCAGGTAAAAGTGGGTGACTGGAGCTCCCTCTTAATAACATGCTAAAAGTAATGCATTAATTACAACAATGAAATTCTCGAAGGGAAAAACTATTATTTACTGATTTTAAAAGGTGTGTTGTAAATGTTGCTGAATCCGCAGAGCGTAATAGTAGCGCTGCGGCCACACTGTACACTGGACGACAGTGGCGCTGCGCTTGATTCGCATGAGTAACTAGACTCCTACGGCCACGGTGTTCACTGGACGACAGTGGCGCTGCGCTTGATTCGGATGAGTAACTAGACACATACGGCCACCCTGTACACTGGACGACAGTGGCGCTGCGCTTTATTCGCATGAGTAACTAGACTCCTACGGCCACGCTGTACACTGGACGACAGTGGCGCTGCGCTTGATTCAAATGAGTAACTAGACACATACGGCCACGCTGCACACTGGACGATAGTGGCGCTGCGCTCGATTCGCATGAGTAACTAGACTTCTACGGCCACTCTGTACTCTGGACGACATGACAGTGGCACTGCGCTTGATTCGCATGAGTAACTAGACTCATACGGCCATGCTGTACATTGGACGACAGTGGCACTGCGCTTTATTCGCATGAGTAACTAGACACAACACCGTCTGTCTAGTCACGATACAAGTGTTTTCACTCCGCGGTAAAAAATCCCTCAGAATTCGTAAAAAATCCTACTTGTTCCCTTGATGTGCTATGAAATATCCCTAAAAACATCTCTCGTTAACATATGAATTTCTAAACCTATTTTATACTTAACTTTAGTTGGATCATAAAAAAACATGAATTTCCTTGTATTCTTTGGTTAAAATTAAAATTAAAATTAAATATATATATAATTACAATATGTTTCATATGTTCTATGTTTTTATCATTCATTTTCACTTAAAACTAATTCATACAATGATTTACATAAATAATCCAAATATATTATTAAAACTACCGATCTCTTGGTTACAGTTCCGTAGTTAGTTAACACATTGTAAACCCACTCCACCCACTATATAAAGTCTGATAATAATGATGTATGCTTTTTATCAAAGTTCGATTCAATGGCTAACTCTAACATGGATTTATATTGGAAAAATTACAAAATTCGGAGCCAACATTTATTGCGAATTTTAATAAAAAAAACACAAATTGAACACACTTAAAGGTTATATAAAACTAGAGGTCGTCTAAAATGTTCCAAATCATCCCAAACATTAGAAAAAAATCCCTCAAACAGAAACTCTGCGCGATGCTAGTGTATGGTTACGAGTACTCACCCAACGCTTGGCATTGCAGGATCTTCGTCCTGCCCTCGCTGACAATATTGCTGGAGCCCGACGGCTGAGTGATGAACCTGGGCGCCTGGAGCGACTCTGAAACAAAATTAACAAAATTAGAATTCAAAATACTTAATATCAACTAAGTAAAAAAATAACAACCAATTTGTTAAATGGAAATGCAAGATTTGATTTCATTTTATATTGCTTGAGACAAATTTATTTACTTAAAAAAATTTACTTAAAAATGTTGTAAGACTATTTTATTACATCCCGTAAAACAATTGGTTTTACGGGAAGCTTTTGACCGGAGAAATTATGAGATTATGATTAATTTTACGACGTTTTAGGATTTTAACACAGATTCCATATACACACGTGTATCCAATAACAACTTTTTTCTAGGCCTAACAATTTGTTTAGCGATCATGATTCGAAACATGTATTGTAAATTAAAATCGTATTGTAGTTCCTCTTCACTAATGATGGCATACACGTTCCGGTATCTAAGATAATTCCTTGAACAAGTATCCATTTGAGTTTTCATGCAGATAAACAAATAAAAATCTTTGCAATAACGCATATTGATATATCCACTCCACGAATAAAAACAACATTTTATTTAGAAAACAAATTATTTTCAGTAGCAACAAGAAGGCATGGGCCGGTGTCAAGGGGAGAAAAAACCTCGTGGATGAAAAGTTGACGGCAATCTGCTTTTGGGCTTGTTTGTCTCGCTAAGTGGCCATCCCCTTCCTCTCAAGAGGTCCAGCTCCTCTTTGGCTGTTTTTATAAAAATAACCCCACATATTTTCAACCATACGTAGTAGCAATCACTATACACGTAAATTAAGAGCTAGTCATAGAAAAATGTTTAATAAGATGTATAGTTAAGATAACGGATAACAACATTCAAGATTAAAAATATTCCCCGAAATGAAGCAGCGATAAAAAAACGTCTTTGACAAGCCCAACTACTTTAAACAATGATAAACGACGTTGTTGCCGTGATAAATTCTAATGTGTGCATATTTATGCGCCACTAAGTGCAGAACCGCGTAGGCCGGGCGGTACTAAATACGAGTACCTACATATTTAAAGGACATGCAGTGTAGTGGTGTAATGTGTAGGCCCACCGCGCCAAACACGTTCACCTACACGGCAACTCGCTTGGGCCTACTCCAATGACCTGCAGAATCAGTTGCCTTGCAGTTTGCATAGCTGCATATGCAACTGAAGATTATTCAGCGAGAAAAATAGTGAACTACTTCCAACGAATCAGATAAATCTACTAAATAAAACAGATTTTTATTGGAATCAGCAAAAAGGTGTTTGACGGGTTCGTTCACTTGGCATACATGAAATGTATTACAATCCTCGTACAGTTACGTAAGAGTAAAGTAATACGTTCCGAAAAATATTCTCATGCTTCGTTTTCATTCTTACGATTTTTTTAACATTTAATAAATGCTCCTGTATGTCCATAAAATCCATATGGGCTAAAAGTTTATCATACGTTACCTGAGCCATATGATTGAACAAATGAACAAAATATAACAAACAAGGATTTCTTGCGAAAAATTTGACTATAAATCAGAGGATTTTCACTCAACAATTCATTTTGTAACCTACCACCTTACTTCCGTTTCAAGTTCAAAAGGAAAAATTATAAATTAGTAAGTTATAAAATATTACGGTATATATATCATAGGGCTACGTCTACGTCCAAAATTTTCAACGCAATAGGCTAAAGTAAACCCGTTCCCTAACCAAAACTTGTAAGCAAAAACAATTCTGGGTCACTGAAATAAACTTTAGTACCGGTACCATGATGGATTGCGTGACACGTGCAGTAGTAACCACCCCATAGTTATACTGCCAGTAGTTATGCTCTTAATATAACAGAGATTTACAAACATTAATATTTCACTTCATATTTTTCCTAATTTTAGGTTTCGATTTTAATTCTGCCACGCAACTAAATAAGAACCAACAAACTGTAAACAAAACAAATATGTTGCTACAACTTACTAAAAAAAAATAATAAAAAAATAACTTTTTTGATTGTGTCAAATATGAGTAAAATACAGGAATAATAAATCACAATTTCTAATTTTCCGTTTAGATAAAATGCTATTATTGCAAGGTAACCGTGCAATCTGATCATGGTTGTTTACTTCTGTGCGCCAGTCTCACTGCCGCCACAAACTGAGCTGCAGTAACCGAAACGAAAGGGGAGACAAAACACAATACACAATCCATTACAGGGCAATGTGCGTGGTGAAAACGGGAACCCATAAAACCGGGCTGATAACTCTGCGTCTGCCGCAACGGGGGTCGAGCTGCAAAGTTTTACTGTAGGTCACAATTTTCCAGTTGCGACAACAATTCGGGTTTTGGATATTGGGAAAATGTTTGAAACGTATAGTCGGTTGAGGTATAATTTATACACTTTAACGCGGTTCAGAGCTAAATTTTGCAAAAAATATTAACCCCGAAGTAGAGAAAAGTATTTACTACTAGCATCGTAAAATTCGACAGTTGTCGATTCCTGGGTTGTTAATTAGGAAACAATTAGATTCCCAAAATTAAAATTATTGCACTACGAAGGTTAAGTTTCAATTAGGATTTACACAACATGAGCTCTTTTGACGACAAACACTAAAAATGTAAACTACATAAGCTAAAATAAATAAGAATGTTATATTTTTGTACGTTACGATATACGACTTTTGGACTCTCAAAAAAGTTTCAAATTTCAAAATAAGGTACCAAAATTTAGTTAAAAGTTCAAAGTATAACAAAAAACTGCTCAATAAAACAATTATTGCCAAGCATATGTAAATAAACAACTCATCACTAAACGAAAATTAATTTTACCTTCGTGTAACATAATTCTGCTGTTGAGAGGGAGGGTTAAACACTCGCTCGGTATCAGATACGACTCCGATGATTTGAAACAAATGTTTGTTGAGATTAAGGCCACCAGATTAGATAACAGGGCTTGTCATAACTGAGATCTACTAGGTATACCCGAGGGAGGCCAAGCAGGTAAGTGAGGGTGGTTGTTATTTAGTTTTCCTACCTAGCTTGACGTGATGAGAACACACTATTGGACGGAATTAGATTAAATACGGTATATTCCTAACCAAGGAATTTCCACTTGTTATTTTAATTCTGAAGAGTCTCTCTCCAAAAATCGCTAAAACATTAAAATCCAAGATTGGTAAAAAAAATGGTTCGTTAATTTGGTGATGGTTTAGAGGCTTAAGGTTCCTGACTAATATTTTGGATAGCCTTCAGTTCACAATAAATGGGTAGGTCATTTGATTAAATATCGACTATCGTAGAATAGACTACCGCGATTATAGTATTATAGACTACCGATTCTAGCTCTTTGTTTTGTAACATAATAAAAATTGATTTACGTGTAAAATATAACAACTTTTGCTGCAGTTCACGACAAAATTATATTAACCTAACCTATCTCCGCAGAGCGCTTGTATAGCGGCTCTTCGTTGTGCAACATTACAAGTAAATTAATTTTGATCCAACAAATATAAACTTTAGATAGGGGAAAAAATAAGACTTGAACCCGAACAAAATGACGTAAAATTAAAAAATTCAGACCCAAAAAAGTAATCAGCAACAGTATGACTCGAACCCGGGACCGCATGATAATGAGTCCAATACTGTAAAACCATTGATCCACAATCACATGTCGAACAATGTGAAAGTTACAACTTAACAAGCTGTGGTCCTCGAGATGCTAATTGAGTAGTCAAATACGATAGTCGCGGTAGTCTGTAATCCGATAGTCGATAGTTAATCGAATGACCTACCCATCTGTTGTGAACTGAAGGCTATCCTAATATTTTCCTAGAAATTTGGGGTCTTAAATTAAAAAGCTTAAAAGGTTCCAAAATTCAATTTTTCATTTTCTTTGAAGCCATTAACATTTCATACTTATTGCTTATTATTACTACTATATTATTACTTACTCATATATTACTGATTCCAAAAATAAAAACGTAATAAATTAGTGCGTTAACATCATACAGGCCCTAGTTGTAGAGAAAATGTAAATTTTCGATGAGCGGTAAATGCAGTACATTTTCCAATGTTACTATTATTGAAGATCACTATATAGTTTCGCTCATACTTACAGATGAATTTAGTTAAATGTACATAAAGGTTAAACTAACACTGGCCAATAGAAGATATTCGGAATTGTTGCCTCCTACATTATTTAATTTATATTGATAAATAACATTTCTCAAAACAAAGTGACAAAATACACCGGCCGTTGTAAATAAAACAGAAAATAATAAAAACTATAATAATCAAGCCTACCGAGCAGAAAACTGCAGTAAATATTGATTTGAATACATTTCAGTGATGGATGTGCACACGTGCACTTTTAGAGTTAGGATATAAATCTTTGAAAAATAGGCTGTGCGAGACTGAAGACAATTTTAAACTTTACAAACACTGCAAGTTTTAGTAATTTGAATACTTGCAAGAGGGAGTGCAAGTTTTAATTACTGAACAAATAATACATGCAACTTGAGATGTAAAGAACTATTGTGTATAGAACTTGAGTTGTATAACTCAAGTGGACTCGGCTCAAGACTTAGCCAGATCGATGTATTGGCCCTATGGATATTTGTGTTTCACTTATTCTAAACCAATCCCTATCCGAACCCGATTCTGTAAACAAATCTGACGAACATCCTGGCAAACTCCGGTCCTATATAAGACTCCCGCTTTCCTGTTGACTTGTGTACATAGATTGGCCAAATTCAGGATTCGGTTTCATTTCAACATACCCTAAACCGCCAAGATTGATGATAATTTATAAGTTGATTTATTTTTTTACTAATACGGGAAAAGTTATCTATGTTTAGCAAGGTTAGTAAAATCAGTAAATGTTAGAAAAAAATCTATAGTAATAGATTCAGCTTTCAATTTTGACCTATAGATATTTAAACTGGCTCTCTTGAGATGGTTCACGAATTTTAACAACGTTGCAGAGTTTCAGTAACAAAATCATACGTCTCTTGAAGGATGGGCGGAGTGATAAGCTCATATAATCACGAATATTAGGTACAGCCACAAGTTGAACGTAAAGGCATTAACACACGTCGGAAAAGTCGCTACACCGTGTATACTTTATGTTGTTACTGTACATGGATAGCACCTTGGGGTACACAAACATAATACGAAGTCACTGATGGTCATCCCAACGAAACTGGAAAAACTAGTAAAGTATCTTATTAGCAAATTTAAAACATATTTATAAATTACGATAACGTGTATACGTTTAAGAGTGTATCAGGAATGTCCAGCTAACGATCTGAACTACAGTATTACCACAATAACGTTTTCCGCAACATTACGCTCACAGGATGTTGTAGTCATTGATGTTATTGACAGCAATGAGACCTTTACAACTGGGTAATATGGATGGTGTTCTATGAATAACATTCGACAAATATATATTTTGTTCTTGAAGAAATCATTGTCTAGCTTAATGTTGTGTCGTAATAGATCGCGTGTGGATTCAGTAGTTATTATCGACCCAACAAAGGGAGGGAGCCAGGTGACCCTTATGGGCATTTCATTGATCGTAAGATATATGGCTTAACTTATGGAACATTATTACCCTGTCACAGACCCCAGTGCTTGTTAAAAAGGTGAAATATACTGACTTGGAAGAAAGTACGGTACGACATTGAAAACCTGTCTACATGTGAGATTCTCTAGTTTTTAAATAATTTATACAATTATTTTTACATGAAATATAAAAGTTGGCTAGTTTAATTTTTGACCGTTAAAAAGAAAGATCAGATTTTATACATTAACACGGGAAACAAATAGATAAATAAGTTTAACCGTTATGTTAAAAACTCATACATATAAGTTGTAATGGTTTATTGCACCTCAAATGAGGATGAAAAAAAACGTAAGGTATTTAGAAGGGCCACAAAATATGACAGAGGAGTATCTCGTAAATTAGAACATCATAACCTTAGCCCATACAACAATAACTATATACACACATCATCTTTTGTAAATAACTAGTTGTTTTACGAGTATATTAGTTTAGAATAATAATTAGAATAATTGCTACAGCAACCCTCGAGTTCAACGAGAAATATACTCCCGATTTTATGTGAGCCATGTAGGCCTACTACACGTAGTGCGCGTGTACCGTCAGTGTAACAAAAACAACTTCAGACTTTCTTATTTTACCTTCCAGACGGTTGTGTACGTCTCTCGTCAGAGACAAATTGCTTTTTGTGTTTTTTTTCTGTATATACATTTGGCCCTCGGGAGGACTATAATGAAGTTGGCGATTATTTTTATATGTTTAGTTTGCGGAATGTTTGTATGTATGTTGAATTTATAGGGAATTTATTAAGTTCGCAGAGTGAAGATACTAGTAGGTAGAGATGGTTAGGTAAAAAATTGAACAAAAATAACTGCCAGCAGGAAAAAGGACAAATCAAGGGTTCAAGACTCTTTATAAGGCTTTAGATTTTCTGATAAAAGTGCATCAATATTCGATATTTCGCAGTATTCGGATGCACAAAGTGGGGCGGATACAGTGAGAGTGGTGGTAGTAAGACTGCAATACAACACATCACAGGATCTCTTTCGATAGTTAATACTGCACTTCTAGATGCACTTGTCATTATTTTAATTTGTTGACACTTTTTTACGCAACTTAATTTACAACGGTTAAAATTCTTTATCCGTCTACATAAATTGCATACTTTTTGGGATCGTTATGCTTTCTTGATTACCTAACCATTACCTCAAATGACCCTTATCCAAACTAAATGTACATCCTATTCCAAGGATTATGTCATCAAGTACTGACAAGGCATCAACAATTTATACAGTTTAACCTACCTTTCCCCACATCGCCATGCAGACTCACTACCTACGGCAGTTGCACTGTATAATGCCCGGTTCACCTACAGTTGCCCATTGTTCCTACAGTGCCCCGGGCCGCGGTTCACAATGGGCATTGTCATCAGACTACAAGAGCGGCTCCTACAACGATTATAGGCTGCGGGCTTTCTGGAGAAAATAGCTTCTAACTTCCACATTATGTCAAGGTACAATGGAGAATGTTTACTTTTACCGTACTTTCTTCAGTCACACGCTTGCTGGATGTAAAGAAGCAAAGTCACATGAATGCTATTTTATAACAAGTATAATTTTACGTCAGCGTAAAATCAGCTTATCAGCTAGGGCCTCGGGACACTTCTCAAAATAATAATATATTAAACGTTCACCTTGTTCTACTACAGTAATTTATTGAACCTCATAACGATTTGCTCGGAATAAACACAGAAATATAGCATTTATTAATTAGTTAAGATCCAGCCCAATAGGTGTAATCCTGCGCCCTTGCTCGTCCGGGATCAGCACAAGATAAGAATAAAATTAGTTTTATGCATCATGCACTGTTCTTTTTCTAATATATTTCACAGGATTCAGTATTTATAAGTAATGCACAATTTATACAAATTTATATTTCGCGTCCAAGGAGAACATAGATAAATATATTTAAAATTATTTTTTAAACAATTAACTAATTCACATATGTATCAGTGTTGTTGTAATTCTATCCTTAAGATATATTGAAGCTAATAAATTATAACTTCCTCACCTAACTAACTGAACACTGCTTCTTACGAATCTCTCCCTTTATTTCGGAATAGCTCGTTGACGTTGACACAATACCCGGCGAGTGCTCGGCTCTTACTCGCCGAACGTGGAGATATTTATGAACCCCGTCGTCGAGCGCGAGATTGTCCTTGTTTGTGGAACTAGAGGCGGAGGCGATTTATGGTACAAGGGGAGAGACGGGAATTGAAAAATTATTTTTGGGTGGTTGGTGATTCTTACAGTTTCAACGCACTATGCTTAGAGTCAATGAAATCGGACTTATTCAAACGATTTAGTGTGTAAAAGGAACTTATACAATTGGAAACTTAACGCACCAGTTTGGGTTTTTAGACTATACTTCAAAGAAGTGCATTGTGTAAAATGGTAAATTGAAGACAAAAGATAAAAACGCAAGTTAATACTTCTGACCCAAGGCTTTGGAGGTAGCCAGAACTAATCATCAACCAGCAAATTTGCTCCCCGACATTTCGGTTGAGATTACCTTCATTAACGCCAATTTCCGCCAGGCGGGCGACAACTCGCAGCACGCGTGCCCGGGGGTCGCACGCGGCGGAAATGTCACACGCGGCTGTTCAGGGTGTTATAAGAAGTAATAACAATTTAGCGGAGTTATTTCAAACGAACCTGAGGAGATAAAGGAATCACCTGTTAATTTTGACCAACCTGACGTCATAATAACATGTAGTTGGGTTTTATAACTAAAACAATTACTGTACAATTAGTTTTATAATTAAGACAAACGGATTTGTAACAGAAAACACTATCCAACAAGTTGTAATAGTATTAGTCGTGAAGTTATACCGATTTAACGCTTATCATACGAAAACCCCTACTCATTTTCTTAAGCCTTCTGATTTTTGTCGGACATTTCAAACATTTATTTTTGGTTTAACACTTCGATCAACTAGAAAAAGACATACTAAAGTGTTGTGAGATCTGTATAGGGCCTAGTCGCTTATTTAGGGCTACCGATTGTTAAACAAATATATGACAAATAAAGGGGTCTTTTATATGTTCTGTTGAGTCTGACTATAATATATTGTGGATATAATTTTCTTCTGAACGTTTCATTTGTCGAAGATGTTAAATTATATCCGAACTCATTTGGCATACTCATCTACTATAAAATCAAATAAAATTGTTGTATTTAATTTAATTTTAAATATTTTGAGTTTGCCAAATGAATCAAGAATCTTTCAGGACAGTTCATACATGGAATATTTACAGTAAAAAATAAAAGCACTTAAAACACGCGGAGTAAGAACAGATAAACTGAATCGACTGTATTCTACTACACGTCGAATATCTTGCAATAGGAAGATAATATTACCCTTAACGCGCGAAATAAGCGCAGAGGTGTCCAGTTGACGCGGGCCGCACAATAGGCGGGAATTAACACCCACACGGGTCAGCGTTCAGGCTGGGAATGAGAGGTTATCTCGGTGACGAGTCATCACGTTGCATTGAACGCGCCACCGCCACCAAGCTGACACACCGCACTGCACCCGCAACTGACAACCTCTCCTAGCCCTGGCTAATCAACCCTGAGTAATTGTTTTAATTTCCCCCTGACTCCCCCATACTAGCAGGTGCTACATCAGCTGTTTTCCTCAAACGCGACATTTCACGACGTTTATTCGGTCGATTGTTACCCAAATTGTTTCGTCCTGAAACCCACGTTCAGGGTTCACACTGAAGAGTTTTTATACAATCTCGTGTGAGACCTTACAACAAATATTGTTTAGGCAGTTTATCAAATAACCACTATTACAACCTTAATTATTATTACTACCTAAAATACTATTATTACAACCTAAGAGTAATAATGAAACTGCTCTGCATGTTTTTCTAATAGGCCATCATCATCATTCATTCATAATTGTTGCGGATTAGGAAACCCCAGCATACCTGCAAGGCACATCTTCCACAAGCGGGAATTTTGCGCAGGTTACCGGAAGGATAGGATGTAGCAGGAAATGAAAGGGTGGGGTGGGACGGCAGCCAAATCGACCCTTCAGAGGGCCAACTCCCGTGCCCCTGTGACAGCTGGGAATCCAGCCTGGGAAGAAGCTCTCAAACAGGGGACCCGCATTCTGCCCTCCAACTGGTCAACTCAACTGACAGGGTATCCATTAACAACAACCAGGGACCATCAAATTTCAAATCAAATTCAAATCAAATCAAATTATTCTTTATTGCCACAGAAACAAAATCACATGCATTGGCTTGCGTCACACAAAGGTACGAATACAGTAACAATAACAATGTAAGAACCATACAAGTAAGATCAGGAAGTAGCATATCTACCACTAATGTAGTCATCTACGGAATAAAAACATTTCTCCAACAAAAAGGACTTAAGCTTTCTTTTAAACTGAATGTCATCCGATTCAGTTTTAAGGACATCAGGTAGAGCATTAAAGACTTAAAACTACTGGACCGCTCGCGCCCGTGGTGAAGCGAACCAAATTTCGGTCCGGCCGCGTTCGAGGTCGCACCGCAAATGGTGGGCCACCGCGGCAGCGCTTAGCGTAGGAGATATAGGGAAAAACACGACGCGCGCTCACTTGAATTGAATTTGTAGCCAGGGAACATTTTTTATGGTTGAATGGCCTTCTGATCCGTATTCCTGAATAGTTTCTCGAACTTTTAATACCAAAAGTAACTATATTCGACCAGGGTTAGTTGCGTAAAAAGAACAGAAAGTTGGGAGTTTTTTAAAATAATCTTCTCGATGGCTGATTCTTTCATATTTACAGTCATATAAATTTATGTACGATCCACTAGGCTTTAGGTGTTGTTCAATAATGATGTTTTGAAGTTTTGGTACTGGAATGAATTTGTTATGAGCAGTAATATCGTTCTTTGGACAGTGAAACTTTGAATTTTAGCATATAAACTTCGACGTTCGCCAAAAGTTGTAGATTGCATGAAAGTTAATTGGCCTATATCATAAAACTTTGTTGATGAATGAATACCATACAAGACAAATACTTTTTAATAGCAAATGTATTCTTAATAAACATTAATTACCAACATGGTTACCAACGTTAAACGTTACTATTAGATCTGTAACTAAATTTCGTTGATCAAATGTGATTAAATTGAATGTTGGTTTGTTAATTTACTTAGTTAATTGGGAACAGTAAAAGCGATACTAAAACGTAACCCGAATTAGACGACTAAAACAAAAGACGTATAACTATGTATTTTATCAAAAAACTAGGCCATGTTGCAACACAGCATCACCGAGTTGAATTTAACAGCGCGGCACGGCGCCGGCGCGTCTTGGATAGAGCGCGGCGAAAGGTTTCAGCATCTTTCCAAACGAATTGTAGGCAAACCAACAACTTTACCGAAAAATGTTTGAAATAAAAGTTTTAGAGAAACTAATTATCTACAACTTTCCCGCTGGAAGTTTGCTTCTAACCTAAAAATAAAAAACTTCCTCGCTGAGTAACTTTGTCATGTCTCTCTTTAATAACACGTAAGAGTTTTTAATTATTAAAAATATTAAAACAGGTAAAATAAAACAATATTTATACTTTCGGATTCCGTAGTTCACGTACACAAAAGATATATAAATTTCATTACAATTCAAACATGGCAGTGAAGTCCAGGAGCGTGTAAACGACAGCGCGTTCAACGCCAGTCACAGCTCTGAGCACACAGTGGCCCACCATTTCTGTTCCGCACAGTCCCACGCGGACCGTTTTTAGCTCACTTAGCGATCTCTCCAGTAATTTTACCTCGATGGATGTAGCAGGAAATGAAAGGGTGGGGTGGGACGGCAGCCAAATCGACCCTTCAGAGGGCCAACTCCCGTGCCCCTGTGACAGCTGGGAATCCAGCCTGGGAAGAAGCTCTCAAACAGGGGACCCGCATTCTGCCCTCCAACTGGTCAACTCAACTGACAGGGTATCCATTAACAACAACCAGGGACCATCAAATTTCAAATCAAATTCAAATCAAATCAAATTATTCTTTATTGCCACAGAAACAAAATCACATGCATTGGCTTGCGTCACACAAAGGTACGAATACAGTAACAATAACAATGTAAGAACCATACAAGTAAGATCAGGAAGTAGCATATCTACCACTAATGTAGTCATCTACGGAATAAAAACATTTCTCCAACAAAAAGGACTTAAGCTTTCTTTTAAACTGAATGTCATCCGATTCAGTTTTAAGGACATCAGGTAGAGCATTAAATAATATTGTTGCATTATAGTATGTATGGATTTTAAAGAAGGAAGTACTGTGATAAGGAATATTTAGTTTGTTTCTTTTTCTGAGGCCATAGTTAAATTGAGGGACCAGGGAATTGAAAATACTGTGGTTCTGCTTTAAAAAAATCAAAGTTTGATAAATATAAATACTAGGGAACGTGAGAAGTTTTAGTTCCCTGAAAACGGTCTTGCATGATTCCCTCCTTCGAAGACCAGCAACAATTCGCACTGCCCTCTTTTGAAGGACAAAAATGGGTTTGGTTATAGATCGTTCTGAACCCCAGATTGCGACAGCATATGAAATATATGGAAAAATCAACGCGTAATACGAAGTAAGAAGAACCTCAGTATTTGTAAAGAAAGCTAGTCTACGAAGTACAAAAATCCCAGAACATAACTTTCGAGCGACATCGCTAACATGAGCTGAAAATCTAAGATGTCTATCAAAATTTAACCCCAAAAACCTAACATTGTCATTGGAGCAGACTTCTGCTTCATCGACCAAGATAGTCAGATTATCATTACGCTTGGCCAAAATTGAGAAAACAATTACAGAAGTTTTGTTAGCATTGATAGCCAAACCATTTTCCCGAAACCACTGGACAATCATATTTGACTCAACAAAGCTATTGACCTCCATGATCTCACGACATATGCCATCCACAATTATTGACGTATCATCAGCAAACAAACACAACTCAGCACCTCCCACACAGCTCTTCAGATCATTCACATATAAAATGAACAGAAGAGGACCGAGTATTGAACCTTGCGGAACCCCCGCATTAACAATTTGTACGTCAGAGTGGCAATATCTCATAATCTTTGAATCAATGAAAGGTATTTCAACCACTTGCCTCCGACCCCTCAAATAGGACGAAAACCATTGGTTTGCTATCCCACGCACTCCAATAGCTTCAAGCTTCTCCAGAAGACGATCATGACACACCATATCAAATGCCTTCCTTAAATCAAAGAAAACTCCAGATGCATACTTCCCACATACATCCATTCTCAGGTTGGGGCCAAACCCGAAGATTCTGTCCGTAGCCACTGCAAATGGAGAGACCAAAGGTGGAAGGGAAGTTTGTCATAATGGACAGCCAAAAGACTTACCATACGTAATGACAGCTTCATTTGCTGTACCCAATGCCAGCCTCAAAACTGGTATAGACCAGTTTTAAGGTAGTCCTCTAATGGGCCAACAACCAGACAGACCATTTTTATATATTTAATGTAAAAATGACTTATATTTGCTGTCGTACTCTATCTTAAAATTACAAGAGCTATTCAAGGATGGTTACAAAGTTTAATTTCCTTTTATGTTTTCCTGGTTGATACGTTTGAAAAAGACGTCCCTTTAGATGGAAATATGAATTTTAAAATATTAATGTTATAATATTTCCATTGAAAACTAAGTGATGTAACGTATAATTATCGACCACATTACTTGATAAAAATATAAAATATGAATTATACATTAGACACGTTTAAGAGGAAAATTAGTAAATCAAATGAAATAAAAATATACATTAACAAAATTACGAGCTAATAACATTTATTTGAGGGTAGTTTTCTAAATACTCGAGAGTATATAGTAACAGTGATTTTTTTAACGTCATCGTACTATTCACACTATTTCAAAGAGTCAAAATCTATATTAATTAGTTTGTAACAAAAAACAATTATTTAAAGGATAAAATTATACACTACATACATAATACTATGCGGAGTTAGGAACATTTTATCATTTTAAATTGCTAGAACGAAATAGTCCTAGTAATTTAGGCGCTTAGTTTCTTAATACTAGAATTGCATACGTACTTTTGTTTGTGCACGTTTCAAAAATAAACGAGTTCGCACGCAGCACGCTGACGTGAGGGAAGTGAATTTCCACATAAAAAACTATAAAAACTCAAAATCAGTTAAAAACATACATTTATTCAAATCTGAAGATATTGATTGTTTGGCTGTTCTGATGCACCTGGTTCTAATTACCTGCAATGCTGGGAATACAATTTTGCGCATTATAAGGTTAGGAGAAGGTCCAGTCAGGCATTAAAGTAGGTGTGAGATTGTTGGGGATGGTAAAAGTACACCAACAAATGAATAACAGGCTTTTCTAATGTAAAACCCCTATAAGACAACGTACTGTGTTACGTCGATACACATTTTTTTTAATAACTCGATAAATATTTATGCTAGAATGACGAGAGAGGGCTTAAAACTTTCGCCTCTCTAATTCCCATCTTTTTACATGCACTTACTCTACATCTGGGGCTTTTATGACCCTTTTTGGGCCCAAAAACTCGAAATTTGAAAGATTAATCCCCAAAAAAAGGGGTTTAGAGTATTCCGAATGTTTTGCCCAACGAACTTGTCCAACTGATTACAGAAAGGAACGTCCCTACCAAATTTGAAGTAAATCGGACAAAAATTGTGACCGGTAGAGTGCAAACATATATATATATATATAAAATTTTGAACGACCCCCCAAAACGTGTTCAGGGGGTCATGTTAGGAACTTCTATGGTGGTCCCGGGCTCAAGTTTCACCGTGCGGTCATGCTAATAGTTCACTTTCCAAAGGAAATTCACTAATTACACACGCGTCGGGCATCTCGCTAGACGAACGGTTAGCGTCTTGGACTTCGGTTCAAGGGATCACGGGTTCAAAACCCGGGGTGTCCACACAAACTTGAGGGGTTTGGGCTTTCCCTAAAAGAGTTTGTTTAGTCTATTAACAAAACCGCTGGCGTTGAAATACAAAACAGGTTAATCGAAAATACATTAATTTCTTAACGAGCAGGTTAAGATATTACCAAACAAAACCTTAAGCGAAATACAATAAAATTTAGAGAAAATAATTATAAAATATAATTTATTAAAAAACCGTGTAATACTTGATCTACCACATCCTTATTACTTTGGTATATTATTTGTATCCAAAGCTACAGTATTCTACATATGTAAAATATTTTAGCCTTTTAAAAAGGACGAGAGAAAATCCTGACCAATATTAGGGTTGTGGCAGGTGCAAAGGCAATTAGACTCATCGTTTACGGGTCGCGTTTCCTGGAATTACATTGCGGATATTTTAGAAGAATACTTCAGCATTTATTTATCTTGCAGCAAGTGGATTGCGTCAGAACTTTACTTAAAAATTAGGTTAACTAACTCATTATTGAATTTCCTATGGAAAAGGGAACTAATAGCATGACCCACACGGTGAAACTTAAGCCAGGGACCGCCATAGAAGTTCATAACGTGACCCTTGACACGTTTTGGGGGGTCGTTAAAATTATATATATATATATATATATATATATATATATATATATATATATATATATATATATGAGTGTGTGTGTGTTTACTCTAGCGGTCGCATTTTTGGTCCGATTTATTTCAAATTTGGTAGCGACATTCCTTTCTATAATCAGTTGGACAAGTTCGTTGGGCAAAGCAATCGGAAAACTCTAACCTCCTTTTTTGATGATTTTAATTGTACAAATTTTGAGGTTTTGGGATCAAAAAGGGTAAGAAAGCCACGAATGATTTTGATTTTTTAAATTTTTCATGGGGACATTCACTTCCCTCACGACAGTGTGCTGCGTGCGAACTCGTTTATAATTTACATATAGCGACACAGTTGATAATTTTGTAGTGAGAACTAAGTTTTTTAAATTCCAACCATCCCCGAGGAAATGTGGACTTACCATTGTGTAAATTTAGGAATTATAAAACTTGAATAATCACATACTTTATTTCACGACTCCCACTGTACAACTACTGTGATTCGATTTTGTATGAACTTAAGCACGGACTTTTTGTTAGATAAATGAACAACTCCACTGCACATTATAAAATGGTGATGGATTTAACAAAAACTAAAGTAATACATTAGGACGAAAATAATTTTAGAATTAAAAAATCCCCCCTTCCAGCAATGAGTCCGAGGACCAATTTCACGAGTCGTCGATTTGATGGCCAACAGAATAAGGGTCTGATTTTTCACCCTGTTTTTTCATAAACTGAAGAACTTGTATTTCGAAAATAAAAATACTTGGGGCACCGAGCTTTGCTTGGAGAAGGCCAGTCAGTTTGCTTAATTTGTCTTGAGTATGGTAGCTTTTCACCACGCCCCCTCATGTTTCGCTCATTTGCCTCCTCTATATGCACGTTTAATGCCACTCCAGTCGTGTTATAAGTCAATTTCCCTTTAAGATTTTAAGCACTATTTTTGTATATGTATACATTTAAGTCATTTCACATATTTCAACAATATATAAATTCTTCATTCAATGGTTTTACTCACAAAGGAAACTTTAGCTTGTTATTCAGGACATGATTTTACTTTAACAGTTCAGTGGTATATTAAGATCATATGTTACTGTATAATTTAATCGTCTTGATTTTAAATTCCATAAGTTTTTTTACTTTTCAAATTTGTTCTTTTACATACCATAATTATAATTTTCCTGGGGATGAGACCTGTCTAGAATTTATTTTTAATCTATAAATTAGTTGATTACAACTTATGAAGGATATCGTTGGCGCCGTTTCTGAGATCAGCAAGAAAACAAACCTTACTGATATTAAAGAATAGGATATAGGACAGGTCAGAATTGAATTGACAGTGACTTTTAATATTTGATTCAACAACTATGTGTCTTCCGATTACGGTATACAAACAATTAACAATTATCTCTGATGTATTAGCCGCAATTCTAATCTAATGAGTAGTATAACTGGCGTTATTCCCGCTTGTCACCCCACCGTTTCCCAGCGCCCGCCCCGCGTCATGCCACCATGCCATCGTTCTGTCATGCCGCTACCGCCACGCTGCCATGCCGTTTATCTCCTGTGCTGATGGCTGATGGCTTCGTTCGCCAGCAGTGGACCGCGTTTTATGCGTTCCTTGACCTGCGACGTTCTCTTGCGGGCGCCTCGGTTGTACGATCCCCGGGCTGCGGTCGTGCCAAGCCGCTCACCGTTGTTCGAGACTTTGTTTTTTTTTGGGGGGGGACACTGTATTATAAATTGGTCTCTCCCAATTATAATGTTAAATGTACTAATTTTTTCGAGGGTAAATGTTTAGAAATGCAAATAGTTAAGCAAAGTCAAAACCTTGGAAAACTCAATACAGAACGGATTGGCCGGATTTTTTGATATAAATACGTAATAAATATTAGACCACTGTTTTTTCGTGTTTGAAATACAAAAACTACATTAAATTAATTTTCCTTTACGTACATAAACAATTTTACACAACAGTTTATACTTATATAAATATATAGATACATTTAAAAGATTTTTACAGTCCATACTTGTAATAAGGCAATAGTTGAAGCTGACATTATAAACACCTCATCTACCGAACATGATTTCTACTGCAATACATCAGAAAAGATATAACTAAATATACTTAAACTTTTCTGCAGTAAATAAACTGGAATTGAAAAGAGGATGGAGTACCTCAACTAACTTAACTTTCAACACGCAACGTATGGACGAGGGAGGGGGGACATCGACGATGCGTCAGTCAGACATCACGATGACCTTGCTGCATTAACTAGGCACAGTTTAAGAAATTAAAACACGTAACGCCTGATCCGAAACTGTATGGCATTTTAAGAAACTACGACGAGCTACATTGGTTAGTGATTCAAAGGATAAAATTAATAGAATTAAATTACCAACACTCTGATTATAATAGGTACAAAATAACATTTTGGTGTTGCTTACTTTTAAGAACATCTCAATTTTAGTTCTCTGAATGTATTATATTCTTCATTCGCCCAACAGGTTCAGGGCAACATCTAATCAACGACCGACCAAACCTTATCCACAGGCCACGCCATATATTACATGCAATGGTGCAAGACAATGGTGATGAAGATAACATACAAGGATGCAGGCCGATTCCCGCGGCGGCAGTACAGTACTTGGTGACGTCAACTAGCCGCTGGCCGATCATGGGTCAATACAGGGTTCTTGGCTGTGCGAATGAGGTACAGGCGTACTTCTAGCATTACTGTTTTTTAGTCAGAAAGTAGAAATTATAACACTCGTTGACAGTCGACATCAAAAACTATTTAGGAGTGGGCTTCAGTCACGAAACATTTCGCGTTTCTACCTGCTTCCCCCATAAGATCGATGTTGACTTTCGAAGCTCGTCACTTCTCAAAGGATTATCCGATATCGTTGATTTATGATACATGTCTAAGAGAAAAATATTACCTAGCGATTTCAATGAGAAAAATTTCGATATTACAAATAATAAACGTTAAAAATCAAACAAATTTAATATAAACTTGTTTGGGGGTGGACTAATTATGATCGAAAATCTGCTCATTGAAATCACTAAGTTATTAATGATCTTTATAATGAATCATCAATATCAGATAACCCGTTGAGGAGGGCTTTGCATTAACATTTGTTTCGTGGGAGAAGCACATACAAGAACAGGAATGGAGCCCCCCTTAAAAATACTTAGGTTTTAAGTAATTTGTTACCTAATTTACCCTATGCAAGTTTGGATTTTAAATTACTAACAAATTTGTAGTCCTCATTCGTGTTCCAAATCATACCGCTATTTCGTTCCTCTCAGTGTGCTGTGTGACAGAGTGTCGAACCGTCAAGTGCTGTTGATCGGTGGTGTTTGTCCTGCCCTACGTGGGTTTGTCTGCTCGTGTGGTTGTTTGTTTGTTTGTACATGGTTGCCCTTCCACTGAGTGGAATCACCGCCAACGATAATGCATCTGACTTCATCACCAACATGGCTCCGATTTCAACCACCTATAAATGTTTTGTCAAAGCTAATCCTCGTTATAACCTTTCTATCATCCTGTCCACAAAAATCTGTTACATATGGTTTTTGTACTCAGTAAGTGTTATTGGATTAAAAAATAACAGTTAAAAGACACATCGTAGATACACAGTTTGTTTAGACAAGTTAACAGTAGAAGAGGAACACCTTATCTTATAGATGATTTAATGTAAAATGACCAAGTTTGTAATGCCTTCCATGATGGTACTGATTTTACAGTTAGTTTAAACTAAACTGACATTTCAAAATATAAATACCTATTAAACCGCGCTTGATCCCAGAAAATTTAAAACAAGGGAAAACATACATAACAATATATTTAATATGTTTTTTATTATTTTTGTTTGGTACGTAATACAAATAAAAAATAAAAAACAGAAGAGGTGTTTACAAACAGCATATGAGCAAAGAACGTAACGAATCGGCTAATGAAATTAACGGTTTGTTGGTGTATTGACAGATCAAAGAGACGTTTAATTATTTGAGTGAGAATAAACAGAATGGAAAATTACGGATGAATTCCCTCCTTTGGTGCAGCTGCGGCGTCCGATGCGCTCCAAAAGGGGTTTGATTTGTTGAGAAGTGTTTTTGCTTTATTCAGACGAGTCCTTCGTTCAAAGTGATAACAAATTACTATTCAAATTATTAGGCATTATTGCATAGCAAATCCAATGAAAATGTAACCCTTACTCTGATATTTTAACATACCTAGATGCTGTTTCAAAAATGTCCAACCCAGTGGTTATTTATGAAATTTAGTATCGAGAAGGTCAAAAACATCAACAGTAGACCTTTCTAAAAGTTTTCCAAAATATCCTTAAAAAACCTAAACTTTTTTAAAGAAAAAAGAAAAATCTCCATTATTTCTCTAGAAAAGTTAAGAATAATTTAGATGAACTTAATGAATCTATGTATGTGAAATATATAGAGAAAAGGTCTTCCATGGATGAAAATTATATGATATTAAGGACAAGTGTAATAACTTAATAAACGGTATAGTTTTAAAAATTTCCCTAGCTCACAAAGTCGAATTCTCGGTATTATTAATTCAATATCCTGTGCTACCTACTTCCCAATTATAATTACTGTACTAGTATCGATGCACTAACAAAGGCTTTATTGATTATTCTAGCAAACCTACAGGAAACAGTAATCCTGTGGGCGATTCTACTAATCATAACAGATCCTTCAAAGTCAAATATTTCCCTGGCACCTACACTGCTGTGAAAAAATTTAAAATATGTAAAGTAAAGGGTTTAATAATGAAGCTTGTTACAATATTTAACCTGTTTATGGATGAATATATCGGAAATCTTTGTTAAAATGAATTGTTGGTGATGGTGAATTTATGTTGTTTATGTGAATTTCAGGTTTAATTGTATTCTTTTCTAAAACTAGAGTTATGATAGGATTATGATTAAATTTTAATGCTACTTAAGTTGCCTACATTGAATAAAACGAGTACAGCAATTAACTCAAATCTAGTTGTTAATGAATTGCTAAAACCATTAAAAAATCATCAGCCGTTTAAAAAATACAATACAATTTCTTATTCCTCTGAAATATTAACTTTAATTCCAGAACCTGGGGCCTTGTAGACTCGACGATGGTCGCGTGTTCGTGAACAGTAAAGCCCCTCCGAGTGCGGACATTCAAATATTTCGTGCCCGCTAACACACCTTTAATGTTACTCACGCTGTAACAACCCCAAAACTGGGAGAGGGGGTTGAACCCACCTAACTAACCTCCCAATACCAACACTACTATGCAGCATTTGAGCAAGTACATTTAAATTAAAAAACCTGTTCCACCCAAAAAGTTCCCTTTCCGTGAGCTGTATTTAGTATTTTCCTACTTTGTTTTGCAGTCCGGTTATCCAGAACAACGGGAAGACATCTAGTCCTATTTCCAATCGTGTTTCAATTTCCTACGGTTTAAACTACTCCGACAATTGAGAAAACCCACAGAACCGTGAAATAAAGTCTGGAGGAGATTTGTTCTAGTAGATTTTGCGGTGGTTGAGTGATTTGGCTGCGGTTTGTGGTGTTTGTGACTTGCTGAGCAAATTACGTTGGAATTTGGAAAACTAAGATTTTTCCCGTATACTTCATATCATAGTTTTGTAACATGTTCCAACACCAAATAAAAGTAACGGTAATTGTAATAACTTCCATCTAACATTACATAAGCGAAGATTAAGTAATATTATTATGTTGCTCTTTTGAAACACTGGTTCGTAAGTATTCTGCAAGGAATACATTGAAACACGAAATACGACCAAGCGACTGCTTGCTGGGCCTTAAACAGTTGTTTATGAAATTGCATTATTTTACTTAAACTTCTACAGAAGTTTTGAAATACTTAGGGCTACTGTTTGATACGTTTTAATTTAGAACCATCAGTTAAAAATTGTATCTAACTTATTTTTAAAGTAAGGGCTATTTCTTAAAATATAAAATTGAATAGGCTACTTAAACTTCAACGAAATATTTAGGGCTACCACTTTTATACAATATAATTGAGAACCATCAGTAAAATATTTTGCTCTAGTCCTTTTTTAAGTAAGAGAAATGTTTTATGGAAATGTTATTGTATATAAGTATACCAAAGGGCTATATAATTTGTTTTAGAAACATTGTTTCTACGGACAGGTTGCCCCTGGCGTGTGAATTACGTTATTCAAAGTTGACCCAAAGTAAAGGCTAATAGATATTAAAATTGTACATGCGATATCCCTCCGCATACTTGTCCCTACGTGTACGATAAAGGGGTTCTATAAAATTAACCAAATGTTCTATAGTAATCCAATGTATAAGACCATTTCAATGGTGTAAAATAAAATAAAATATTTAACAACTCGATAATTTTGAAAATACATGTTTATGTAGATAATGGTTCTATCCAGGCCAGCTGCATTTCAAGGGAGAGACACTGGAATTATATTTGCACGATATAGATTACCACCACAAAATATCTTGCAGCTAGTATGCGAAGACACTTATGCAAATATTCTTCACATATACATTCTTCAATTGAATAATAAATATAACAATTTATGCACATAAAAATACATTAACTTGTTAAAATAAATGAAAACATTTTTATCACTTCTCTATTAAACAATGAGAATGTAAACTTTTGTAACTTTTCTCCCTCGGAGGAAGGCCCAATTTTAGGCCTGAAGTGTGGATGACCGCTGTAGCACCCTTGCTGCATCTCTCACCCCCATCCCCTTCAACACACGGTGCACCCCCCATTCCCCCTTTACCAATGCAGCAATGCGCCAGCATGGTTTAATTGCACTGCTCCTGTCTCCTCTATATTTGCTCCACTGCAGTTTTAAAACGTGTCGACTCTATAATAATCGTTGTTTAGTGACCGGTTCGAATAGTACTAGTAAAGTAAATGTAACGTGGGTCACGTGATAAATGGCGGGAACTATCGTGATAATAAGCCTGATGTAGGAGTTAAAATCCATTCACGGGTTCGAAATACTTCGATACAATTGATAAGTAAATAAAAAATATTTTACTTTACTTTCGCTATGAAATGTTGAGTTTAAATCTTTTAAGAGATATAGGGCCTAGGTTGCATTGTATGAGGTACCCAAGGTTTGGGTACTAAACTACACAAATACTAAACCTTAACTTATAAGTGGTTAAAAAATATGGCATTTCATTCTCAGATGCTTCAGCAACCGGCTTCAAAAACAACCTACTTCCGAAGGACCCCAGTCATAACTGATTTAAGCACCTACAAATTATTCCTTATAAGTCATTATAAAAAACACGTACGTAATGCACATCGAAATATATTTATACTCAGAACACCTTAGGTGAATCACACGCGCAATTTATTATAACACACTCAACAGATTTATAAGAGTAATAAAACATTAAATATTTAAAAATAATCTATTCTTACTACAAATACTGTAAACAAAAAAAATTATCAAATTATAAGACAAGTAAACAAACAAAAGTAAAACCACTTAGCGAAGTAGGTTAAGTGGTATCTGATAGCCACATCAAGAAATCCGTTAGAATTAATTACAACTTTAAAATGCGCTAAGAATATCCGCAGCGCTAATACTCTCTATTTGCTGAAATTCTGAACAGGCGGACTGCACGCAAGGCATTACGGCCAAGCTGTGTTATTTCGCAACACAACCGTTCACGCCTTTCACTTGGACGGGATCGGTTAACCTTCGTAACCACGATAACAATAACACTACGGGATCGGTTAACCTTCGTAACCACGATAACAATAACACTAACTAAATAAGCCGACGGCAGAAAAATAACACACAATGAGATATTAAAGTATAGTATTATGGCAATATATGTGCACTGCCCATGCAGACAGAATAAAAACGAGTTCGCACGCAGCACGCTGACGTGAGGGAAGTGAATTTCCACATAACAACTTTTAAAACTTAAAATTAGTCTAAAAACATACTTGTATTCCAATTTTTATTGAAATCTGAAAACACTGATTTTTTGGCTGTTCTGATGCTCCTGGTTTCATTTACCTGCAAAGCTGGGAATACAATTTGCGCATTATAATGTTAGAAGAATGTCCAGTCAGGCTTGAAAGTAGGCTTGAGGTTGCTGGGGATGATAAAATTACTCTAACAAAGGAGTAGCAGGCTTTTCTAGTCTAAAACCCCCATAAGACAACGTACTGTGTTTAGTCTAAACACATTTTCTTTAATAACTCGGTAAATATTTATGCTAGAATGACGAAAGAGGGCTTAAAACTTTCGTCTCACTACTTCCCATCTTTTTACATGCATTAATTTTACATTTGGGGCTTTTTAGACCCTTTTTGGGCCCAAAAACTCGAAATTTGGAAAATTAATCCCCAAAAAAGGGGTTTGAAGTTTTACGATTCTTTTGCCCAACGAACTTGTCCAACTGATTTAAGAAAGGAACGTCCCTACCAAATTTGAAGTTAATCGGACAAAAAAATGCGACCGCTAGAGTGCAAACACACACACACACACATATATATATATATATATATAAAATTTTGAACGACCCCCCCCAAAACGTGTTCAGGGGGTCACGTTAGGAACTTCTATGGTGGTCCCGGGCTTAAGTTTCACCGTGCGGGTCATGCTAATAGTTCACTTTCCAAAGGAAATTCACTAACAAGACCTTTTTAATACATTCTATGACAGGGTGTTTGTATTAATGAAATATTAGTAACTTAAAACATAATTATAAGTTCGGTTCATATCATTTCTCTACTGAATTTTAAACTGAGAACACATAAATCAATAATTATTTTTTCTTTTTTCTTTAAGACCTTTCAAATAGAATTTACTCATCGTCAGATACTCGAACGAATTTTAGGTTACAAATTGAAAGTAATAGTATAGTGTTTCAAACGCATATAACTGGTAGAGACTTATTTTAATAATTTTGATTTATCAACGAATTAGTATTAGAATAGCAGAGCATGTAATAGCAGAGTTTGTGTGTATAAATTGTGCTTGATGTTCTTTGAAAAAAATATCGCTATAAAAAACTGGATTAAAGAAAACCAATTAAGCACGTTTTAGACACACATATTCTCATGTGTGGTAGGGAGAAACTTGTCATCGACGAAAATAATTTCTTTAATAACTTAAAAATACTACAAAAACTAGGAGGTTAGATGCATTTGATATACTACTTGAAAGAACATTTCAAGATTTAGTTGTAGGCTTAACACTGACACTGAACAGTAATGCAAAATTTCAATTGAAAATTCTGAACCTGTGATTATATGTTATTATATAACCAAATTATTTTACTTTAGTATTTGCTTTGTTTACATGCAAACCTAAAAAGTAGTTATTTGAATACCTGGCGATGAATATAGCCTACATTTTATTCCAATTGTCTCATTCAAAAAATAAAAATGTATTGATTGATGTGTTTTCAGTTCAAAATTGTTAAGTGTAGGCTTAGCTTTAGGCATTTCTATGCAGTTCCGAAAGACAGTTCTCTGGATTATGAAACAACTAATTAGTCATAGGTACTGAAAATGGATTAATCAATAATCCATAGCTACTTCACGAAGGGAGGACTTCAAATTTGCTGTACCGCAATAAAAATTGCTAGTGAAGACTGTCGGAGGAACAGTATATAGTAATGTTAAGTAGAAATGTTTTTCAACATTGCCTGACCTTGAGCAATTTATCACGATAGATGCTGTTTATATCACTACGATTATACCTTTTGTAACTTCAATTTCCCAGACTTTCCAACCTCACAATCCTCACCGACCTCGAACCTCTTCAATCTAAGAGACAAACGGTGAGATACACGTGTTTTACTACCCGATACTCGTAACATTCACCGTTCAGAAACCAGCCACTCGCAATAAAACTGCCACTATAAATTACATTGCATGATCGTGACAAACCCCCAACTACTGAGGTATAAGTAACTGGGTGACCTTATAACATGTAAGACTTTCGTGTTTCTTTTAAACTTAAAAACCCTTCACAAAAACCTGCATTTGTATGTATCAGAGATAAGAATTAGTTAAGTTTGTGCTAGATATTTTCAAACATGTTTATCATCTACAAAATATATATATATTTTTTATTTAAAAAATTCTGTTCACATTATGTATTTGTGGATTACGAAAACTTCCGGATAGCATGGTTTGCATAAACTAAATATTAAAAAAAATAAAAATAATAGACACAGTATTTATATACAGTACTATACCCGTGCTTCGCAAAGGGGTGAAAATTCAGAGTAGAAATATTGTAAACGAAACAATGACAGTCTGTGGTTGGATATAAACTTTATAACGGCTGCTTATTTAAATAAATTGAATTAAGAAAAAAAACGTATGATATAAACCAAATAAAACTCTCCTCCATATGAATAACATTAGGACTTGGAAGTCCCGTGGGGCAGAGCCCTAACTGAGGACTTTTCTAAACGGCATTAGGCTATGATGACACTCCTGGGTATATAAACCATACTTGTGTAAAACAGAACCGGCAAAGTGGTTTTGGCGTGATGGAACAATAGACAGGCGGACAGCACGTAATTTGTATAATAGTATTGAAAGCCTTTACGCTGTGCAGTTTGAATTTAATTTATATTGCTTTATCTGGAATGGAACATAAACAAACACACGACCAATGGATATATCATTCTAAAGTGTTAAATGCTTTTGAAAACACATCCAAAAAACCCACTTCATTACAAACTGAGTCGGACTCGACGGCCGCAGGTGTTTTGACAATCGAACACATTAACGAGTAACGAGTGGAACAGTAGAATGCCAGGGGTGAAACAGAGTGGAACAGTCGTGGGAACACCGATGTGTCTTCCTGTGAGCGATTAATTGTCCTAAGATAACGCAATCGGAACACCGTGTCTGCCATTCTATGTAGGTCCGGTGCTTCCTTGGGAACCGTGTGCCGAAATAGGGCGTAAGTGGGAAAGAGAAAGACGCAATTAAAACCGATAAACAGATCAAAGTTGCTGCAGTGTTGAAGCACTAGTGACTTTACTTTGCCCAAATCGTTTTATCTACCACCCGTCCTAATCTAAGCATAACATAAGTTATATAGTTATTATTAATTCGAAATAGTCATACTGTAATTGTAATACCCCGTAGCAGCAAACCTGCATACTCAGCGAATTTTCAATGGAGATATTACCAAGTTTCATAAAAATATATTCACAAATAAGCGATATATACTATTTTCCTTATTCTCCATACGAATAACATTGGGGCTGAGTACGCAGGTTTGCTGCAACAAGGAACACAACAAATGGGTTTTGATGCTAATGTCAATATAACTCAACTAGATGAAGTCGTATACCAGTTTTTATTCATTTATGTTCATAATTGAGGGAGACATAGCATTTAATTATTCTTCATTAGACAACGTACTGTGTTTAGCACTTTCAATATCTCGGTAACCAATTGACGTAGAGGAATGATCAAAATAACAAATTGTGTGTTTTTTTAAGCTGAATCCAATGGTAAAAACATGGATATTTCAAAAATTAAATGTAAACAATTAAAAAACTGATTTTTGGGGTACAAAACCCCCCCAAAATACCCCTTCGGATCGAGCGATCTGGCTGGTTTTCGAACTTAAAGTCATAAATGTTGCTTTACATGTTTATACCAAATTTCATCAAAATCGGATCATTTTTACGATAGTTATCGTGCTCACGGACATATATATATATATATATATATATACATATATATGTATATATATATGTATATATATATGTATATATATATATATATGTATATATTTATGTATGGATATATATATATATACAGTTTCGAACGAATGGTGTTTTTGGGGTCTGGGGACCTCAAAACGAAAAGTTATCATGGTCCCGGGCCTAGGTCTTACCATGCCGACTACGGTAATAGCTTCTTCCCTATAGGGGAAATTCGCTAAAACTAGCCCATGCCTTGTTCTCCTCGCGGAAATATTTCGTAGGTATAGAGACATACTTTTTTGAAAAATATTACATTACAACCACCTAACTAAATCAACTCCTTAATATTAAAATCAGGACTTTTAAAGCCCATGGGGTGGAACCCTGAAGGAGAAAGTTTTTAAACTCCCCAAAGGCATAACTAGAGAATAAGAACTTTTGATGGTTTTACGAACCATATATGCAAATTAATAGTTTTAGAGGCTTTATATCGCCGAGCTGATTAGACCTAAGGGCCTGAGGATTTTTGTGTTCATTGATATTACCTTTAATCTGGAAACTGTTTTTGAAATAAGCCCAAATAAAAGCAAATTTGACAATACCCTTGACTACTACAGCCACCTGGCATAGAATCAGGGAAGGGCTCATTCACTCTAAACGCCATGGAGCAAAAACGGGCACAATACAACCACCAGCGGCCGTGAGGGAACCCCTTGTTTTGAACAAAGCAATTTTGGGCGACCTTGGAGAACACCTGACGACGCTGCCCCTACGCCGCGGCGAACCGAAACTCCGAAACCACCAGCTTCCCCGCCCCACAGGATCATCTTTCCACCGCTCCGGCCACTTGTACGGTCGCTGTCGCCATGTAGCGTGGCAGCGTGGAGGCGTAAACATGCCAACAACCTGCCGTTGTCATATGGTAGCTGTATTTCCAAGTATCGGTAGCACCCGATTTCACTGCTGCCCCGAGTTTAAAATTGCCCCTTTTATTTAATTTTTTTTCTTTATTAGCATTATACGTGTTGTTACAACTAAGCAGGATAAATAAAATACGTCTTACAACACTATAAAGTATATTTACACTTATACAAGACGGTAAAATATACACAAAAGATGGTACAAGGCAAAGGTGCCTTATACCATCTTTTGCGTATATTTTACAGTCTTGTATGTAAGTACAGTATAAGTGTAAATGTACTTTACAGTGTTGTAAGACGTATTTCATTTATCCTGCTTATTTAAATTTGACAAATTGATTCTGGCGAATTCAAGAAAAAAAATGGTTACCTATCTCAGTCAATTACAAATCGTGGTTAACAAAACGTGCAACCACGGTTCAACGTTTTATAATATATACCCATCATTTTCGGGCAATGAATAGAAAGTATAGGCATCCAATGGAATGGCGAGATACTCTTTTGGTATTGAGCTAAACACTCTCTCACATGAGTTTGTTTTTTATTAAGAATTTGTTTAGGTTATTGCTACAAAACATTTTTAAACCAAAAACATTATAAAATCAGTTAGTTTATTTAACTTAACTTCTTGGAGTTGTAAACTTGAAACACTACATACCGTGCACGTTAACGGTTTAGAAGTAGAAAAAGTGTTAGGAAACTTGTTAAAATTAGGTAATAGTCGAGTAAGGGGTTTATTAACGCAGCAGTAAGTATCACGGAATTCAATTTTCAAAATTGCAAAAAAGTCTTTACTTCCTCCCACTCCACTTCCTCCTTAGAAGGCCAAATTTGATCAGTAAACTTTGTTTCAATAACTATTAAGAAACACACTGCTAGGCTACTCGCAGGAGCATACTTTAAATGCTGATTTATTTTTGTATTTACCCTCGTCATAAATAAAACAAGACGGTAAAAGAGAGAGAGAGAGAGAGGAGGAGTGAGAGGGGGCGGTGTCAGGTGTACCAACATATGACCTCTGACAGCTGACAAACAAAACGGCCAGTTATCGGTCCTGATAAGCACCGGGCGTCATTGATAACACATTACCTCTCCCCCCTACCATCCCCTACTACGTTGCGAGGGGTTTCAACACTCAGGATTTATCAAAGTCGACAAAATAAATACTTAGAGGTGTTAAATGCAGTAGGGTGTATGAGACCGAGCGCACTAATTGCGCTACGAACCTACAGCTCACTTCGAAAGACACAGTTAATGTATTGTTTCAAAACTGTATAAACGAATTTTAATCTAGGGTTATGAATATGGTGATTTATTTATAACTGGAAATTGTTATTTGGGTTGTTTTAATTAAATTAATACTGAAAATAAAACAGCAATGTTACGATAGTAGTTAGAATATTCAGTATTTGCATAGCTAAAAAAATTATCAATATTTGTGTAATAGAAAGTGTATATTGACGAAACAGATAACGTAGGCTATTTGAGAAATTTAATTAGTTTGAGTTAAGCCTCACAGTTGTTGATATATGCTCACTCAATGGAACTGTGCGGTGGCATTTGTTGAGCAGCAATTTACTACTGTACTTGACGCGCAGTATCTTTATTATTTGTTCTTCCAAACGTAATGGTAAAACTAACCACGATCGACGTAGTGCCACGCTTTTGAAGTTGGCTTACTGCACTGACAACATACCGATCATTATATAATAAACGAGTTCGCACGCAGCACGCTGACGTGAGGGAAGTGAATTTCCACATAACAACTTTTAAAACTCAAAATTAGTGTAAAAACATACATGTATTCCAATTTTTATTGAAATCTGAAAACATTGATTTTTTGGCTGTTCTGATGCTCCTGGTTTCATTTACCTGCAAGGCTGGGAATACAATGTTGCGCATTATAAAGTTAGGAGAAGGTCCAGTCAGGCTTGAAAGTAGGCGTGAGGTTGCTGGGGATGATAAAAGTACTCTAACAAAGGAGTAGCAGGCTTTTCTAGTGTAAAAACCCCATAAGATCACGAACTGTGTTTAGTCGAAACACATTGTCTTTAATAACTCGGTAAATATTTATGCTAGAATGACGAGAGAGAGAGCTTAAAACTTTCGCCTCACTAATACCCATCTTTCTACATACATTAATTGTACATCCGGGGCTTTTCTAACCCTTTTTGGGCCCAAAAACTCGAAATTTTAAAGATTAATCCCCAAAAAAGGGGTTTAGAGTTTTCCGATTGTTTTGCCCAACGACCTTGTCCAACTGATTACAGAAAGGAAAGTCCCTACCAAATTTTAAGTTAATCGGACAAAAAATGCGAGCGCTAGAGTGCAAACACACACACACACACACACATATATATGTATATGTCTATAATATGTCTATATATCTATATATTTTTTGAACGACCCCCAAAAACGTGTTCAAGGGGTCGCGTTAGGAACTTCTATGGTGTTCCCGGGTTTAAGTTTCACCGTGCGAGTCATGCTAATAGTTCACTTTCCAAAGGAAATTCACTAACAACGCATTTACACGAAGCTTTTAGAAGGAAGATTCAACAATATATTCAACCTCTTTCACCCACATAAATAATAAAAAAGAATGATTCATAAATTGAATTAAATCCATTTTGTTTCAGCAACATTATTTCAAAACTGCTTCAAAGTTTCATATTTCCAATTTATTCGCCTCTCAGCTGAATCTGAGACCAGCGGCTCTCGTGGTGATTTACCTCCCGCCGCGAGCGCAAGAAATTCAATAACTGTGAGTCATGGCAAGGAAATTCAGTTACTTCGCCGCCAAAGACAAGACTAACCCGGTAAACTTCTTTCTGTTTCCGCGTTCTTTTAATTTACGTGTTACGTTCCTCGAGATATCGCTGTTTTTTTTATCGAAAATTATCCATGTTATATTGCACCAAAACACCACCACTATGTTTCTGAATCAAAACTAACCGGCTAATTAAAAAAAACAACTGAAAATATTTTAGGTTGTTGTAGTCGCAATGTGATTGGTAAAAATAGATACATCTGCGATGATTGTAGGTTAATTTATGACGTTAAAGTCTAGCGCGTTTAACAATGGGCAACATCGTTGGAGAGGAGATTGATATACTCAGTAAGGGAATTGCAACTTTGTGATTAATATTTTTTTAAAGGATGCTCAACAAATGTCCAAATTCTACAATAGTATTGAATTCAATGTTATTATAAACAGATTTTTAACATTATAAACAAATGAGTTGATTTACCAAAAATGTAAATACTGTACACGGACTAAAAAAACTTAATATACCTTAGTGTTCCTTTTCTTAAACTCCATATTATTAAAAAACTGCTCCGTTACGTATTTAAAATACCCTAAATCACTTTTATAACTTCAGTCTAAACAACAAACTTGTAACGTAAGACCACAATAATACCAGGCGCGTGGGCACCAAATATTGCTGGGATGTAGGGGGAGGATGAGGAGGACAAGAAGGAGGGGGAGGAAGTCCCCTCTTGAGGCCACGCGCTCTCCTCTTTCACTCTTTCTTTCTTTATTCACCGACTCTCTTAACTCTTTTTGTAGGACAATTAAGTGGACTGTATACCTCAAAGGTACGAGTTTGATACGGTTGTATGCAGTACAAATATACTGAAATTGTATACAGTTTGAGTTACTTACTGTACTGTAACAAGATAATTTCACCTCAGTACTGTGTTTTGTTACAGATTTGTCTCTGTTAGTTTTAACATTACTAAGTGTTGGTTAATGTTTCGCAAAGAATACCCCCAGCGAATCCCCAAATAAAAATATTTCTTAGGACGTTACTACAAAATAAAATAACCATCGGACATTATTGTATAATTTATTTTTTAAAGTAATATTTTACATAAGTTGGAATGTAATAATTCACACAGACACAGGTAAAAACACAAAAACAAGACCTATCAGCTAATACTGTATAGTAAAATTTATAATAAATAACCTTAACTAACCGTCATTAACGATGAATTTTAAAATACGTACAAAATTCTTTTTACCGCTAATTTAGTTTAAAATATATTCCTGGGGTCTTTCAGAATAGTTAATTAGAATGATAATAGTTTGTTTGACATTGTAATAACTTATTTTATTTAAAATGCCGTTAGGCTAATAATGATTAATTAGTTTATAAATTTCATAAAAACCATGATTAACAACAGTAAATAAAATGTGAAATCCTTGGGTTATATATTTACGATATGCTAATGTTTTCTACTAATTATCAATATTCGCTTAAACGAATGAAAAGCATTTACATTTTTAGAGTTAAATCCTTTATGTATTTTTAGGAGAATGTTCATGGATGTTTAATAACATAATACGTGTTTGTTATGTTATTTTTATCAATCAATCCCCAAACTACCTGCAGTATATGCATTAAAATATAATTTCCTAACAACACATTATACAATTGCTTTTATACAAAATAACAGTAGAGAACAGCTACAGGTGGTAAATGTTTAAAAGGTATCTTATACGGAACTAAAGCCATTTTGTGAAAGTTTTCGCGAACCAAAATGACCTGGCCCTTATCTGGCGCCGCTGTCAAGGGGGTGATACCTGTGACTGTTTCTGTCGCTTGTTAAACTTATCTTGGCGTTGCTATTTATTTCGTGGAACATTTAAAATTTTCAAACGCGATAAGTCAAATGAATTACCTTGTAAAGAAAGAATTCAAACTCAAAATTACGCATTGGATTTCCTTTGAAATTGGTATAGCTTTGCTTCTACTTTGTAATTAGAAAAATAAGAGTTTGGCAGAACACTGCGCGGGGTTTTTGGGTTGGCTCTTTCGTATTATTAGTAATATGATGGTTGATTACTTGGTACTCTGCGTAGTACTTATACGCAATTACATTTTAAAATATGTCTGAATAATTTATGTTGATCCAATAAGTAAGAAATATAAAAAGTGATGACATGCATTGTTGATGGATTGCACTTTAGAACCTTCCATTTTCAGTATGACCAAACGTATGACATGCATTGTTTTATGGATTGCACTTTAGAACCTTCCATTTTCAGTATGACCAAACGTATGACATGCATTGTTGATGGATTGCACTTTAGAACCTTCCATTTTCAGTATGACCAAACGTATGACATGCATTGTTGATGGATTGCACTTTAGAACCTTCCATTTTCAGTATGACCAAACGTATGACATGCATTGTTGATGGATTGCACTTTAGAATCTTCCATTTTCAGTATGACCAAACGTATGACATGCATTGTTGATGGATTGCACTTTAGAACCTTCCATTTTCAGTATGACCAACGTATGACATGCATTGTTGATGGATTGCACTTTAGAACCTTCCATTTTCAGTATGACCAAACGTATGACATGCATTGTTTTATGGATTGCACTTTAGAACCTTCCATTTTCAGTATGACCAAACGTATGACATGCATTGTTGATGGATTGCACTTTAGAACCTTCCATTTTCAGTATGACCAAACGTATGACATGCATTGTTGATGGATTGCACTTTAGAACCTTCCATTTTCAGTATGACCAACGTATGACATGCATTGTTGATGGATTGCACTTTAGAACCTTCCATTTTCAGTATGACCAAACGTATGACATGCATTGTTTTATGGATTGCACTTTAGAACCTTCCATTTTCAGTATGACCAAACGTATGACATGCATTGTTGATGGATTGCACTTTAGAACCTTCCATTTTCAGTATGACCAACGTATGACATGCATTGTTGATGGATTGCACTTTAGAACCTTCCATTTTCAGTATGACCAAACGTATGACATGCATTGTTGATGGATTGCACTTTAGAACCTTCCATTTTCAGTATGACCAACGTATGACATGCATTGTTGATGGATTGCACTTTAGAACCTTCCATTTCAGTATGACCAAACGTATGACATGCATTGTCGATGGATTGCACTTTAGAACCTTCCATTTTCAGTATGACCAACGTATGACAGGCATTGTTGATGGATTGCACTTTAGAACCTTCCATTTTCAGTATGACCAACGTATGACATGCATTGTTGATGGATTGCACTTTAGAACCTTCCATTTTCAGTATGACCAAACGTATGACATGCATTGTTGATGGATTGCACTTTAGAACCTTCCATTTTCAGTATGACCAAACGTATGACATGCATTGTTTTATGGATTGCACTTTAGAACCTTCCATTTTCAGTATGACCAAACGTATGACATGCATTGTTGATGGATTGCACTTTAGAACCTTCCATTTTCAGTATGACCAAACGTGTTTCCATTTTCAGAGGGGGCTCCAGTCCTCTGCTTCCATCAACCGCTTCTCCCATAATACAAATGTTAATTTTCAAAGTCCGTACCTACTCATCGGATTATTCGAAATCGTTGATTTATGACTGAATTTAAAGAGCAAAAATACCTAGATTTCAGTCAGCAGAATTTAAATATTAAAAATTGTTCAACTATTAAAAATTCTTAAATATTTTGGACATATTTTGTACAATTATTGTTATTTGTAACATCAACATTTTTCTCAATTAAATCGTCAGGATTTTTTCGTCTTTAAAATGAGCCATACATCAACTATATCGGGTAATTCAATAAGGAGCAACTAGTTTTTAAAGTTAACATTGACCTTATGGGGGAAGCAGGTAGAAATGCGCAATGTTACGTGACTGAAGCCGAGCCTTAAGTTTATGATTTTCGAACCTTCAAAATTTGCATTACGGTTTCACGACAGGCTTCCTCGAAATTCTCTAAACGCGAAAACACTTAAACTCAACAGTAGGTATAACTTAAGTCACTAGCAACCTTTTAGCAGGAAAGGAAAGTAAGGGAATTCCTGTATCCGTCACCACTGGTGTATAATGTTGATATAACGGTAACACATGAATGGTCTGACGACGTCACAGCAATGAGTCAACAGATAAGGCAGGTGCGACCGCGCCCTGACACACTTGTAGGGTCTGGGTCTGTAATCTCCCAGTATTGCTTGCACTACACCACGGATAAAGGAACGCACTGAAGTTTCTCGAAGTGGTCCAAGCTTGCTGTGGTGATAGCAATGTGGTATTGCCGCAGTAGTGTGATGATGTGACTGGATGATAAGCGGGGGTGTTCAACACCAACATTGTCAATTTCAACGTCACTCGGCTCGGATAAAAATCGCCCAGACAAAACTGTAGAATCGAGGGTTAACCCTAACGAATAACAAGCGTATCTTTACAAGTTGCCGGTTTAGGCGACAGTTTAGGCCGGTTAGGTGGAACTTCTGTGGCGTCAGGTTCAGGAGATGCTGCTAATGGAGCACCAGCTGTATTCATTGGCAGCAGTAAGGAAATGTCCTGAGTTTTTTTTTGTCCTTCGAGCCGGATCATAGTTTGTCCTGGATCTGACAACACTGCGAGAGTAGTAACAATCAAGACTCAAGATGGTACTTATGTCCGACCTGTTACTGAACTTTTTCCTTTACCTCAATTAGACGGACGATCAACCGTACTTCAAAGAGGCCGGTTGTTCTTAAGTCTCCCCAGACGTCTTAATCCAGACTGAAAGAACAGTGACTATTCGTCATTCAAATCTGTTTATGTTGTTATCTTATGTTTAAAAACTATATGTATAAATATGTTCAGTTCAATTTTGTTTCAAGAATTACATACAAATTGTACAAAATGGATGCATTTATTTAATTTAAACCAAATCATTTATATCGACACCAAACAGAATTAGTTAATATCATTTTACAAACCTGACTAGAATTTGTATTTTAGTCTTTGCAAAGTTGTATATAAAACGAAGCAATTTACTGGTAGTTATAATTGATTGTAGTTTGTAAAAATATGGATAAAACTAAGAAAAGAAGGCAATTCTTGATCAGAATCTATCTAGGCCTATAACATGATTGATCACCGCTAATTTACCAAATCTAACTTTATATGTTAACCTAGAAGATATAACCTTAGGCTTGGATGTAATCGTTACCGCTGCAACGCGACCTTTATAATGGTTTAATAAATTGTTTAGAATTTTTCGTCAGCATTACTAGCCCTCATTTTCATCACTGTTTCAGCAGGGCTAAATTTATCGAAGATTAACCTACTTCGATGTTAGCTTTCGCCAACAATTGTGCGACTACCTACAGTCCATAAAAAAGGGTTTTAATAGACTTTGTTTGCTGAAACAGTTACACTGCAAGTAATCAAAGTGGATGTCATTGTATAGAGTTTCCCAGGTACAATGCTATAATAGTTCCCATCTATACGACTCATCCTCGCAATCAGAAGCCCCCAGACGGCCCAGACCCACCATTACTGCGGAGAACGACTGCGGCGTCGCAATTACAAAGTTGAGCAACCGTGTGGTTGTGTGGTCTGGGACAGCTACAGCTACCGTGGATGGTACAATAGACGAAGGCTTATTGTCTTAAGTCTTTCACAATAAATAATGATGATAAAAGATGCTTTAAACAAAATTGTGCTTAACGTCTTAAACTCTGACATTACGAGGGTTTGTGACATTGTAGCTTGACTGCAGATGATAAATCACCGTTTAAGAAGTCACGGATGGATGAAGTTAATCAAGCAATATACCAGTTGAAATGTATTAACACGTTTGTATGATTTCCTACAATCGTGAAAAATTATAAGCAATAAAGAAACCCTTGATATTAGTGTTTTTGTTTATCAAAACTTACACAGACGTTAAGAAAATAATAAAATTAGGGTAAATGAAATAAAAAGATAATTAAACATGTATAAAGACTTCAACTGTATATGTAAAACTCAAAATAGCGTTGGATTTAAACATAGTTTTGATTTATTTATTTGAACTTCACCTATCACTTCTAGTGTTTAGCTAAAGTCCAACAAAACCAATAATAAAGACTTAAGCTACAACACTAACAGTAGATATTTATAACAAATTGCTTTAGGCTATGTATAATTTTATTGACACATTTCAGCCACAGAGAGTAGGTAGTTCGTAAATGATAGACTAAAGCAAATTATTAAATGTGTTCTGATTAAATAGCTGTACTAGTTCAGAAACTAATCAAAGAAATGATATCCAGTTTTCACTTATATTATTGGTTTTACCTTTCCATAAATATTTTAAGCACATGCCATCACGATGACGTGTTTCTACTAATATCCACATAATCGCAATTTGAGTACTGTACTATATTTCAAATGGGGGAGCAAAATGTTCATGTTCGTTATTATTGAGACTTTTCATACTTCACAAAAATATGCTCTCCAAATTATTTGGATGAGGGGGAAACCGCACCTCCTTTCCACCCCCCAAATTCAACTTACGATTATCCTGCAGCAGCATGACGGTATCGGGTGAGAATGCAGGATGCAGGCTGCAGGAGTCAGGCGTACAAAGGACATTCCACGCCAGCGTGCCAGGAGCAGGAGGGAAGGAATGACCTACCAAGGTCACCGCCCAGTGACGTCACGCTGCACTCGCTGGTCGCCGCGCCTGCGCCGAGCCGTCTAAATATAGCTGACGAGCGAGCGAGGGGTGTTCCCTAGCTATTTATATCCCATATATTTTTTACTTTAACCAGCTAAATCGTTGGTTACCTTGGTGTAAATCTAAAACACAGTATGGGGTCACGGGGTGTGGGGAATACTGGGGATGTAATAACAATTCTGAAAGGCCCCAGGAATGTATTTTACACTAAATGAGAGGTAAACAGAATTTTTCATACAAACGAGGTTGTTTATTATAAATTTTATCATCCCGTACAATTATACAGTTTACTGCAATGCGTAGAAAATTTGTAAAAGAAGACGAAGATCAGTAAAATGCATTAACTTTTTATTACATTTGCTAATGTAAATAAGAAGGAAAGTTTTATTAATAGATTACTTGCTAATAGCTTCTGTGATAATTCAGTTCTTAAAGGTACAATCAGAGTAAAGGTTTAATAACGAATCCTTTAAGTCACAAACAATTCTAACAGAAAATTCATTACTGTAATTATCTTCAATATTTAACCAGTTTTAATGTGATTAGATTAATAATCATAAAAAGGATAAATTCAAGCTTATATACATTGTTAAACTTCGAAAACGATTTTTGGATAAGTATTTTTGACTTAGTCTGAATAAAAATTAAATTATTCTTTTAAGTGCGGGATGACCATTAACAGATCTAATTAATTTAATAGGTCAAATTTAACACCAGCAAAAAGGAGGGGTATTGAGGAAGAGTAGGATCACTGATAGAAAGAGGTAAATTAAACCATTTAAGTATACAAAAAGAAGGTTAACGTCCCTAACATCCTCGAAGATTTACCTCCTAATTCCTGAATAGGACGCTATCTTGCCAAGCGAATCACCGCGGGACAATGAGTTCGCAGAAAACCTATAGAAGCCTTTGTGCTAGACAATCGTGACGCGACCAACTAACTACCGAAAAAACTGTTAAGTAATCAAATAACCAGCTGTTAACCGCTACAAGGTACCGGTCCAATCTCGGAACCGTTACCGGGGGAACCGTGACGAACCGCAATGATTTAACGTTTTTGTCACGAATTAATTTCCTACCAGAGTATCTAAAATTGGGCAATTAAAAACTGATAACATTTGAATATAGAAAATAACACTGAAAATATACTGTAGGTATATTTTCAGTATGATTTGAAAATGTTTTGTCATCCTTGCAAATTCCGTATAAAGTCAGTAATGATGTTGTATACATATTTAAACTCAACACAGGATAACATCTGCGCGACGTTACGCAAGGGTAAGTTGAGTGGGGAGGGGGGAGGGTTAAACGACGGGTAAAACGTTACATAATATGATTAAATATTACGTACCATCCATAATTCTTCACTTTTGCAAAGAAATTTTTATTTTACTGTCGACTGAAATAAAGGTACATTAGGGGCCCTGCAGTTACAGTACTTACTAATTTTTCCCACCCACTTTCATAGATTTTGTATAGATCCATTCAGAAACCAAAAATACAAATTATGTAACCTACATAGAATTACATAGGCGTTGAGACTGAAATATTTACTTACGAGTCAAACATCGGCCTAATGTGAAAACACACCAGAGACAAAAACGTTGTGAATATTAGCGTGAATATTAGCGTGTGCTAAACTATCTCCTTTGGCCTTTGGCTCACATATTTGAATGAATAACAACTTAACTTATTTATGTCTCAAAATATTAATTAAGAAGTCGTAACTTATTTTAAAACTGAACACGACTACAAATTTTACTTACGAACTTAAGACTTCAATAACTAAGAATACAAGATCTGATTGTGTCATCACGAGTGCAAAACATGAATTTACAGTTATAAAGATTAGGAAAGGTAAATAATGGACTCATCCGTCAAACCAAGTCAAGGTAAATAAGATCAACGCTACGCACTCCTCACTTTACACACACGTAACCCAACAAGAGTGATCGATCGCAAATTTGAGACGCGGAGCGAAAGAAAGAAAATACCGCAAAAAATAAACCCTTTAGATTTTTACAAGTATTGAAGGTCTCTTGAAACATAAACGAAACTAGTGTAATTAACTGTGGAAAAGTAAACGAAGCAACAATTACTTTAAACAGGATAGTTTATCTTCCATCCAGACTTCCTGCAGAGAGGTATTTCCTGGGTTAGTAGTTCCTGGATCATTATAATTAGTACCGGTACAGTTACTGTATTTACTAATGATGTTCATACTTTGGCGCAAAAATAATTAATTCTGGTCTCACAACATGGAACAGTGATTTAATTACTTGTCGAGTTAAACGTTAGTATACAACTCTTTAAACACATTTCCATACAATGTAAACACTGGGTTATGTTAAGAAAGTTTTCAACTAACAGATGCGTGCGAGAGAAATTCAGTATCCTCTCGTATTCACATTTTAAATAAAAAACTAAAACTTAATATAGGCCCCTATATAGTTATTTAGGCTTCAAAGTACCACTAACATAACAATTTTCATTAGAGGTACATCAAAACAAGCTACTAACGAAGGGTTTCAACCGGTTCAAAAGCAAAAACAGTGTTCAGAGAATGGAAAAAAATTCTTAATTTGAAAAAATACTTTATTTTCTTTGATTTATGTAAATAATTGTTTAGATTAATATAAGACGTGCCTAAAAATAGCCCGCCGCCGACAAAATCCCGTAGGAACACATACCACTCAGCTGCATTGAAGCTGAAGTTGTTCATTACCTGAAACAATAAATGAATCGCATACAGTAAGTCATTAACTCTCAAATAGACCTTTATGTTAATCAAACAGATGAGGTAAATCCTGAACACATTTAGACTTTTAACTACTGATTAGTGACCATTAAAACTAGTTGAAAAATGAGTTAAGTCACTTCATTAACATTTATTCTTATTTTAAGAGTTAAAATTAATTGTTTGATCAAGTTAAGCGTACTTAACAGTGAGGCCTAGTTGTCATACACGTTAAGACAAAGTAATTATTACAAAATATAATTATATAAATTAATAACCTATAATTCAAAGGTCCGAAAATAAGTAGTTTAAGTCCCTAACCCTTATGTCTATATTTCTACAAAGTTTTAAAAGTTTAAAAGAGTTGCATATGAAATGTTTATATGATAACATAGCCTACAGCTATTAAAAAAAAAAAAAAATAGTTCCGTTATCAATTATGACCATCTACGTCAGTTTAGATGGATCGTTGGTGGTAAAGAACTTCATATTAACAAGTAAGTCGTTGTACACGAATGGTGATAAGTCTTATCACCAATTCGCCATTGATAACCAGGACACTAGCGGATTGCCTCTTGAGTGTGTTAGCGTCAGCTGCAAAATGATGTTTTTGAAAGAAAATTAAATCAGTAATGTGAATGAAGCTGATAGCCAAGTCTCGTATATATGATATACGCACTTTTTTGCATTAGTGTTGATTTTATTGTGATTCCATCGTCTTTTCTGAGAACGACAAAAAGTGCCAAATTGATATTCAAAAGAGGAAGTTTATTTAATAAATATTTCGTATACTGACAGTATATCTATTACCTATAACCACACCTTTATGTGAGTGTCCATGATTTTCCTACTTTTATTCTAGGCTGACATGTGGATGACTCGCATCACTTTTATTCTAGGCTGACATGTGGATGACTCGCATCACTTTTATTCTAGGCTGACATGTGGATGACTCGCATCACTTTTAAAGGTAAACATATGTACATGAATTTGCTGGTACTTATGTAAAATAACCGGTGAAAAACTGTTGCAAATATAGTTGCGGCTTATCAAATCTAATATACTTTTGTTTAATAGGTTGGCAAGCTCTTTTTGCCTTGATGTTTCGGGGACCGTTGCTTTGCCCACTACGTCAACGACTCACTTTGTCCTTCTTACCCAAGTCCAACTTTTTTCCCTAAAAAAGTAGCATCAAACCCCCTTGCACTCTCCGAGTTTGTATATGCAGTTATTCCACAATACCTTACTAAATATTGTTCACTAACGTTATCCTGTAAGGTTAAACCTATTACAAATCTACACACAATCAATTAGAACGATAAAGTAACGCAATTGCAATAAATTTACTTGATTCACTCCTAATCAACATACTGAAAGTGTTCATTGAAATACGCATTACTTATATTAAATATACCATTACACCAGGTATATAATATTGATTAACACCACCATTTGGCATTTTAGGTTTAGCCAGCATTCCACAATGAAGTGAGAATGAATGGGACCATTTTATTGCATACCACAGCGGGCCGCAGCTTTTCATCTATCCACGTGGACCTTTCATTAGCGAATAGAGAATAATATTAATTAATGAATAAGATTATCTATTCCGTGTTTATGTTGCTGAAAGCTTTAGACTAGCTAAAATTAAACACAGTACAGGGACCTTTTGAAAGATCCCGAGCACATCACATTTTATATGCGTGTTGATTAACTGGTCGTATTGATCAGCACTTACACTGTAACAGGAGACAGAACGGAACAGCTGTTTTGACGGAAAGTAAAAGACCTGGTACATTCTCCCTCGCTCCATTTGAAAGACCTTAGCTGTTGTGCACGTAAATTTAGTTTCAGCTAAGTGCCCTAGGCTAGTTAGTACCAATTTATTCTTTAATACTGGACTGAAAATACTTATCATGGAATAGTAAGTTACCAACATGGATTGTCGGGGGATTTGCAGTATTATATATTTTCAGGTATATTTATTATGTAGCTATAGCCATACCGCATCGGTAAATGAAATTAATAAGCTACAAATTCTATAATATTGTTTTATAAGGCAATACAAAATATTTAAAAAACCAAACACAGAGTTCAATAACAAGAGTTCGTTGGCCCCAGTGGCCGTGGGGGGTCGACGTCTGCCTTGTGAGGCTGTGGTTGGTGATAACCCTCTCCAGCCCTAGAGGGTATCACAGTATCAGATGCTGCGTGTACCAGAAACACAACCTCTTCATAGGCCGACCACAACACCGCGTCTGTCTTGTGGGCTACTACACGGTAGCCGAGTGAATGCGCTCAAGTGGTTAATATGAGAAGATGTAAGTACATGTAAAGATAACGTCGTATTAGACATTCACTTGAATCAATGACTACATAACAATGTAGTCATTGCTTGAATGAAAGGTCTTAAGAGGGTGCTTCAATCACGCAACTATTCGCGTTTTTAGCCGTTTTCCCACAATGCCAATGTTAACTATCAAAGCCCGTCTCTTCTCAACGGGTTATCCGAAATCGTTGATTTATAGTTCATTTTATACAGCACAAAAATACCTAGCGATTTCAGTAAGAATTTTGATACCCCAAACACCTAAACAAAAACGTAAACACTGAATATTTCGGAATTTAATTGAAATATTATTCTTTAAATCAAAATTGTGCTCACTAAAATCATAAGGTATTTTTGTTTTCTTTGCAATAACTCATAAATCAACGATATCAGATTATCTGTTGAGAACGGATGGACTTTGAAAGTTACTGTTGGCTTTATGGGGGAAACAGGTACAAACGACAAATATTTCGAGACTGGAGCCCACTCATAATCAAGATATCCGGAGAAATGTGGTAAAACCTTACCGCAGGGCATACGTGGAAAAAATATCATAAGAACATGTAAATTAATCACGAAAACTATCTTTTTCGTTTTTTAATTGAAATCATAAAATCAAGCATATAGTTTACAGAGTGTCTAGCATAGTTTTAATGGAGGAAGGAAGCGCAGAAGGGGGCCTAAAACATACACCAGGTGTTTGTTCACCTCGAGGAAACCTGGTTTGTAAAGAGGTTCCTTTAACAGTAAGTTAAATTTTATGTTAGTTTTTCCCACCTTCTTTTTGCATAATGCAATAATCATCTAATCTTTCCTCGTTGTTTTTGTTTCACCACGACCATAGAACAATGGTGAAAATATATCTGTAAAACTACCAGAGCAAAATCGTTTTAACTGATATTTAAGATAGCATAAGTCATAAACCACCTTTGTTCTCATGCACCAATAACTGTCCTCATCTAATAGTCTATTATAATAAACTTCGAACGTCCAGCTAGGATTAGATTTTTTTATCCATTAAGCCATTAAGTACTTCTTTAATGATTAGGTTTCTCTTAAACCAAAACAGAAGTAATACAAGATATAAAATCAAGAATGTCTTCGTTCATATATATTTATTTGAAACTGCTAAAGAATACTGCTGGTTGTTAATAAAGAACAATCAATATTGGGCTAAAATAATCACTTAAAATAGTCATGTTTTTTCGGGTAGTTTTTTGGGGATTTTAACGATTGTTAGGCAGCCTAAAGTATATACTTAGCATAGGAAACATTAATTAACAACTTAAATAGTATTAAAGTAAAATATAACCTAGGGTCACATAAGAAGGAATTGGCTTCAATGTCATTGAAGGTCATGTCCAACAATAAAAAAGACCATAAAAATTATCGGAAGAGCGGTGAAAAACCGGTTGCGACCGAAGAGCGCAGTAAACCTCCGCTGATTGCGAGTGCATAGACTATGGCGATAACATTTCATTGTATGGCCATAAGTTCTATATTTGCTTGTTTCCGTAGTTTAATCTACTGCAGATTGAAAAAATGTATAAAAGACATATTGCGTTCCTCAAAAACAAGATAAATTAAATAACTGATCAGTAAAATGCAGCAATTTCGTTTAACAAACCTAAAAGTAAATAGGTTTGATTTTATAGTTTTGTAATCTGAAAAAAGAACTTGTATCCATCACTCTAGTAATTACATAGTAAAGTTTGCGCAACCTTCGGTCATTTATTATCAAGCTTTCTTTGATAAAGTTAGGGCAACTTTCTTGCTCCAAGTTGAAAAATGACAAGACGATCGTCGCATCGGTCGTTAAGAAATGAAATATGATGGAGGGAAGGAGGACTAACAATATTCAACCCATTATCCCCTTAACTTTAAAAATGTTTTGATGTAATTAGCAGTAATACCATTAAAGCCTTGATCAAATTATCCACACTGACATAGTGCCATCTCAGATAACTATATAAAATCAGTTATATGTTAAACAAGTGGTCATGCTAAATTTATTAAGATTAAGATGAAAACGGAAACAAAGTTGGTCGTGATAAGAAACCAATATGTGAACCTACAATTTCCTACTTTGAGGCAAAATAGAATATCAACATTTTATATGGTATTGGTCTACTTTTTAGTTCAAGAGGAACTTTAACCAAACAATATTTTTATTTTAGAAACAATTCTAAATTCTTAAGTCAGCAGCCAGCAGACAAATTATGAGTATTAAATAGGCTATTACACAATAATTACCGTATTATACAATAAATATTCCGTTTATTTCCATCGAAATTACCTATATGGGAAAAGTTATCGTAATTAACTTTTATCAAATAAATAAATGAAGCTAGCTAGGGTGATTAATATTTGGATTAGCCATTTAAAATAAGCAAAGAGACAGTAAAATATTCATTAGACTATGTCTTAAAAGGCAAACCTGTATGTGATATGGTCCCTAAAAGTTTGTTTTTATATCAATATGATGATTATCAAGCGAGATAGGTGATTATTTAGAGGGATGAGGGATTGTGAAGGCAATAATTCCGCAAATATCGAACGCGTTTCTAATGCTCGTAAAGAATATCAGACTGCTACAACAAATCCAGGTGTTGGGCTTTAGAATCCAGGTAATGTGTAGTGAACATTGGGCCCTACACACTAAACGTTTTCCGTTCCGGTCTAGCAATGCGGACCGGAGAACGTACAGTGCGGAGGCACACATTTCTGGCCGGATAAGTAAGTATGAACTTGCAATCAGTTTTCAGCCAGTTTTTGACTCAATCGTTTTTGAGGCAACGTACGATCGCTCGTCCAACCCTCCCTTTTCTTCAATACTTTTCCATGCATGTAAACATTTTACCGATGGTTTGTGATGTTGCATTTGTTCCGTTTAACAAACTATTTGACACTGTGGACGTTTTTAGATTACCGAAAAATAGTTCCACTACTTGATTTATGATTTATTTTATGGTTAACATAACCCAGTTTTGATTACGGTACATGAATAAAAATATAGTTTATTAGTAAAGTGTTCCATAACAATTACCATTAGCCCTACACACTCACAATGTACAAATTGAAGAAGGGGCATTGAAGCTGTATACTATTTGGGAAATAGGAGAGGTTTAATTTAAATTGTGTAATAAACAAATCATAAATATAGAAGTAATGCTATGAACCTACAGAATAGTCGTTCCGAGTTCAAATATTGCAACAAGTAACAAGAAGATATCCTGCTTTATGTTTTGAATATTTTTAGTGATTTCCGTAAAATGCCTCCCTTCCCTACATTACTACCTCTTTCAGCCTGCAACCTGTATCATGCCCCGCGGTATTGTAGACGTGTCACTATTATCAGAAAGTTGTTGTGTAGGAAGTAATCACAGTTGTTGTGAATGAAGGAAGTAAATCACAGTCTTAAAGTGCCGTGCGATTATTTAATTGTCGTTCAGATAAACTTGTGCAACATGTTTTTTGAGGAACAATTTTTTACATTTTTAGCGTAGAATAAATACAACATTGTATTTAAAAAAATGTATTCTACGTTTTTAGTATTAAATTGTGTTTACTTATTTAATCTTAGTTTGTTTTAAAGAAATGGAACACATGTCAACACTGTAGAGCCAGACGACAACTGAAAATGAAGATATTTAAAACAAATGCAAAGCTAGCAAGTGGCGGGGAAAATCACGAGGCCGGACGCTTGGCCGGATAGTGTGGAGGCGCCGGCGCCGTCCGATCTAGTACGTACGATCACCCATACGACGGCCGGACCGGAAAACGTATAGTGTGTAGGGGTCTTTAACACATTACAATTTCACTACAGTTACACCTTATTCGAAAATATTGCAATTTAACATTATTACACAAAAACCCAATCGCATGAGCACTATCTGACACCACAAATCTTAATATAGATTAATTAAGTTTCCTAAATTCGAGAAAGTCAATAAATCGCTTGCTCAGTCTTCAAGGATGATTAAGGCGAGTGAGTCTAAGGTAGTAATTAAGTGTTAACAAGAGCGAGACATCCCATTTACCCCCTCCCCTCCCCCGAAAACACACAAGGCGGGGAGATAAACTGTCTAGCCCCTGCATTAACACCTTACACGGGGTGTAATTATGATGAATGCTGGGGTTAATTAAGGACTTGGTATTAAAGCCGCTACATTACATATCTTACTGTTGTTCATGTAACTCAGCTATAACTCGCCAAACTGCGACATTTTACGTGTACGCATGTTAACAAAATTAACTGAATCAATCATATATATGTATATATATATATATATATATATATATATATATATATATAATTCATCCTATATATTAAAAAAAAAAAAAATTTACTTCAAAGATTCTGAGTTAACAACTCGACGAATTTGCAAGATAATTTTTTAAAAAGAGTCAATTTTGAGAATAAGGGAATGTCGAAACCATAATTTGTGACAAGAGTTTTTGTTATTTTAACAATTCTGATTTGAATTTGAATGGTTCATAGCAGCCGACGCAAATTTGATTTTGTTTTTCAAATAAGTTTTAAATGCGAACACCATCAGCTGCTACAAATTTAATCAACGGAAAATAATTAGTGGAGTGAGGATGGTGAGTAAACATAGAGTAAATACCGCGTGATTTTAATACCATACACAGTATATGTTTTAGTTTATGTGGGTAATCTATTTCTTCGTTGCTTCTTGCTGATAATTTTTACCCTAACATATTTCCAAGGTTGTATCCCACTTGCGGTCAGTCCTATTTGCGGTCAAGGGCAAAATCGTCCAGTTTGCGGTCACCCCAAAAATGTCGTGGTATAATCAAATTATATTTGTCCAATTTGCGGTCACATATTTGAACACTATATAGTGAGCCTCACAACAAGGGAGCCAGAGGGATGACGCATACAACAGGTATGTACACATGTAGGGGTAAGTGACTAGAAATCATGTCCCGCAGAACAAGCGGGCCAGGGGGATGGGAGGGATGACGCATACAGCAGGTATGTACACCTGAATAGGGGTGGGTGACTCGACACCATGCCCCCCTTGTTTACTGGCAAAACAACCCCTTATGCAAAACTAGTTTTCCCCAAAACGTAACCAAGATTCCAGTGTTATTCGACATTCTACCGTAGTTGTCAACAAGTATGTATTTTTTGTAGTAAACGGCCATTTATAATATTATCAGACTTGATTTGTAAGTTGAAAAAAATCTGTCTGATAATATAAAAGTGGCTTTGTAGACAACTACGAACTTGAAGATATGAGTCTCAGAATGTATACAATATTTAGAATCCTTGCTGCTCTATATATAACTAGACTTGATTTGTGATTATGGTAAAACCATTCTGTTATATATTTAGTGGCTAGGTATTCTAAGAACAGGAAGAAGTAATTACCTATATCTCAAGATGTGACCGCAAACTGGAAACCCTTCCACCTCCAGAACCTTGATCATCCCTTATAAAATTACACTTGACCGCAAATAGGACTGACCGCAAATAGGACCGACTGCAAGTAGGAGGACACCATTTCCAAGTCCTTAATGTATTTATTTATTTTAAGTTCAGTAGCTCTTTATAATTCAAGTATTTTTACATACAAATGCAAAATGGAGTTTCATATTAACATAACACATAAGATCAGTCTAAATACTGGTAAAAAACCGCACATCGTTTATAAATAACCCAATAACCGTCCTGATAACAGGAAAGCTGACTAGTTAAGATAAACTAAGTGTGAACTGCGAGCCAACCCCTGGTAAATGGGTCGAATAACCGTAACTCCCACGCAAACAATTAACACTCCCTCGTCCCCGATAACTTCTCCTTAACCCCTATCATAGGGAAGATGAGGGGCTGCTAAATATTACGGGACACAATCTACTTTGTGAAGACCTACCCCTGCCAAACTTAAACTTGCCAATCTCTTTTCTTCTTCATTACGCAATGGAGTTTTGTTGATTAGAAAGTTTCCATAGCACCCTGTTAATTGGGGAAGTTGAAGTTTACTTTGCCACAGTGAATAGGGACGAAATTTAATTGTGATAAACCAACATTATCCTTTACCCAATCAAACTTTACAGTGACACCGATCTCGTGTAAACTTTATAGGCAATATTTAGGAAATTAAATTAAGTTTTGGGAAAGCGGGATTTACCGTCAGGCTATGGCAATTAGGTTTTAAAATAAACGGTATCAGGAAACTGACACATACTTTCTCCATTTTAGCCAAACTTTAATGACAAAAATATTTGTTATTTACTAAATATAGAATATGAAGTATAGATAAATGTACAGAAAATTGTCTAAAATAGTTATTTTCAGAAATATCCACCCAAATCCCTTTTTGGGAGGCACTATAGAGTCCGTTGCTACACACAGTGGTTTTGAGAGGGGAAATGCCCCCTTGCCCCCCCCCAGGGTTAAATAGCAACACATTTCGAACATCATCTGTTGGTCAATGCTAACTTGACCTGCATATCAAATTTTAATGAAATTGATCAGTAAATAAGAGAGAAATAGTTATATTTGTATTCCCCAAAAGAATAACATTGGACAACGTACTGTGTTTACCGCTAAATGAAAATTTCAATTTTCTCCGTAACTAGCAATCGTAGAATAGTAATTTAAAATACTAATTTATTTAGTTTTTGAGCTCTTTTTAATGGTGAATAGTAATCTTTTTTAACATTAATTTTTTTTATGAAAAATCCAAAAAATTGAATTTTGGATGTTTTAAGTCCTGTAATTTCTGAACCCGAATTTTTCCAGAAATGCGGGTGGTGTCATTTTGTTGCAAACCTAAAGTTCTACAAACCACGAAAGTTTAATCAAAATCGTTAGAGCCGTTTTTGAGAAATTTGGATTTTTCATGTTTTTTGGCGGTTTTTGGGGATAATTACCCTTAAAAATCAAAAATCCAAAAAAATGAAAAAAAACACCTGGAGATATCGTGGATTAGTACCTACATACCAAATTTCATAAAAATCGGCCCATAGGTTAGGACTCTAGCTCTGTACACATCCACACAGACACACACACACACACACACACACACACACACACGCACGCACGCACGCACGCACGCACGCACGCACGCACGCACGCACGCACGCACGCACGCACGCACGCACACACACACACACACACACACACACACACACACACACACACACACACAGACACACACACACAGACATCACGTAAAAACCACTTTTTTGGGTTCAGAGAGCACCAAAACGAATATTTCCACTAACAACTCAAATTCGAAAATTTTTACGAAAACAATACTTTCTCCATATACAGTACTATGTATAGGGGGAGAAAGTAAAAGGAAACATTTAAAACAATATCTACCGTGGATGTTTATTGAATAATACCAAAACCAATTTAAAGGTAACGTAATTTATTTACTATATATTTTTAATTATATCCAAAAATAAGTTTCATTTTTATTCAGAATTAAAACCATCTACTGCCTAAGATAACCTCATACTACATTTGCTGATGTGTTTTAAATACAATTTGTTTTAAATTGTAAATATTCACATTTCATTAGAATGATTTATAAAAACTTCAGAAAAAACTATCGTATGCAAAAAAACCTATACATGTGAGTCAGAGCTCTCTACCAATACTTCAGAAAGTTGTTCCTAACGTCAAAAGAAACTAAAAATGTCATATAAATATAATATGGTCTATCTCACTCCGTTTTTCGTGTGCATGAATTTTTAATGAATATACCACTTCATAAAAACCACTTATCATATTAACTAGAAGCTTGACACGTGTATTATTATTTTTAAGGGTTATTTGGTATTTAATTTGGTTTTTCAGATTTCACCATTTCAAAATAGCGGCGATACAAATTTTTCAAAGCTTCATATCTTAAAACTGTCAGTTCAGAAAATAACATTTGGATTATTAATATTATATTATTAATTTATTTATATTTTTCTTTTATGTAAAAACATGTTGTACACAGGTTTAAAAATCACTGAAATAATAGCTGAATATCTGGAAGTTCTTAGGAAGAGGATCGCAAAATTTTATGCAAACAAAAAACATATCGGGCCCGTTTCTCATCGTCATGCTTTGATAAAAAAATTACTCAGCTACTGCTAGAGTGCCTAATAAAATATTCATACCAAAATTTCGATACAACATGTTATCTCTTTTATGTATCTAAGTAATAATTTATACAATTTACCGTTTTTGAATATGGTAAGCTTTACTATTTATTTATTTAGCCTCTATTACGAAACGGCAAAAAGGCTGAAAACGTCAAATTCAATAAAAAATTACCTTTAAACAAGAATAATACAGGTGACAAGTATGAAGTGAATTTTGTATAATAAGATACACACTGATGGAAAACCAAGCGACATTATGTGTTCGCGACATTTAAAATTTGTTTTGAATTCAGGAACAACCTTCTAAATTATTGGTATAGTTCTGAACACACACTGTATGATGACATATATATACTGAAGAAAATTTAGCAGCCAATGCACACAGTGCCTGATTAACAAGTAGATCAATAAAGTGGCTATAACTCAATAAAGAGCGTTAACTGAAAGAACAGATAATAAATGCGCATAGAGCAGGACAACAAAAAGTTAGAAAACACGCAATACCTTTTGTTATACCGGATGTTAGAACCGTTAACAGGAAACAGCACTTCGCTGAAATTATCCTCTCCCAGTGAAGTATAAAAAACAGGTTTAATTGTTATTGCATGTACGATTTAAGATGTGAGAACACCGTGACACTCAATTCTGATCGCTAAAACTAAAAGTATAGCCTATGTTATATTGTTGTAACAGTACTGTATTAGGTTTGTTTATACGTCAAGAACGAATCGAATCGAAATAGGAAAGGTATCTGGAACAAACAAGGCTATTCATATTTAAAACTACAACAGAATTCAAATGCCAAGAGTTAAAAGGGAATAGAAATGTTTGTCCCTTTTTTGCCGCTCCTTTCACATTTAATTGCCCGTAAACTTGTGAACTTGCAGCCAACAACACGAGGATTAAACGGAGCTTTGAATTATTATTACTTCAACAAAAGATTAGTGTGTGTTAATTTCCTTTTGTACCAATCATTTGAAGAGTGTAGTACAACAATATTTAATTTCATGGACATACTGTCAATAGTACTAAGCATGAAAGAGTGCGTTAGTTATAAGAAAATTATATGGAAAGTGTTAGAAGGGATTTCCAGGTTACAATATTATATCATCGATCTTTGAAAAAAATTTCCGACAAAAGCTAATAAAATATGCGCATAAGAGCCCTAATATGTATTCATTTGCTACTCACAGTGGTTTTAAGAAGGGGGGAATTCCCCTTCCTCCAGGGCTCCAAATATTCTCCATTGGCAAATGATGCTTAACCTACAGATCAATTTTAATGAATTAAGTAACTGAGAGAGAAATTACGTTGTTATTTCAAATCCCCAAGAGAATAATTGTGAACAATGTTACTGCGTCCACCGCTAAATGGAAATTTAAATTTTCTCCGAAACCATTAGTTGTATACAATAATAATTCATAATAAGGTACTAATTTATTTAGTTTTTAAATGCTGATAATACAATTTTATTTAAAGTTTGTGGTTTTATGACAAATAAAAAATAAAGAACACTGGTTCGTTTTTATCCCAGAGATTTCTGAACCGGAATTTTCTCAGAAATGCGGGTCGTGAATTTTATAAAACATAAAGCATTATTACCATCAAATTTTAATCGAAATCGTTAGATCCGTTATAAAGAAATTTCAGGTTTATTAGCGGTTTTTGGAACCAAAACTTTGAATAGACCATATATTTTATTGTTCTAACCATTGCGCTACCGTATTACAAGTTTAAGTCTATCCTAACTATCAATTGTTCTGTATTATCGTGGGTGTAACTTGACCACGATAATGGGTCACCACCGAGATCGTCATGTCCGAGTTCGTCACATCTATGAAAATCAATGAGCCGTACTAATTAGGGTCGGCTGTCTACCTGCCCCGCCGGGTATGTCATGCCTCCTCCGCCCGAACAGGAACAACTTATCCTAGTCACAGTTCACAAGAGAACGGTCAAATACAGTTCTGAATCTTACGCTGAAAGTTTACTGATGTTGGTTCTTCATGTAGCTAACTTCATTATACAAACTAACTCGTGACAAAATTGATGACAAAATTGAAGTCATACGACTACATATCGCACTGAAAGGATGAATTAGGCCGATTGATGTTTGTTCGTGAGTCCGAAAAACAGCCTTAGTACAAAAGGATTCGTGTTACAAAATTGAAAAGTGTCATACAAAAGGATATCGCACTGAAAGGTGCATTCATTATATTATACTAGGATAACAAGATTATTTTAAGAAACTTATTCGTATTTTTAAGCCAAGGGCTTGGTATTCGTGCGGATAAAATAAATACAATTGTACAGCTGTCAGTTTAAATTTACCAAAGTTGTAGTAGTTTTGATATGATATCTTCGCAATTACTTACTTAAAAATATGTTAAATACATTCTTACAATTTAAGAATTTAATAAATATAACAACCAAATCCTATCATGGATAAAAGTTTAATTGAACTTATATTTAACACTTTTAATATTGCTCGGCGAAATGTACAGGCTAGTTGTAATTTTCAGCTACATGAAGAACCAACATCAGTAAACTCTGAGCGTAAAGATTCAGAACGGTATTTGACCGTTCTCTTGTGATCTGTGACTAGGATAAGTTGTTCCCGTTCGGGCGGAGGAGGCATGACATACCCGGCGGGGCAGGTAGACGGCCGACCCTAATTAGTACGGCTCATTGATTTTCGTAGATGTGACGAACTCGGACATGACGATCTCGGTGGACACGCGATAATGAGTTCTCAAGTTTGACCGCGCACTTTCCTCCCCCCCAACCTTCACCACCTACCACCACGCAGGTGTGAGGGTGAGGGGGAGGCAAGGGTGGCATTTCCTCCGGAAGTGATGCCAGACAATGCCGCGGCAGTTGGAGAAGTCCCCGCCGCCGCGCCACAGTCGCACTCCATTATTCATCAATGGACTGGCAACTTTATGCCGTTGTGTGGCGTGAATAAGATTAATTCCTGGAGCAGAAGTCAAGATGAGAAAACAAAATACCGGATGATTTATCGTTGCGGTATTTTTCCTCTTCGTTTTGAATTAAAAGCTTTAGAAGCATTGCTTAAGAAGAGGGCGTTTTTTTCTTTACTTTAATAATAGAAAAATTAATGATGTATAAAAAAGCACATTCAAATATTAGTTTATGTGTGAATAGTTTTACGTTTATTTGGCTCTTAAATCAAATAGACGATAATATTCTTGCGATTTTAGTGTGCAGGGTGAGGTAGAATCTTTACCACATACCAGTATGTCTAAGTTGCTGTTGTCCTTACCGCGATAAGATTTAAAATGTGAACATAGTTATAAGAATACTTATCTGAAAATCCTTTCACAAATTGTTCCTTCGCAGGGTTTTTGTGGTCGGTGTCAGATTGCTTACACCAAGTTGAGTATACACAGCGCAGCGACAAACATGTAATTAAATACATAATGGCGTGGTTGACGCAAAATAAAAACTCATCTTAAGATACCACGATTCAAACCGTTTAAAAAGCGTGGTGAATACAGTATAATAGGCCGAATACTTAATACAAGTTATTTCTCTACTTAATGCTGCCTAGGATTTACCTTAAGTAGCAATTTGAAGTAATTAAGGAAAGGTCCAGAATACCTCTGGAGAATAAAACAGAGATTCGCCCGAAAAACTGACTTAAACGAGTCATAACGTAAAATACAGAATAGTGGTCAAATACAACCTTTACAAATTTTACTCTTTTAAAAAAGGTTAATTTCAGATGGTCCAGTAGGAATTTTAGACGACTGGAGAGCCCGTGCTTCTAAGCAGCATCAGATATTATTGGAACTTGGAACTTGAGTTTACGATAAATGCCTATAAAGTTAAAATATGATTTTGCCTTATACCTCTCCCCTCAGGAATTGCATTTACACAAATTATTTCTAGTCCACTTCACGTTTCTATTGCGCACTAAATATGTACGACTATGAAATGATTAAACCCCAGATGTGGATTTTCTATACCATAGAACATGTCGATCAAACCTACACTGTGGGTGAGTTGGTAGGCCTATTCCTACAACACTCCAACCCTCGCACAGTCTGTCAGCTACCTCACCTCAACGACATCTACCCAACGATCTATACTCCATGCAGTACAGATCTTTGCTTCTACCACGACTTTTAAATATCTTTAAACCGCCTCAACCGCATCGCCGCACTGGACAGATTGATGCGTGCGGTCAAGGCAGCAGGCCGTCGACCACGTCATTGTAATGTCCATCTGTAACATTGTAGTCATGCCTCGCGCAGTCACCGGAGCGCGGTTCCCCTACAGACGGCTGGGAAGGAATTGCCATGCTCGGTAATCAGATGTTTTACCTCCCTTTGTTACTGTTTTCCCGTGTCTATTTTGTGTCGGCGTGCTTTTGGGTAATAACCCAGGAGAAGACTAAGTTTACGATGAAATAACACATGCCAACACAAGCTTCAGCAGTGCATTAGAGATATTAGAATGAGTCCTAGGTATTTTATAAATTAAGGTACTTGAATTTGATTTTGTCCTTAATTTCGTAATTGTTTTGCTTTGTCCTTTGTGGCAAACTACTTCTGAAGAGTATCTGATTTCTAATAAAGGCTTGGAATGGAAATAATCCATAATCGATGTTCACAAAATACTATTTTATGTCCACAAAAACTAGTTTTATGATAGTTTTATGATAACGGTGGATACACGGTAGTGTATCCACCGTTCTAAGCGCTTAGCACTTTCGATAATCATTAAAGAGAAACATGCTTTTACGTTTCACGTTTACTTACTTTCTCTAAATGTAATTAAAATTAAAACACAAGAGACTTTTCATGGGTCATCATGACGTTAAAACATTACATAAATAAATAAATACTTCATTATAGTGTTAAAGAATACACATTTTTAACAATTTTGTATTCTTCTAACTATTCCGAAGAGTGGTATTTAGTGTCATTGTGTACAATATTAATCACTGCTTGAAAATCAATTAGAAAAGGTCGTAAATTTAAAATCAACTTTACAAGTAGGTAGAGCGAAGCAGAGTAGAGAGATTTTAGGCAATTGTTGATGGACAATCAATTTCAAGTATACAGCTACAGTCAAATTTTTTTTATTTATTTGTTAAAATAAGCAATTTCAATAGGTGTAACAAGAAACAATACCCTAATTTTCTTTAAACAATTTCGTCAGCTTCAGTGTACTGAGATAAGTTGAAAACGCACGGGAATCAGCTGACACGCAAAAGAAGAAATATGTAGACTGTCCACTTGACTGGAATGCTGAGTTGACAGAAAAACAACTGGCGATTGAAAACGCAGCATACCTCGGCATCCGGCGAGCGCGTTAAGCGATGCGATCTCCATCTTTCAAACAATCGCCAGGCTGTAAATCTAATCAATAGCGTTGCAATTCCACGGACATCGCTCTTTAATAGCCCAGTCTGAATTCCTCTGTGATTAAAATAGGTTTTTGGTGGTGGGGAAAAGGAAATTGTTACATAATTTTTGTCCATTTTTTCTTTATTGAGAAAGTTATATGGTGGGTCACATGCCACGATATAGTTAAAAAGACTGCATTAAGTTTCTTGAAAAAAAGGTTTTGCTTGTATATTTTTCAAGTACCAATTGACTAACGACTAACGGTCAATGACTAAAGAAATTATAAAGTTACACTGTGGATTCTTACCTTGTAGCTTGATGAGACGTGGATTACAAAAAAGTAAGATTCATCATCAATATACTATAACATATTGTAAATGTGTACACAATATCAATTAATTAATTACAAAAGAATGCAACATAAGAGTTCGAATTTTGATAATAAAGATCAGGAACATCAAGTAACACTTCAGAAGGGAAGATTTAGTATATGTTTGTTTATAAAATAATAACAAGTGTAAGATATAACAAGTGTAAGACAAACACATAACAAATATGGATTTGATCTTAAACTAAATTGGAGGCAGCAGAAACACATAGTCTAAAATTTGCATCACACCTTGCAGTAGCTAAAATAATATACATGTATTTCAAAGCGTCTACATGATCCAGTGCATTCCTCTCCGAACGTTACAAATATCAATTCCACACCAATCGACAGGTAGATGTCGCCCAGCTTCCTGTACCCCAGGGGCAAGCGACCTTTGGGAATGCCCGGGTGGTCAACCTGTCCTGACTACCAGACGTTACAGAGACCATCAGACAGAGGAACAGACAGACACTAATACTAAACAGGTAGCGGGGCGGTGGGAGGGCGGGGGTCAACAACATGTGAAGGCATCTCGGCACGCGTGGGGCTGTGAAAGTGAGAAGTGAGCCAACAACAGCTATGTGTAACTGGTGTAACACTTCACTTGACTAGCTTACAGAGCTGGTTCAGCATTAAAACAGCTTGATTTATGTGGTACCTTTTAAAAGGATGTGGTGAACTAATAGGTAAAAGGTCCTTTCCGTTGTTTAAAAAGAGTTGTATGTCTTCGTCGAACGATGGATTGTCTACCAGCACCTGTTCTACTACTTGTTTACATTAGGTCAGTAGATGTACTCGATTAATAGTGATACACATAGATGCTTTTACACTAGGGATAGTTCACAGCTAAGGCTAATGGGTGGTTTGCGGAATAAAGAAATTATATAATAAGCCAACTCCTTAATGGTGTTAAATCAGAGTTCTCTCCAATTGTCATTAATCGAAGAATGAATTTGTGAAGGCCGACAGAGAAATTCCCTTGGTTTTTGTCAGGACTATACTGAGTTTGATTAGAAATCTGAAATTAAGAATGGCAAAATTAACTGCTTAGAAACTCGAAAGACAACCTATAACACGATTACCGTATGTGCATCGCGAGTTCAGATTTTCACGAAAATCCGCGAGTTCTTATTGGAACCATTAACCAAAAGTGGTACAAATAATACTAAACTGGCAACACAAAATAACGTTATCTAAAACATCCTTAGCATATTAGTCTTAGTATAATTACTTTTTGGTTCGGCCAAATAAAAAGTATAATCTGTCATTATGCAATTAAAATACGTAAAAACTAATTTACCACATGGAATTGTCTGGCTTGCTAAGCTGACAGTTATGGGCAGCAATGGCTTGAGACTGAATTTATGACCTCGTTCATTTATACGCTGCGGTTGAGTTTAAGCGGCCAGGAATGCTATCGATATTGCTAAGGGTATAAAAACGTTCCCAAAATATTTATGCATGCTAGCTGCGCCATATTTAGTTCAAATTTAAATTTGCATAATTGTTGTTTTATAAATTACATAGACTGATTTTTTTATTAATCTAAATAGAAAGTATACAACATTGTCTATGCTCTAGAGCTGTATTTGGACATTTATGTTTCACAAGTACTAAATACCCCATTTTACATGGACCAATTTTGTTTTCAAATTAGTAATTGAAAACAAATAGAAAAATAATAATACACCATATAACAAAGCACAGTTTCGACCTAATAATGCCAAAGCGACAAATGAATTCGGGGTCCCAAGGAATCGTTGACACCAGGCCAAAAAACAAACAAAAACTGAGGGCTAATCCTTAAGCTAATGGAAGAAGAGCTCCCAAAACCCTCTTCACCCAAAACCCTCTTCACCCAAAACCCCCCGACGATGGTTTAATACATCGTTGTAAGCAAATAATACACCCGTAACAGCAAACCTGCATACTCAGCGAATTTTCAATTCATATTATCTTAATACCACATAAAGCCACATACCAAGTTTCATCAATATACATTCATAAATAAAGGATTTATGACATTTTAATTATTCTCCATAAGAATAACATGGCGGCTGAGTATGCAGGTTTGCTGAAATAAGGAACACTAAAAATGGGCTTTTATACAAATATCAATATAACTCATCTAGGTAAAGCCACATACCAAGTTCTAATCATTTATGTTCATAATTAAAGGAGATAACACGTTTATTCTCCTTAAGAATAATATGGGCTGAGTATGCAGGTTTGCTGCTACGGGAACTATCGGCCAAAAAATGGGTTTTTGTGCAAATATCAATAGACCACAATGAAATGTAGCAATATACCAAGTTGCGTTAGGATAAGTTGATAAATAAGCCAGATATACAATTTTTCTTATCCTCCATAAGAATAACATTGGAAAATGCACTGTGTTTAGCACTTTCAATATCTCAGTAACCAATTGACGTAGAGCAATGATTAAAACACCAAATTGTCCGTCTTTTTAAGCTGATTCCAATGAAAAAAATACAATTTTACTTTAAAAAACTTATATGTAAAAAACTCAAAAAACCCATTTTTGGGATACAAAACCCCCCCAAAATACCCCTTCGGACAGGTCGATCTGTCTGGTTTTCGAACTTAGGTCATAAATGCTGCTTTACACGTTTGTACCAAATTTCATCAACATCGGACCTTTTTTACGAGAGTTATCGCACCCACGGACACACACACACACACACACACACACACACACACACACACACACACACATATATATGTATATCTCTCCCTCTCTTGTGTGTATATATATATATATATATATATATACAATTTTGAACGAATGGTGTTTTTGGGTTCTGGGGACCTCAAAACGAAAAGTTATCATGGTCCCGGGCCTAGGTCTTACCATGCCGACTACGGTAACAGCTTCTTCCCTATAGGGGAAATTCGCTAAAACCCTACAAATAAAATATATAAACATATGAATCTTATTTAATGTTAACGATGTTATAATCACTTCAGGACTCAATTGACTTTTAGGTTTAAACAGCTTAGAACAGTATTCCAAAATGAATATTCGATGTCCACGGCATACTAACCGGCACGATATGTAAACTTGATACAACCATACTTTTGAATTGTTTAAACTCGCCTTAATGTCTTCTGTAGTTGTCTATAAATGCTAAATACTAGTAGAGCTAATCATCACAGTAAAAACACACAGTTTGTGTCAAAAGCACTTCCGTAACAAAAACTTACATTTATATTACTATTTACAGTGGTAATACATCTCGACAGTCCATATGCTAACAACAGCCCAAGTGCTTGTGAGTGATTTAACAAGTGAAATGATCATTCAGAACCGAGCATTATTAAGAAGCTAATTAAATTTGTGGGAAGCTACGTAAACCCGTAGACAAATAAATGGTAAACCCAAAGTTGAGTCAGGCATAGAAGAATGTACGCACAGTCCCGTACCAGGCGACTACCACTGCAGGCTACCAGGCTACCACGCTACCACGGCAGGAAGCCCGTGTGGTAGTGTGCGGGTGGGGCGAAGGCGTGTCGCTTACACTGTCTACGGCTTCACGATAAGCTCTGGTTACGGACTATCTCCTGGATAATTGTAATCCCCCGTGTCAGCTGGTCTCACTAAGGCGTCCTCTGATACAGTATCACCACCAGAGTATTACAGTTGTCGAGCTATTTCTGTTTATAAAGGAGTAACTATTTTACGATTCGATGATTAGATCTACTACAAAAATCGTGTAACGGTATGTAATTATAGACAGGGATACAAACCCATACTATTAAAATAAGGGTTTTACGCAATGTTTTTTCTATTAGTTATGATCATTCAACAGAAAAAAAATAATACGATTTTGAAACCTTGTTCGCACAAACCTTAACTGAACAACGAGCCCTAAAATGGATTTATTCCCACCATTAAATTACTTTCGCCTAACACATAATTTTTCTCGGCTGAAGGTAATTTAAGTTAACGTTTTTGTAGAATAATCTTGTAGAACACGGAGACAATTTTCTGAATTCACTTTTAATTCAGTTAATGCACAGAGAAAAGACGATTCTGTAAGTCATAAATAAATAACGGAATATTATGGGAAAATTCCTGCGACACAAGCAATGTGACGGCTACACAAAATAAATTTATTTATACAAAATATATGTTATGTAATAAAAATACCACAGAATGAAAATTTTCAGAGGAATAAACTACATGTAACATTATACAAGCTACATCTTGGTTAGTTTACTTATATAAAATACAAAAAATGAACCCGCATCAAAAATATCCCGACGATAAATTATCTTCCTCATCAAACTAACTTTTTACTCTCAACCGGATTGGTTGGCGGAAAAAAACGTCGCCGAGCACAATAAATTGAAGGAGGCGACATTAAAACCAGTCAAGCGGGTAGAGCAGATGGCTTGGTTCGGTTGATTTTCTTTTTATTTCCAGCGATCAAGCTAAACTACTGGCTAATTATTCTGGTTTAACTCGTGCAAAAACTTCCACGGAATTATGCACAAGAGCGCCACCTGCAGGAGGAAGAAGGAAGCAGCTTGGAAAGTTTGAACTCTTTACGCTACCTCTGGAGCGAAGAGATGGGATGCTGATTAGAACAAATCTGGGAAACAAACTTAAAATGGAGTTTAAGAGGCTGTTAAAAGGTAGTTTAGCAAATGAAACATCGTGTTTAAAATAAATTCATGGAAATCCTATACTCTAATACGAGCAAAATCCATCTCCATCTGCAAAATCGATCTCGGAATCCAGCGGAATGATATGTTAAAACTTTGGAATTAGGTGATTTTGGACCTGAGCATACGATTGGTAAAAACCACAACCCTAGGAAAGTTCATATTTTGTTGAAAATATAATTTGAAAATAGGATATTTTAACATTGGGCTTATGGAGTTTCAAATAAAAACGAAAGAAACATAACAGTTGTGAATAAATTAACCAGTAAACTAAAAAATAACTGTAAAAGAAGCACTTACACAAGGTAAAGTATCAACATACGTTTTTTTAAACAGTAACTAAAACAACTGAATAAAGATTGCATAAGTCCACAGACATATTTTGCACCCGCGAAACCATAGAAAAATAAAACTAATCAAACATCCACGAGCATGGCTCGGTCTCCCCGGTACTTTGAGTCTAAAACTTTCCTAGTTTTTTCTTCTTTTTTTTTAAATTGGGATTTTGGATTTGTCTGAATTTATAAAAATAAACTAGCTTTTCCCAATAGCTCCACTTGTTCACCTGGTTTAAGTTTTAAAATAATATAAAACTAAACAGCTGGTAAAATTCCAGTATTAAAAATGTTTTTGAATTAGATTCTTCTATTTAAGAGCATTTATAAAAACTAATATTGTTCCTCCAATTTCCAGCGAAACCTTTCATTCGAGCATATAGTAGCAGACTTATGATTTTCTAAAAGTTTTCTGGTGCGGTTTGCTTCTTGCTGCAGATAAACAACCAAGTTATCGACTCTCATTTATTTGTAAACACTGTGAACTTGGGTTTAATCCTATAAAAAGTGTTTGTAGTCTAGATATATTTTCAAACGATTCAGCACAAAAAAAAACAAAAAACAATGCAGTCAGCTAATAAAGTGCGTTAGTTCCAATCCCATATGCATTGTTGGCTGACAGTTTCGCGGATTTAAATTGGTTATTACCGTTGTTATTGGTGGCTGCCACTTCAGCAGATACTAACGATAGGAATATGAATATAGGCCACAGATTTTCACAACGCTAGCGCTGGATAAGCATATACGTTGGAGTGAGGTCAGCAATGAAGGCACGCTGATGAAATAGCGTGTTTAATGATAATAGGGGAAAAGTTGTAAAGTAGTTGCTCCTATTAAAAATTGTCTATAGTGTTGATATGAAACCGTTTAAACAATGTACTTGTAAAGTTTATAGAAAAAAATAACCAATGGTATATAATAAAAATGTAAGAAGGTGTAGCCTATCGTCTGAGTAAACCTATTTCTTCCGTGATTCTAAATTGTCAGTCATCAAGTTAAAAAGCGAATTTAGGCCTAAACCCCTTCCTCCGAACAAAAAATGAATATAATTTCATCCATAAAGGCTGCACAGCGTTTTCCGTTCAATCGAAATGTAAGTATAAGAAACTCGATTAAATGTTTTACATCGCTCTGCACATATTGATCTTCATTATAACCAATTTAGTTGACGTTTTCATGCCAAGAAAACAACAAAATTGTAGCAAATCAGGCACATTTCGCCACATAATAAATAAAAGCGCCACAAATGTTGGATGCTCTTGCCTTAAAAGTGCTGCGGTTGCAGGTATTCCCGTGTCCCCTCGCTTGTCCCCTAAAGACAATAATTCCCATCACCGGAAGTAGCTTGTACCGGATACTCTTGCTATTGATTATTTATATAAAACACCGTTCCGTCACGTACGCTGCGACAACAGCGCAGGAGGGTGACAGCACTTGGGGGATTGTTCCTTCCAAACCGGCATGACCAATAAATAAACTAGGTGGCTATATAGTTCCTCAGATTGGCAATACATTTGAATTTTAATAAAAAATTGTGCAATGGCAAAAGATAAAATTGATTATGATGTATGTTACCTGAAACTTACCACGAAATCACCTTAAAACAATGCCAGTACCGCTCTTGACGCGTTGTAGTTTATTTGTTTTATGTGTAACAAATATTTTGTACACCACTGAACAACATATGCAAACTTAAATCGAGTCTCATAAAAAAATCAATATCTGATTTGAGTAACATCATCAGAATACATTCCGTTATCATTTAACTGCCGCCAGAATCCGGGTTTTATGTCTATAACAGCTATAGTTTTAGTCACTTCTCCCCAAATACACGCGGTAGCTGAGATTGTATAGCACTGGCTCATGGAGCGTAAGGTCGCAGGTTCGGATCCCGTCGTCAATCTAACATTTTATCCGTAGAAAAACATTCATACATTTATCACTTGTTTTTATCAAAGTATAAATCCGTAAATTTATTTATTTTTAAAATAAAATGAAGATTTCAGGCATGATTTGTTGTTAGGATTGGCATGGGTGCGTTATCTTAGAACAGAGTATTTTGGGCTAAGCAATGACTTTATCAGTGTGGTTAATTTAACTTTTAAGAGAACAGCGAATTTCCTATATGAACTAATGTTAACAATTTCTATAGGCCAAGTCAAAATATCCTTTAGGATTAACAATAAGTCGTCAGGTCAAGTTATTTTGATGACAAAATGAGATTTCAATATATAGTTTTAATAGCCTAGGCTATCATGAAATTAAATGCTATAAACATGGGTTGGTCCAAGTCCGTACATGAAACTTCTAAAATGGCAAGTAGCCTAAGTGTATATGCCTACATTTTACAGCATAGGTCCAAGTTTATGATGAAAACAGCTCACTATAATCCAAACCTAGGATATGTCAAATCATTTCAGATAACCTAAATAAAAGACTTACTTTGGTTAGAATAGTTTAGCTTTTGTTTTGGTTCGCTACAACATTCCTGGTACAGTAATGTGTTTAAAGTATTTTACAACAGTTGTATTTTACAAAATGATATTTCAATATATTGTTTCAATAGCCTAGGCTATCATGAAATTAAATTCTATAAACATGGGTTGGTCCAAGACCGTACATGAAACTTCTAAAATGGCAAGTAGCCTAAGTGTATAGGCCTACATTTTATAGCCATAGGTCCAAGTTTATGATGAAAACAGCTCATTATAATCCAAACCTAGGATATGTCAAATCATTTCAGATAACCTGTATAAAAGGCTTAGTTTGGTTAGAATAGTTTAAAGCTTTTGTTTTGGTTCGCTACAACATTCCTGGTAATGTGTTTAAAGTATTTTACAACAGTTGTATTACCAGTTTAATGTCGGCTTACTCTTACTGTAATCCAACCCTAGGCTATGTCAAATCATTAAAGATGACCTTCCGAAAAAGGCTGTTTGGTTAGAATAATCTATAGCTTTTACTGTGGTTACATTACTACACTACTACATTACTGGTAATGTATTTTAGGTAATGTAGACAATTTGTATTATTAACTTAGTGAAAATATAACCTAGCAAATAATTCTCCTACAAAATAAATTTTAAGGTTGTTCGCTTACTGTGACGACTAACTTCATCAAAGCTTTCTAGACAAATTGAGGCTTTGAATACTTATTACACATGACAATCACAATATTATTCCCAATCGTCTAAGACAATGTAATAAAACAAACAAGTTAAGTTATTATCTTAGTATCTACAGTCATCTATTTTGAAAAGTTATTTTGAGTTTTTCGATCTGCCACACGCGTCGTCTGTCACTGTTACAATCGTCGCCTCCGACGACTGACGATATTTACACAGAGTAGGCAAACTAAGGAAATATTAACTGTATGGACATTTTTTTTAAAACGTACACTTAATAATATTATAAAATAATAAATATGCTCACAACTTAAAATTATACTTCGATTTATCTCTCTTGTGTGTTTTTTTGTTGATAAAAAAACTTTTGTTATCCAGTGGGCTATAACAAAGTATACTCTAGTAAACTAACTATTGTTACTCTGTTGTTGAAACATAGACGTCGGCTAAATTTTAACGATTTAAGTACCACTAAAATGGCTTCCAATGTTATTCTTATGGAGAAAAAAATAAATTTGGTTTTAAGATAATTTTATTATTACAGAACGAAATTATCTGAATAACGAACTCGACCGAGATTTTAACCTGTTAAGTTTATCTGGAAAATTTTAAGTTTAACTGGGGAGACGTTCTCGAGTTATTGTGGTCACAGACACGCCAGTTGAGTTGATTCTCTTACCACTCCAAGCAGTAAAGTTGTGTATAAGGATAAATTTGACTTCGTTCAATTATCCAATAATACCAAAATATTGAATTGTTCGGATTTTTTTTGGGTGAGCTATTCTTGGTATCGAAATTCTGTTTACTGAAATCGCTTGGCATTTTGTTGCTTTGTAAAATTGCTTAAATAGATGATTTCGAGTAAATCAGTTGAGGGTTTGACCGAATTTGAAATTTAACACTGATTCTTATGGGAGAAGCAGGTATAAATACGTGAAATGTAGCAGAACTGGAGCCCCCTCTTAACATTAAATACGTTTGAAAGGGATATATATATATATATATATATATATATATATATATATATATATATATATATATATATATATATATATATATATATATATATATATATAAAATTGATGTTAAGAGGAATAATCGCCGCCAACGTCGAACATTCCGATCTACCATTATCTTCATCTTATAGGTTGGCATTACTGTGACGGTCTGCATTTAGCGCTGACAGGTTGGCGGCACCGGCAGGCTCAGTTCCAGTCGGTAGGTTACACAACCTGCTCACATTTTAATTGTTCAATGGCACTTTGGTTCTCGCTTGTTTCGTTCAAACCGACACGTTGCTATTTCTTTTGACCTTAACACTGGATAAGTACAGGCTGTTTTTCGCTTCCTTTCTCCGGTCTGGCTAACAAAGGAGGTCTGGCTGGTTGTGAATACATTTTGAAGTAAAGCTGTGATAAGACAAATTATACAATAATAACATATTATACTGATTTGTTTAACTTGGTGATATTCCAGATACTAAAATAATAAAAAAATCGGCTACTAGATTGTTTGTGTTATGAAAATGTAAGAAAAGAAATCCTAGGAAGTTCTGAAATAATAATTGCGGATTATTTGAGTTTCATGATATTATTGACATTTACTGGCATACATATTCCACTTTAAAGATCAAGGAAAAAACATCTGACTTAAACTAGATCAGTAATTTATAATTTAAGGAATATCACCTCTGGTAACAAGTTACAAATCTGTTGAAATGCGAAAATGAGCAAATAAATTAGGGTGTATTATCAACCTTCCTAATAAGGAAGAGCGTCTGAGAATTATCAGGTTTGATTTCCGGGGAGCCCACATATGACAAAAGCCCCATATTGCAAAGTGTTTGACGCTCTTCCTTGACACTGCTGCACGCTGTCTGTGTGCGAGGTCCACGCTTCGACCACGCCACGCCACGCTACGCCAGCGCCACGCTACGCTGTGTGTTTTTACCCTTACATATGCTGTACTCCCGTAGAAAGCAAAATAAAAAAATGCATCACTGAATATTTACTGACACACATATGATGAACCATGTAGGGTAGACACAAACAAGCGAAATGTATTTACAAAATATAAATCTCGAAAGCATTTCCATATATATGAGTTCCTTCTGGAAACAGACCATGATACAAGTTGGCGAGGAATGGCGATGAAGGTGCAAGAATGTTGATATACGGACCAAGGAAGAAGGAGTAGGTTACAGAGCGGAGGAGAATGTGAGGTGAGAGACAGAGAGGAGGGGGAGAAGTGAGAGAGAGAGAGGGAGAGGAATGAGAGGTGGTGATGTAAGAAGGAAACCCTGAACTGTGAACTAGACTAGGCTGCCGATGACTCAATGAAGCCTTGATTCTATGCAACCGGTACAATATACCAGTCTGTTGTGGCTACTGATATGGTTAACACAGTACGCCAGCTAATATCACACAGATCATAACCAATATATTTGTTAACTTTATGCATTCGCTTACAATGTAATTGGCAACGTCAAGAAACAAAGGAAAGATTTACAAATTCACCATGGTAACATGTGACTTGCTAAATCATTAATAAGTGCTGGTATATTATGGAAAATTAATATTACCAGTACATCAGTGGTGTACTGTACAAAAGTGACTGTTAAACCTATTTAAAAATTACGTATATTGTCATATGGAGAGCATTTTAACATTTGTTTTAAAAAAGTTTCATATAATCTAAAAAAGTATTTCGTGGGTGGAGGGTGTCTCGGAGTTCTGATTTTCTGAACATCGGTGTCTTGGAGTATCAAAAATCTTTTTTCTTTCACATAGCTCGTCTGCATAACGTTAACATATGTTAATTTATGTTTCTTAGTTATCTAAAATTAACATCATATGATATTGCATAGGGTATAAATTAGCACCGTATCGTAATTTTAAAATTCGAGATGTATAATGCGTTGGTAGCTCTCAAAATATAAATCTGTGAACAATTTTTGTATGAAAAATAAATGTATTTTATCGAGCCTTTGTTGCCTTTTAAAGTTTTTTATAGATACTAGTAAAGGGGATATTTTTTTTAATAGAGTACACATAAGCAACAAATAAAAGGTTAGTGACAACCAACAAATAGAATCGCGCACTCTTACAATCCATCCCATAGAATACCGAATGTTAAACATATATATTAACTTGGCTATTCTGGTGTCATGGAAGGTTTTGGGAATTTTTCTCATTATTTTGTAAATATACTGGCTACGATGAATATCTAGAAATAGAAATGAAGAACAAAGAAATACCATTTAAAAATATACTACAACGGAAAACTATAATTTATAACTTCTTAAAAATTTATTTGATACAAATGATGACATTCTTGCGAACCGAAACCATCAAATCATAAAGAAAAACGACTCATGTCAATCCCAATTGACCTCTGAAGCAGCCATTCCAATTGATTTCGGAAGACTGACTCGGTCTCTGATTTCTTACATTGGCTACAAGAATGACTTTTACAGACGTTCAGTTAAAGCTTACATCAAAGTTTCTAGTACGAACAACTCTATTTAAAATCTGGTAAGGCCTAATTGAGCTTTATGGTAAAAATATATTGTTTTTTCACTCCTTTAATTCAATTTTTCCAGAAAGACATTAATGTTTCTACTTCAATATATTTCCTAGGGTAACAAATCACTTGGGAGCACATTGTTTCGGTTGGGAACAGAACGTAATGAGTTTCGGTGGTGAGTGAATCAATGATGCAATTAAACCGCACTTAATGGCAGCAAACGGCAATAATTGCGACTATACGACATTGCACGAACGCACATCGCTATGGAGTAACTGTTGTGATACTTAAAACTCATTGCGCCGTTATTTTATTTCATTTATTATAGTATTTCTCTATATTTCCCCTAAAGCTAAGTAACTAAGGACAGCCAAAAATAAAGTGTTAAGGGTCAGAGTACATTTATGAAAATTATTATGTGTGGGCCTAGTATGGATAGTTATATTAATTTTTTTCGAATGCACAACACTTTAAACGTGTTTAATCCTTGCTATAAATCATATGAACACGAAGTAATGCAGTGTTTTCGAAATTGATTCAAGTAATATTATTGCAATAACATTGGAAGAACATCACAGCAAACCTGTATACTCAGTGAATAATTCCATTGCATATTTATGTACATCACTATTACTAAAGTCACTTACAGTACCAAGTTTCATGGAAATAAGTTTGAAATTAAAATACCACCGTCACAGCAAACCTGCATACTCAGCGAATTTCAAATGCATAATACATGTCTTAAATACCTCATAAAGCTGCATACCAAGTTGCATAAAAATATATTCATAAATAAGCGATATATACAATTTTAATTATTCTCAATAAGAATAACATGGGGGATGAGTACGCAGGTTTGCTGCAAAAAAGGCACACAACAAATGGGTTTTTATGTGAACATCAATATAACTCAGCTAGGTGAAGCCACATACCAAGTTTTATTAATTTATGTTCATAATTAAGGGAGACATTACATTTTACTTATTCTCCATAAGAATAACATTGGACAACGTACTGTGTTTGGCACTTTCAGTATATCTGTAACCACTTGACGTAGAGAAATGATCAAAACACCAAATTGTGTGTTTTTTAAAGCTAAATCTAATGGTGAAAATTAAATTTTGATTTCAATAAATATATTAAATATTATATTTATATTATAGAAATTTTGAAATTATATGTAAATGAACGAAGTGAAATAAAAGAATTACAACATAATCATAATTATCACACTAGAAAACAATTCATCATTCAACATCAAATCCACAGAACCACTACATATGAAAACTCACCCCAATACATGATGGGAAGAGTCATAAATCAAATTAAAAAAAATTCACAAAATTGAAGTAATTGGAAGAACAGAATTAAGAAAAGTAAAAGAAATTATAATGAACAATCCTTTATTTTCATTGGATGAATTTTTTAAAGAAGAACCAAAAAATTAAAAAAATAAGATAACATGAAAAAATAGAAAATTTAAGGTGCAATGTTTTTTTAGACTTAAGATATTTTGTTGTAAAAGCCTACACAATTTATAATTGTTTTTCGGCAAATAAATATTATTATTATTATTATATTAAATGTCAAAACTTCAAAAAACATTTTGGGGTACAAAACCCCCCCAAAATACCACTTCGGATGGGGCGATCTCTCTGGTTTTCGAACTTAAAGCCATAAATGCTGCTTTAAACGTTTGTACCAAATTTCATAAAAATCGGACTATTTTTACGAGAGTTATCGCACACACGGACACACATATATACTGTATATACACAGTTTCGAACGAATGGTGTTTTTGGGGTCTAGGGACCTCAAAACGAAAAGTTATCATGGTCCCGGGCCTAGGTCTTACCATGCCGACTACGGTAATAGGTAGGGGAAATTCGCTAAAACAAGCAGTAGTTATAAAACCAGTACAAAGTTGTATTATTTATTTACAATAAGAATAACATTAGGGCTGAGTACACAGGTTTGATGCAAAACGTAACACAAAAAACACATTGTTGTGCAAGTACCAATGTTACAACTCAATCGGACCAGTCACACACCAAGTTGTATTAATTTGTGTTCATAAATAAGGGAGACAGAGATCGTTTGGTCGCGGACCATCGACAAAAAAATATGTTTAGATTTTTCAGTAGACCACAACCAGATGAAGCCACGTATACCAAGTTTCATCAATATTCATTCAAATAAGCGAGATTTAAACTGTACTTATTTCCCATAAGATTAACACAGGACACCGTACTGTATATAACATTTTTAATATCTCTTCCATTTTTATGGCAATAAAAAATCTAAATCCACATTGCAACTTGGGCAATAACGAGGTTATACCACCTCCCACATGATGACCAGATTAGACGCCCGAGATGAAGGCGACATGATAACGTTTATGTCTACGATCTGCATAACATATAGTAGTTTATGGCCTGGTTTACAGTTTATGATCAACATAACACAACTCCTATGACTGACCCATCGTACAGTAAATAATATATCCATTATAAACTTCTTGAGGATTTTTTCACACTCTTAAAGGTTACAAACAAAAAGCTCTTGTGGACTGAAAAAATAGAGTTGCATGGAAAAAAGTGATAAAATGATGTGCGTATTATGTAAAGTACAGCGCATATTATGAGGGAAAATTTCAAACTTGTGAATACTCGAAATAGCACATCGCTACAAACAGGATTGAAAAATAAATGTGATAAATGGTGTTAACGCAACAGAGGTGCACGCGTGCAAATGGCGTTGCCGAACGTCTAAGATAAATTGTCCACAGCTGTGAGCTTGCAGTTTGCGGGTTATCCATATTGTGAGCGGAGTTCAATGGCTTATCTGTTACACGTTCAGAAATCTTCGCAATGATATTACAGTATTGGACCGTGAGGCGCAACGGATTGGTACGACGGTCACCGGTCGTATGATGACTACCCGCTTAGTATAGGTATTAAACTCTTAAATACCCAACTAATTCCAAGAATGTAAAGCGAGTTTTAAAACTGGTCTTCGTTTAAAAATATATTGGACTGATTCCTTACTAATTGCTAAAAACATAAAAGTTCGATAAAACTACAGGTTTATGCTTAAGAACCATGCACTTAAATAAATCTGATGAAATACTCTTTTGGAATTGTTTGTGAAATATCTTATTTTTTAACCGTACACTCTTTTTACAGATAAAAAAAACCTCACATGGAAGAAATCATGTTTTTTGGAAACCTATGTATTTACATTTAGCGAATTTCCCCTATAAGGGAAGAAGATATTAAAGTACCGTAGTCGGAATGGTAAGACATAGGCCCGGGACCATGATACATTTTCGTTTTGAGGTCCCAGATGTCAAAAACTCCATTCGTTCAAAACTTGATATGTATATATCTGTCCGTGGGTGCTATAACTCTCGTAAAAAATGTCCGATTTCGATGAAATTTGGTATAAACATGCAAAGAAACATTTATGACTAAGTTCGAAAACCAGCCAGATCGCTTTATCCAAAGGGGTATTTTTTTTGGGGGGGGGGGTTGGACCCTAAAAATGGGTTTTTTGAGTTTTTCAATGATTCAACTAAAAAAAGTTGGTGTTCATTGCTCTGCGTCAATTGGTTACAGATATACTGAAAGTACTAAACACAGTACGTTGTCCAATGTTACTACTAAGGAGAATAAGACAAATTGTATATCTCGCTTATTTATCAACTTATCTTGACAAAACTTGGAATAATGCTTCATATAGTTGTGGTCTATTGATATTTGCACGAAAACGATTATTTGCCGATAGTTACCGTAGCAGAAAACCTGCAAACTCAGCCCTATGTTTTTGTTGTTTTTTTTACCTCAACTGTTCGTCACCATAGGCTATTAAAAGCCCGTGACCTGTGTGGTGAACTAAAGACAGCGAGGAGGTACCGTAACGGCATTAGTCACATGGGCAAGCCAGAGGTGACCGCTCATAATCCTACAGGAGTCGGCCGGGACCAGGATCGAACCGGCCACGTCTGACTTGCTAGTCAGGCACTTCTCTGAGCTACCACGTCCAGTTATTCTTATGGATAATAAGTAAAATGTTATCTCCCTTAATTATGAACATAAATAAAACTTGGTATGTGGCTTTACCTAGTTGAGTTGTATTGACATTAGTATAAAAAAACATTTGTTGTGATCCTTGTTTCACCAAACCTGCATACTCAGCCGCCATGTTATTTTTATGGAGAGTAATTAAAATGTCAAAAATCGTTTTTTATTCATGTATATTGATAAAACTTGGTAAGTGGCTTTGTGTGGTATTAAGCTACATATTAAGATATTAAGGTACATAGCTGCATAGGAAATTCGCTGAGTACGCAGGTTTGCTGCTACGGGGGTATTAATTAAATATCATTCCCGGCCTATTTACTGATAATCTAAACACTCGTATACCTAAGGTAAGTTTTATATAGACTGTGCGTAACATGATGAAATGAAAAAGAACATAGTTACAACAATATTTATCCTCAAAAATGTTTCAATTTTTGTACTTTTTAGAATAACGAATAATGTAAAAAATAAAGTTACTATTGCTTTTAGCGAATTTCCCCTATAGGGAAGAAGCTATTACCGTAGGTCTCATGGTAAGACTTAAGTCCGAGACCATGATAATTTTTTGTTTTGAGGTCCCCAGATGACAAAAACACTATTCGTTCAAATTTATATATATGTATATATATATATATATAAAGTGTCCGTGAATGCGATAACTTGAGTAAAAAACGTCCGATTTCGATGAAATTTGGCTCAAATGTGTAAAATGACATTCATGACTTTAAGTTCGAAAACCAGAAAAATCGGACCATGGGAAGGGGGGTTTATGGGGGTTTTAAATTTTCCAAAAATCAGTTTTTTGCATTTTTCACCTTACAATTTTTAAAAAACTTAATTTTGGTTTTGACCATGTTATAGAGCTTAAAAAAACAAATAATATAGTATTTTGAATTATTAACCTAGGTTTAGTGGTTGCGGAGAAAATCCAAAAAAACCTACTCATAAAATCTCCCATGTTAATCTTATGGGAAAAAGGTTTTTGGCATTTCCTCAGTTTATTTTAATTTAAACTTCACATTTGCTTTTAGAAATCTGTTCAGTTCCACAAAACAATCATTTTGGTGTTTAAATTGTGATTCTACGCCCAACCGTTGCTGAGACATTCAAAGTGCTACACACAGTACGTTGTCCAATGTTATCCTTATGGAGAATAAATAGAATTTGATATCTCGATTATTTATGAATGTATGTTGATGAAACTTGGTATGTGGCTTCAAATAGTACTGGTATATTGATATTTGCACAAAAAATTGATTTTTTGTTGGTCATTCCTGTAGCAGCATACCTGCGTACTCAGCCCCCATGTTATTCTTATGGAGAATAACTAAAATGTTATATAGCGCTTATTTATGATTGAATATTGATGAAACTTGGTATGTAGCTTCGCCTAGTTAAATTATATTTATATTAGCATAAAAAACAATTGTTTGTGTTCCTTGTTTCAGAAAACCTACGTACTCATTACCAATGTTATTCTTATGGAGAATAATTAAAATCGCTTATATGTGAATATATTTTTATGAAACTTGGTACGCGGCTTTATGTGGAATTCAGACAAACATTATGCATTGGAAATTCGCTGAGTACGCAGTTTTGCTGCGACGGGGGTATTTTATTGTTTTATTTGCTTGTATTCCGGATTTTCGTATATCATTTTGCCCCAAATTGATTCTGGTGTCACATAGAAGGTTTAGCAACATTATATTAAAAGTAAAAGGGTTTGTTCCAGCGTCAAGTGACTTTTCAATGAACAAAACACGTCTAAATGCTTAAAAGTAATTTAAAAGTTGAAATACTCAAACAATATTAATTAATATAAAATAATTGATGTGTATTTAAAATTTAAACTGAACACTTAAAAATTGATTACTTGCATATCCGATATGAAACTCAACTGCACAGTGTTCTAGTGGTTCGATTCAGCCAGCAAGAAGGTAGGCACAGTGCCATGAGGACTACAGTGAATATTGTATTATATTTCTGTCCCGTTCCTCATCTACCTTGCAAATACAATACAATCAACTGTCCAATCTCCATTCAAAACAAGCATGGATGGATTTTATTTGTTTCTCCGTGTGACAAAAACATGTATTACTGTACTTATTTATTTTCAAACCAAATTAAGAAGATAAAAGAATAATTTTAGTAATGAAAATATTAAGAATCTTACAGTAAAAATCTAGATAACGAAGAAAAGAAGACAATTGACTGCAGATTTTAACGAGGGAACAAATTAATCAAAAGTCTTGGTTTTCAACATGAGAGAAGACAATTAAAAAGCTTACTTCTTTGCTTGAATCGGAGATGAATTTCATGAGAATACAATGTAATGGAACACCAACTTATAATTATGCAATTTGGAATTATATGTAAGCCTACCAGTATTTTTCAGAGGAATAAATACTCAAAAATAATACAACAATTTATTCCAAATATGTTAAAAAATCCAATATAGCCTACTTATTAACTAATTATCATCTGATGTAAATCCGATATGTAATTGTAAATATGTATTTTTAATAAATTTACTAAGTAACTGTGGAAATAACCGACGTTTTTACATATTAATTTATAAAAATAGAAATCCAATACACATTTGAAGACGGAACACAAGGTACTTTAAATTTTTTTTAAACTGACTTTATTAAATTACAAAATATTTTGCTTTGAATATGAATATTCCCATTCTCTATCTACAAGAGCTTTATCGATCCAACTTGAACGTAACGACGTTGACGACATAGACGTCGGCCTAAGGCCTAATCTAATTTACGACCGGTCCCCAGACAGACATATTCACCTGGCGTAGCCGGACGCACGTACGAACACATACATAAACACATACACGTACCGGACCTCTCAACACATGTAAACAACCAAGGGCCCTGGAATACCCAAGTAGACTGGAACTGGGACAGATAAAGCACATTTCTACTTCCTAGTCTCAATGTTACTGAGCAATGTTTAAATTAAAAGAATAAGTTCAAATTAGAATACCTTATATAAAATGTTGGGAGCTGTATATAAGAACATTAGTTGATAATTATCTGCACATCGCCCACGTTTAACGCCAGGCGCACCAACAAAACACACTCAATGCTTTTGTCTTCCTCTCTGATCGTCGCACAGGTCGGGCAGACTATTTATGCAGATTCTAAGTGTTTGTATCAAGAACAGTTTATGCAAACTGGATAAATAACAAGGATTTCTGAAAATGTTACAAGTTCGTAAAAAAAAAATGGTGACTCTATTTTGTTACTATTTTCTTATTCTCAAAAATAAATAAAGAGTATATTCTCAAAAAATATTTTAGAGGATAAATATTATTTAAACTATGTTCGTTTAAATTTCATCCTGTTACGCACCGACTATTAAACTAGCTTTATGTAAGTTTCTAAAATTGTAAGAAGTTCAAAATATATATATAATTTTTATTTTTAGCTAACAAGGTTGATACCTCTCAACAATAACCATTATAACCGCCAAATGTATAACATAATCCGTTGTTTTTTTAGGGTAGGTAAAACAAAACAGTTTCGGCGGTGATATTATAAATTGCATATGTGACTAAACTTTAAAATAACCGCATCTAAAATACATTTCTTTATCACACAACTTCCACTGGCCTACTAATGTAGGTTTTTCTTTTTAAAACGCCAGAGAATACTGATTGGAGATTCCTCGAAGAGGCATGACCATAACGACGAAATTAACCGCCTCGCTTCCCTATACCGTTATAACTGAATCATAATGTAATTTACAATCATACCTAAATTTAGCTCTCAATATTGTTCAATTTGCATGCTATTATGTACCCACTACGGTTTTAGACTTCCGAGAGCTGCTAGTTGTAATGAAGGCGATATAACAGCTTCTATAAACAGCCCGATCCATAAAATGAGCTCAAGTCTTTCTCATTAAGTGAAGGTGGTTAAGACCTACGTTACTGCGCAATATTAATTTAAGCACATGCAATAACTTACTATATGCATTTCTAATTTTGTATCTTATAAGAATAAAATATTATGTTGAGCCCTCTCATATTTGAATTGTAAGCGAAATTCGTTACATACTTACAAAGAAAGAAGAACAGCTCCCGTCATGAAACGTACCTGAAAAAGTAAAAAAGGTTTACAAATACACATTAAGGATAAATAGCTTGTACTATAACTAGACAGAGGTAAAACAAATAAAGGTAGGAATAGTCTGTATGCATTATGATTTTTTATTCTCATGTACACACAACAAAAAACTATTATTCTTTAATGTATAAAATAGTTTCAATTTTGATTAATCCAATTCGTCTTGGTATAATAATTTTCATGAACAAAGACACCGATCTACTGTTTCAAGATCTAGCTAATAAATGACCGAAAGAAAAACAAAGACGTATAAAGACTCCTTGAAAGAAACCGTTTGAATATTTAAAGACAACGACGCCATCTTCGCGCCCATTATAGCCTCTAAAACACCTCCAGTCCCATCCGTAACTGTTTACTGAGGGTTTAGTAGCTCTCAGATTACGAATTATGACTTCAGCCACGACAAAGTCTTTCGTGTACGGGTAAACTGGATTTAACGCACTTATCGCCTACATAGTAAATCAAACCGTCTATTTTGGTTCCCTGCAATGTGTGTCGCTTTGACAGTGAAGATGCAGTACTTTTAGAGGGGATCCAGTCGCCTTCTTCTACCTAATTCTCCCATAAGACAAATGCTAACTTTAAATCCCGTCCCGGTCTCCTGAACTCATTGTCTACAATTGTTGATTTCTGACTTCTTTTGACAAAAATACTTATCGATTTCAGAAAGCAGAATCTTTTACTAAAAGTAATAATCGTTCAATTAAACTCCAAAATATTCGAAACTTTCGATATTTGTTTTGGATTAACTATTTGTGTTTTTAAAATTCTGATCCCTGAAATCGCTAGGCATTTCCCACCCTCAAAATTACCCATAAATCAACGGTTTCGTATAACCAGTTGAGGAGAGACGGATTTGAAAGCTAACATTGGCCAGATGACCTTGTGGGAGAAGCAGGAAGAAACACGAAATGTGACTTGGCTGGAGCCCCCTCTCATAGGATGTTGGTGATTGTCGCGTAGTTTGCTAGGGTCCCAAGGGATATTTACACCCACCTACATGCAAATGTTTACACGAACGAAGGTATTTGAAACTCATAATACAAGTTTTAGCCAAGTGCAAATAGTGAAACTAGGAATTAATCAACAGAAATTAATTAATACTTAATTGTTAAATTTTTTGATTTGTCATCAGAAGAGTAAAAATAATGTTATCATAGGATATAGATTTTAATTTATACCAGTTAAGAGTATGAATAAAGTAGATTTAGTTACGCACCCAAACAACAGGGGTACACATTGTACACATCCCCTTAACAACACATGCGAGATTCTCAACATTACAACATACGAGAAAGCTATGGGGTAATTATTTTATTACAAAGGCAAGATTTGTGTAAAATAATAAGTTTATAAATTTCATTATTTTTGATCGATCTATGGCAATTTATTCGCTCTTACTTAGCCAATACTACGGTGTTTAGGGACAAATAAAAAACACAGTTTAAAAATGTCGTAGACCCAAGCCCGGTTTAACAATTCACTTACTAATTCGGTCGCTCAGAAGGCAGACACAATACCAGGCAGACTACGGGATGGTCAATAATATATTAAGTTCCTATTTCACTGTATCTACCTTGCAAACACTGCACAATCAAGAATCCAATCTAAAATCTGCATTCGAAACAAGTACAAACATTTTGTATTATTCCGCTGACCCATCTCGAAATTATATATATTTTTCAAAGCTAAGGAAAATATATATTTTTCATTAGTTAACAAATTGTATGCACGTAGTTAAAACTGTGATTTGTGATTCCATTTTAGCGATGTTTTAACAGTCAAAGTATTTTTCATTAAAAAGTTTACCCAATAGCAATAACTTCAAACTGAACAGTTTAAGCTCTTATCCCGTAAATAATTTATTTACTATAGTTTTTACTTGGCTTACAGGTTTTTATCGATGTGTTTCAATATGCAAATTTGCTATAAAATATAGAACAAAATAAGTAACAATAGCTCAGAATGTTTAATTAGAAAAGTTCTAAATTTATCAAGCGGTTGACTTTATAAATAATACCACAGTGAGTCAGAGGGATTCTTGAGCTCCTTAAAAACAATTAGCTAACAATATTTTATTTCTTAACTTACATTTTAGTAAACATACACTACTGTATCTATACTTTACGAATCATGTAAGATATGACTAATTTTAACAGAGTAAAGCTCGAAGAAGTGTTTCGAAATTCGAAACAAAATACAGTAACTGGATGGTTAAAACTGTAAATGTAACTCAACTAGAAGAATACAAACTATACCAGCAAACTATTAACTAAACCGCTGCTGCTATTACTTATTATGATTGCACTAAAACATACGAAACAAACATATAAATAGTATACGATAATATTCAAACAGTTAAAATAATTTAATTCTAAGAAACTCGGGTTATCATTCGTCAAACCAACGGTATTTTACAGTGGGCCTACTACTTCAGTCTAACTTTGACGGGATTCCACTGAAATTCCCGACCTTCCCTCACTCTTAATAAGATTCTATTGACCACTTCTAAGAATAAACGTTACATTTTTGGGGTTTTCAGTTGTGGTTGACACACTTTTGCTACATTAAACACGTTGTTATTGTTTATTAATTTAAATATCGAATTTACAATTACATTAATATTTAAAAATGTAACTGAAATATTGTATAAAAAGGTCATAACCGAAACAGATGATTGGCCTCGTTATCGACTGGTACTCAAAATTACTGTATTTATATTTCCTACTAACAATGACAAATTAGGGACATTTGTAAAAGTTTCGTGTTCGAAACACGTTCATCAAACGTTACCGAGTCACGATCTCCGTCCTTTAGAATTTTCCGATTAAGAGGTAGTTTATTTTTCGCGTTTTCCCTTTCATGTTAATGTCAAGAGTTCATGTTACAATTCCCATCTGACAATGTACCGAGCCATAGTTTATGGATGTTCCCCAGGTTCACTCAGTGTTGACGGACCATCTCCAACACTTATCAATAAACTCTATCTCGGAACCTACGTTGGCTAACCCCTGGGGAATTGATACATTGTGTAAAGCCTCTTGATTAATTTGTTTCACATGCGGGACCGAAACAAACTTATAACATAGGAAATCTGTAAAAAATGCTACAGGTGAGCTTTCTGGCTTTAAATCCAGATTTTCTAATGGATAAATAAGATAATACCTGTATTTAATTACCGGTACTGTATAATGAAGTATACGCGAGCAAAGAACCTGTCCGCACCAAGCAAAGTATATATAGGCTATATATTGTATGTATAAAGTATAAATTTTGATATTGACTAGGATACAGATATCGTAGAGGCAATTTACTGTTCATCAATACTGGACACAAACGGAACGAAAAAAGTTAAAGCTTTTCTTCTCAAACCTACATCACAACGTAAGTATTTTTTAACTTCACCTTTTTACAGTCGATGAGCGATCCGAAATCCGTCCACTTAAGCATATTTTGAGGTGTCAATTTGCAAGTACAGTAAGAATGGGATTTTAAAAATTAAGAATGAAATACATGAAACCTTCTGTAAATGCTATGATAGTTAAATAAAATTTATTTTTAACCAATGCATAGGCCTATAAAGACTTAGTATTTTATTACTGAAGGACCACGGAGTGGGAGGAAATGAACTTATGATCTACAACGACATCCGACAGCCGGCAATCAGCCTGGATGTGTGTCAAGAAGGGCAAGTTAAGTATGCTCTGCGCTGACTGCATGATTTCATCCCAAGTAAGATTACAGCTGATTGCAGAGCTAGCAGCAGTGCGAGCGAGCCTGGCTGCTGTATTCCTGTGCTACTGAACGTCTTTCATCTTTCTGTGGTCATCAGTTGGACTACATTTAGGACTATGGCTAAACGGTACTGTATTAGACTTGATACTAAGCTTAGTTCAATTTGAAATTTGTTTATATGGAAAGTAAAATTTCTAAAATGTTTGCGCTATTGTTAACATAAACATCTTGAATTTAAACATGCAAATAAAAACATATGAAGACATTTTCTTACTAATGCAGGCAGTTTTTAGCGAATTTTTCCTATATATGTGTGTCTATAGGCACGATAACTTTCGTAAAAATGGTCCGATCTTGATGAAATTTGGTATAAACGTGTAAGGAAGCATCTATTTATGCTGGTTTTATGAACCAGACGGGTCGCTCTACTTTAAGGGGGGTTTTGTACCCCAAAATGTTTTTTGAACTTGTTACATATAATTCTTTTTAAACCCAAATTTTTGTTTATATCATTAAATTCAGCTTAAAAAACAAACAATTTGGTATTTTAATCATCGCTCTACGTTAATTGGTTACCAAGATATTGAGAGTGCTAAACACAGTTTGCTGTCCAATGTTAATCTTGTGGAGAATAAGTACAATTATATATCTCGCTTATTAATGAACATATATTAATGAAACTTGGTATGTGGCTTTATATGGTTGGTATTAATGCTATTTGCATACAAAACTCATTTTTTGTGGGCCCCATGGCAGCAAAGCTGCGTACTCAGCAGCTATGATATTATTCTTATGGAGAATAATAAACATGTGATATCTTGCTTTTTTATGAACATAAATTGATAAAACTTGGTATGTTGCTCTATCTGGAGGTGATCCATTGGTATTTGCATAAAAACCAAACTTTGTGGTCCTTGATACAGCAAACCTGCATACTCAGTCCTAATGTTTTTCTTATGGGGAATAAATAAAATGTCATATCTCGCTTATTTATTAATATGTTTTGATTAAAGTTTGAAAGTGCCTTCATGACTTAGTGAAGTACCGTTTGCAATTCGCTGAGTATGCAGGTTTGCTGAAACGGGGGTATTTATTAATATAGGCCTATAAGGACGTTTCAATAAAAATAAACATTAACCAAGACTACTCTCGATGGACTAATTTATATTTTTGAAAGTAATCTCCGGGTACAGTAACATCAAACACACTTTTATATTTTGGACGTTAATATAAGTATTTGCGTAAACATGTGTCTCACACATTCGTGTGATTAGTAGAATGATTATGTACATTACATAAACATTTATTACTTTGGCCTCATAACAATTACAAATAAGAGGTACTTTACAAATATTTTAAACTTTTACTTCCTGCAAACTATTTTTGTATAAAAGTTAGTTAGCTTTTGTTTGTAATTAATTGACTACACTGCATCTTTAAACACGAATTTTGAAAATATCAGCACCCGCCTAGGTCCATGTTCCTGTAGTATATTGTTAAGAGAGTAAAAATAGTGATTTTAAAAGAAGTGCATTAAAATAGTCCGGCAAACAAGAGCAAAGCAATTATTTGCTTCGAGGAAGAACTCGGGACCTACGATACACTCCCACTTAATTATAAAGCTATTACAGGAAAATTCTGAGAATCGTGTAAAAAACTGAGATGCAGTGGGAATTAATGTGTCTTCAGATATTGTTAGCTCTTCAATTATTATTGTTTGAGAAGCAACAATTAATTATAAAGTCATTGCCACTCAAACCTTCGAAACTTAATGAGCATTAATGTGAGAACTGGTACTACGATAAGAATAACTTAAGGGGAAACTCTTCGTAATTGCTCTTTGTATTACAAGATTTCTTTATACTACTAAAATAGGATGCAGCTGTCAGTCGTTATGTATTTTCCGTTTTAGGATGCAGCTGTCATTCGTTATGTATTTTCCGTTTTAGGATGCAGCTGTCATTCGTTATGTATTTTCCGTTTTAGGATGCAGCTGTCAGTCGTTATGTATTTTCCGTTTTAGGATGCACCTGTCAGTCGTTATGTATTTTCCGTTTTAGGATGCACCTGTCAGTCGTTATGTATTTTCCGTTTTAGGATGCAGCTGTCAGTCGTTATGTATTTTCCGTTTTAGGATGCAGCTGTCAGTCGTTATGTATTTTCCGTTTTAGGATGCACCTGTCAGTCGTTATGTATTTTCCGTTTTAGGATGCACCTGTCAGTCGTTATGTATTTTCCGTTTTAGGATGCACCTGTCAGTCGTTATGTATTTTCCGTTTTAGGATGCACCTGTCAGTCGTTATGTATTTTCCGTTTTAGGATGCACCTGTCAGTCGTTATGTATTTTCCGTTTTAGGATGCACCTGTCAGTCGTTATGTATTTTACGTTTTAGGATGCACCTGTCAGTCGTTATGTATTTTACGTTTTAGGATGCACCTGTCAGTCGTTATGTATTTTCCGTTTTAGGATGCACCTGTCAGTCGTTATGTATTTTCCGTTTTAGGATGCACCTGTCAGTCGTTATGTATTTTACGTTTTAGGATGCACCTGTCAGTCGTTATGTATTTTACGTTTTAGGATGCACCTGTCAGTCGTTATGTATTTTCCGTTTTAGGATGCACCTGTCAGTCGTTATGTATTTTACGTTTTAGGATGCACCTGTCAGTCGTTATGTATTTTCCGTTTTAGGATGCAGCTGTCAGTCGTTATGTATTTTCCGTTTTAGGATGCACCTGTCAGTCGTTATGTATTTTACGTTTTAGGATGCACCTGTCAGTCGTTATGTATTTTCCGTTTTAGGATGCACCTGTCAGTCGTTATGTATTTTCCGTTTTAGGTTGCACCTGTCAGTCGTTATGTATTTTCCGTTTTAGGATGCACCTGTCAGTCGTTATGTATTTTACGTTTTAGGATGCACCTGTCAGTCGTTATGTATTTTCCGTTTTAGGATGCACCTGTCAGTCGTTATGTATTTTCCGTTTTAGGATGCACCTGTCAGTCGTGATGTATTTTACGTTTTAGGATGCAGTTGTCAGTCGTTATGTATTTTACGTTTTAGGATGCACCTGTCAGTCGTTATGTATTTTCCGTTTTAGGATGCACCTGTCAGTCGTTATGTATTTTCCGTTTTAGGATGCACCTGTCGGTCGTTATGTATTTTCCGTTTTAGGATGCACCTGTCAGTCGTTATGTATTTTCCGTTTTAGGATGCACCTGTCAGTCGTTATTTATTTTACGTTTTAGGATGCAGCTGTCCGTCGTTATGTATTTTCCGTTTTAGAATGCACCTGTCAGTCGTTATGTATTTTCCCTTTTAGGATGCAGCTGTCACTCGTTATGTATTTTCCGTTTTAGGATGCACCTGTCAGTCGTTATGTATTTTACGTTTTAGGATGCACCTGTCAGTCGTTATGTATTTTCCGTTTTAGGATGCACCTGTCAGTCGTTATGTATTTTCCGTTTTAGGATGCACCTGTCAGTCGTTATGTATTTTCCGTTTTAGGATGCACCTGTCAGTCGTTATGTATTTTCCGTTTTAGGATGCACCTGTCAGTCGTTATGTATTTTCCGTTTTAGGATGCACCTGTCAGTCGTTATGTATTTTCCGTTTTAGGATGCACCTGTCAGTCGTTATGTATTTTCCGTTTTAGGATGCAGCTGTCAGTCGTTATGTATTTTCCGTTTTAGGATGCAGCTGTCAGTCGTTATGTATTTTCCGTTTTAGGATGCAGCTGTCAGTATATATGTATTTTCCGTTTTAGGATGCAGCTGTCAGTCGTTATGTATTTTCCGTTTTAGGATCCAGCTGTCAGTCGTTATGTATTTTCCGTTTTAGGATGCAGCTATCAGTCGTTATGTATTTTCCGTTTTAGGATGCAGCCATCAGTCGTTATGTATTTTCCGTTTTAGGAAGCAGCCGTTAGTCGTTATGTATTTTCCGTTTTAGGATGCAGCTGTCAGTCGTTATGTATTTTCCGTTTTAGGATGCAGCTGTCAGTCGTTATGTATTTTCCGTTTTAGGATGCAGCTGTCAGTCGTTATGCATTTTCTGTTTTAGTTTGCAGCTGTCAGTCGTTAGGTATTTTCCGTTTTAGGATGCAGCTGTCAGTCGTTATGTATTTTCCGTTTTAGGATGCAGCTGTCAGTCGTTATGTATTTTCCGTTTTAACACAACAACTTCTGAAGTGACTGAACTGAAATTTCGCATAAAGGTAGTTAATATATGAACCACAGAGATGCTAAGTTGCGCTTGAAAATCCCCGTCGTTCGGTCCCACGGGGCTTTATGTTGTTATATAAATTTATTTTTATATCACTACTAAAATAAATGTTGATATTCGTAACAGCTCAAAAGCTTAACAGAACGCAGCACACGTTTCTCCCGGTGAAACAGGGAATTACCACTAGCGAAATATACAGTAAAAAAGGGCGTATCGTACAAAAAATATTGCACTTTTCAGATTAAAAAAATGGTGTTATAAGGTTTTTGGCTCTTCCAGTTTTATGCTAAGTTGATTAGTTAATTACGTTAGCGTCTCACTAAACTGACGGAGAGTATATTGGATTTTGGTTCAAAAATTAGTCAGTGGGCCCAACATTAGATTTTTGGAATGTCGGAATACCCACATAAATCAAGTTGCATTGACGGCTATAATTTAAAATCATCAAAGGCGTGCGTTCAAAGACGAAAAGGTTAATAAGATGAGAATAAGAACCTTATACCAAATTAGGAAAACAATATAACCTAGTCAACGCCGATAAACCAAATTATAATACAGCAATTATTCTAGGGTACCTAATTTCAGTTTTATACTCCTCTAACCAAATGTACTCCGTAGCTTCCTTATTTTCTACGTGGAAATATAAATTTAAACTTCAATTTACTTTGTCGATGCAGTGTGGTGCCACAGCAGCAAGGCTGCAGCCACAACTGATGCATTTGATGAGCTCAGCTGTCATCTTATTTGGGATGAAATCATGCAGTCAGCGCAGATCATATGCCCTTCTTGACACTCATCCAGGCTGATTGCCGGCCGTCGGATGTCGTTGTAGATCACGAGTTCATTTCCTCCCACTCCGCGGTCCTTCAGTGATGAAGCATTACTGTCTTGATAGGCTAACGAAATCTCCACTTTCGGTTCAATAGCCCACCAATCATTGCTGACAAAAATACCGGTGCTATCATACAGTAAGTACAGTAATATACACGTAATTCTTAACAAATTAAACCTGCAGTGAAAATGCAAAACACGTATAGACCCTAACAAAGCGACAAATTTCAATAAATTGTAAGCGGATTTCAGATCAAACTGATTGTAACCAACCCACCGGTTAGCGTTTTGCATTCCTGTGCAAGAGGTCACGGGTTCGATTCCCGGGGCGTCCACGTTACTGACAGGTTTGGACCTTGGCCTCCAGCGACGTTAAATACAAAATTCTAGAAAAAAATGTGAAATGGAAAATTAATAACGACTTTAAAAACAAAGGCTTTGGTTTTTGTACCGTGATTTAGTTTATTTCCTCCCTAACCATCGTGGTCCATCATGTATTAGCGTTTTCTGGGATAAGGAAGCAGCATTTGGTTGTTATAAATAATAGGGACATATAATGTAAGAATTATAGATTAAAAAATAAACAAAACAATTATAGGGCAAATTAACTGTGTAGGAATGTAAGCTGAACTGTAGTTGACCCGGACACCCGCACTGGTGTTGGAATAGTTCACATTTATGCCCGGCTTACACTGTGCGGCATGCACGCAATGCTGGAGCTAATAAAGGCGTAGCACCACAAATAGCATCGCTGATAAAGCCAACTTGTATCAGATATATCGATGGTAATTACAATGCAAATTCCAAATTTTACCAAACTTTCGTTTATTGACCATTTTAAAATGGTAAAAAATACGTTTGGCACGAAACTGTATGCAAATTTTTGGTTTAAACAATTTGTGTACTGTAAACAAAATTAGAAGACAAATTTCCTAAAAAGACCTACAAAATCAGACAGTATAAAATTAAGTTTTCAATTATAGAAAAGTATTAGTTTATCCATAAAAAACAAACATTCAGTACATTCCACGGAACTGTAAGAGACCGAAACGGCGATTTAATTCAATTTATGGGATAGAGGACGTTTTCCTGAACTTTAATTAATTGTAGATAGGTATATATAGAACCCACAACTTATCACAACCATAAAACCTTAAACATTGAATGTTAAAATACAATAGACCAAAGTGAAATGCAAATTAAATTTGAAGACGAGATAATTATGTAACACCACTGTAACCAAGACGAGCAAATTAAATACTATAAAAAAGTATGAAACACAAAATTCTGAAGTAGATACAAGTTCGACTACGAACTACAAGGGGACATTTGAAGGTAGTGAGGTGGACACGACATGTAACATATTCATTGTTGACAACAGAGAGCTGAAATTGTGTGTATTGTTGAACAATCGGTGTTGTCCTGTCGCGACAAACATTTCAATGAATGGGCTCTCAAGGAAGAAATTCTTGTTTTGCAGAAACCACTTTGAAAACACTTTTGTATTTATTAGCTCCTAACTGAACAAAACACGTTTAAAATAATAATTTTAGGGTCGAAGTGCATAAGTAAATAACTGAGCACATGACGTTCGTCTCTGAAACGGGAATGATAAAATGTTATTAGCATTTCAAAATAGCAAAACAAAAACAAAAAAATAGTTTTTTATGTGGTCTTAATAAATTAATACTTTTCCTAATTGCTTCGACGTTTAAGAAATATTTGTGGAAAAAGTTATAAAAATCTAACTAAATTATATTTATTAACATACAGGATGTGGTTGATACATACTGGAGACGGTGGAAACTGCTCATTCTGGAATTGATTCAGGTTGCCTTTGCTATCCCCTTTGCATTATTTTCTCCTATTAACCGGGGGTGCAAAGCAAAGCTTGGATAAGATATGGAAATTTATATGAAAAGTAAACAATTACAGTTGTATACACGTTGCGGTCGATAGGTTGGGTTTCTCGTATTGCCTAACAATACAATTTTATCGTAGGTTTCTATCGTGATTATGCGTGTTATATCGTGATCTCGGAACACGATGGTTTCCGAGGGTGTCATAATTGTACGCTGGGATGATAGAAATTATGAACGAAGTGGGAACGAGGGTGTGGCTTGTTGGTATAGTACTCGCGGCTCGCGGGGTACTGAACGAATTCTGGCGTGAAACTGAACGGGTTCCCTGCTAAATCAATTCCAAACTGAGCAGGTTCCTTCGTCTCGCGCGCTCTCATCCAGCAAAGTTACTGGTGTGCGAGTATATATGCTGAAAACAGGGAGAGGGTTCCACGGGAGGTGGTCTTGTAAGCCTTACCTGGCACAACCTGATTGTACATAAGTACTTAGTTACACTGCCGTTGTTATTCGTCATCATGTTAAAAATTGTATAACCTCCTATAAGAGATTCTTATTTATTTTAGTATAATCTTATACTTGTTGAACAGTTGTGCAATTGTATAACATTACAGTTTAGTATTACTTTATAACACAAACTATTGAATGAAACGAGCGCGTGTCAATGACTTGGCTTATCTCTGTCGTTCTTCATTTTCAAAGCTGGCAGCGGCGGCGAGTTGCCAAAGGCTGTTTTTGTAAACTGTTCGTATCTCTGCTGTTATCACGGTCATTACCTTTCGCTTCCGGTCCACTCCCTTTCCCTTTGAAAAGCTAGAACCTCCAACTGTTTTTCTCAAATGATATCTTTTAAGTGTATGTTCAAGAGCAAGTAATGTTTGTACCACAATATATATACGATAATGCATTAAGGCCACGCTCCCCCGTCGGTCATATTGGATTGATTCTCCATAAGCGCAATGCTAACTAAACATCTATTTAGGACCCACATTTTGTATTTAATTTTCAATCTGATTTAGGTAATTTTTTTACTACTCAAAATAATGTAAAGAGTGATTTTTGCGAGTAAAAATTCTTATAAGTGTCACAGATTACCAGAAAAATTTGTCAAACTTAAAAAGATTACATTTTTGATTAAATATTATAATTTATTTTCAAAATATCTTCCAAAATAATCACCCGCGATAAGAATATCTTTCAATTGACACCAAAATCAAAATTTAATCTCAAGAGAAAAGCGAAAAATTGGGGTCTGAACTTAACATTATTCTAATGGACGATAAAACCAATATGGCCGATAGGGTGGCCGGCTCTTAAACACAAAGGTAAGGTATTAGTAATTATGACTTAATTCAATGAAATAATCAAGACAATTATATTTTATGACTTTACTTACAGATGAACAATAAATTGACGAGCAAAGACCAATGAATTTTGTACAGGTACTTATATACCAGTATATCAAAGCGAATATAAACACAGGTACTTTTATGGTGTTATTGGCGCGGTCATGGTTGAAAAACAAACTGTAATAACTATGATATGTAATATAACGTGAGTAGAAGAAGATTTAGTTTGATACGAAATGTCAAACAACACGATAATCTGTAATAACTATGATATGTAATATAACGTGAGTAGAAGAAGATTTAGTTTGATACGAAATGTCCAACAACACGATAATTTGTCGGATTTGAAGAACGAAAATATCTGAGCATTTCTTTTAATTAAAAACTCTTAATTTAAAATTTAAAGTTACGAGTTTTAAACTAAACTGTAAGTTTACCACGTTAACTTGTAGTCCAAAACTTCAATTTTCTTGAGTTTCAAAAAGAGTGAATTTACCTGGCGTATAGCTCTTCATTCGACAAACTAAATGTATATACTATTTGTTTTACAAGTCAAACAGCATCAGACGATGTCCAAGACCCAATACTGGTGGTTACGTAACTGCCCCACAAATATGAACAGCGATCCATGTCAATGCCAATTGACCTCGGGGCGCGACATTCAAAAATGATTCCCCAAGACAGCCCCTCCTACGACCATTGCACAGATTAATTTGACGCTCATCCCAAGTTTAGATATTTTCAGGACGTTTCCTTTTAAAATAGGATAGTTAAAATAATTTATTACTGAGATACCTATACGATTTGTTAAATAAAGCATTTTTGTTTGTATGAAAAATATAAGTTTATTGTTTATATTGGATTTGAAGCACGAATGTTTATTGGTATTCCTAAAAGCGCATAATGAATTCAGGTGGCGAATGAATCAATGGTGCAAACATTAAACCACATTTGATGGCAGGAACGGTATTAACTGTGCAATTTACACACATTTCTGGCTAAAATTATTCATTCATGAATATGTCATATACATTTATTACCGTAATTAAATCTATAATTATTATTTTCTCTAAAAGGAGAAGAAGACAAATAATACTGAAATTTTCTATTTATTAGTTTTTTAGCATATTGAATTACCGTTTATCGTACCGCAATTATTTTACAAAATTCAGATTCAATCACTCATCATCAATTATAAATGTTATTAAATTATATTTTAAATTTGATTCTTCAATATTGGTTTAGAAACTTCTATTTTCTGTTTAATGTGTAAACAATAACATTTGAATGAACTTCTCGACAACAGGTTAAGATTAAAATAGGCCTTATCAATTCACCATAATCATGTAATAGTTTATAAATGTTTATTTTGTATCAGATAATTTTAAATGACAACAGTTACAATTTTACTGACTTAAATGGACAATTTATGATTCTTGAGGGTAAACCGAAAACATCCTATACGCATAGTAACTAGGTATTCAACAGTTATAGTTAATTGCAATTATGAACATGAAATCCAATTAAGAATAAGTAAAAAAAAAACACAATAACTGAAAAATGAAAATGACCCAAGGGTCTTAAAACAAATATTTATAGGTAGATACAACTTCTTTTTTTGCATACAAATTTGGTTTTAATCGTAGTATTCTGAGGAATATTTACATACTTTATCAAAATATAAAAAGGGAAATCTGGAGTATCCGGTAAACATATACCCTCGTATAGGAAAACAGAGTTGTTGACACAAATTCAATTATTTTGAGCAAGATAAGGCAACTACTGTGACCGACCTACCTTTGTTCGATTTCAAAGACGTTGAACTTATAGATCATTCACTGTTCTAATCAAATTTTACAACCTCTTTGCTAGTATGAATATTGTTTCAACGGTTAAATCAGATAGAGCCTGCTTCACAGTAGCTGAAATTTAATTCAGGCAACAATTAGGTATACACACATCCAGAGTGGTGTACTATACTGGTGTACTGGAGTCAACACATCCAGAGACAACACAATAGAGTCAATAATGTGCTATATTTCCGCCCCACCGCTAATCTACCTAGCAAACACAAAACAATCAACCGTGCAATTTGCAATCAGCTCTCCACCCACGAGACGAAGCAGAAATAATTGTATTAGTTTTCTGGTATTAATTTGGAATGTGTATTTTATAATATGAAGTATTTGATTTGATACGCATCTTAGTTATTATGGGACAGGCTAGATTACACCTTATTAGGCTCTACCCTATTAAACTGGGATGTAAAGCGCACAGATAGCTAATTTAGCAACTTTTAAAATTTAAAATACCAACTTTTTTAATTTAAAATACCGGGAAATACGGGAACGCTGAACTCAGTCATTTCACGCAAAGCTTATTAACAATAATGATTCCGACAAATTAAAAAAGTCAGGGATAACTAGAAGAAAAAAACTGCAAAGAGATTTAACTTTTAACGAGGAAAGTGCTGTATGAGATTAATCAGTTGGCTGAGCCGTCAACAATAGTGAAAAAGTCGCAGAGCTTATTGTTGCACTGAGGCGTTAAGTAGCGAACTTTTGACTTTTTGTTGCAACAAAGTTTTTATTTTCGATGAGATATTTTTCAAAAAATCCAGTACAGATTAAAAAGTGTCTAATATTTACAAGGTAAGGTTGGTGTGAAATTTAAGTAGTTTTAGATGATTTCCTACATGAAAAAGTGAGCTATTTTCTTCACCGCACGATGAAACTTAAGCCCGGGACCACCGCCACCGTTTAAGTTCCTTAACGTGATCCCCTGAACGCGTTTTGGGGGGTTCACTAGAAATTATCTATATATCCGATTTATTAAAGAAAATTAAAATTGACTAAGCACAGTACTTGTCTTATGAGAATCTTACATTGTAAAAGGCTGTTTTTCATACCTTGATAAAGTTGTATCACTCCCAATACCCCCATATCTACTTCCATTCCTGACTGGATCCCTTCCTAATATTAAAATGCATAACATTGCTATCCCAAGATTGCAGATAAATAGAACCAGGGGCATCAGAACACAGAAATAACAAAATGTTTCCCAATGCCCACCCCCCTCAAAAAAAGCTCAATTGTTTATTTTAACCTATTACAGTATTTGTTTTTTATGCGGAAATTAACTCCTCTCTCGTCAGCGAGCTGCGTGCAAACTCGTTTTATTTAAGTTTGAGTTTTATTTAAGTTTGTTATATCAAAGGAGTTCGTAACATATATTGGCGGGTTACAAACTACACAGCGTGCTTAAATCACCGACTGCCTCGCTTTAGTGATCGGCTGATAACTATCAAACTATTATCAGCCTGGTTATCAAACTATTCCTGCACCTGCGTCACGCCTGTCACATACAACCATATCAAAGTATTATCAGCCTGGTTATCAAACTATTATCAGCCTGGTTATCAAACTATTCCTACACCTGCGTCACGCCTGTCACATACAACCATATCAAACTATTTCTACACCTGCGTAACGCCTGTTACATACAACCATATCCAACTATTCCTGCACCTGCGTCACGCCTGTCATATGCAACCATATCCAACTATTCCTACACCTGCGTCACACCTGTTACATACAACCATATCCAACTATTCCTGCACCTGCGTCACGCCTGTCACATACAACCATATCCAACTATTCCTGCACCTGCGTCACTCCTGTCACATACAAGCATATCAAACTATTCCTACACCTGCGTCACGCTTGTCACATACAACCATATCAAACTATTCCTACACCTGCGTCACGCCTGTTACACACAACCATATCAAACTATTCCTACACCTGCGTCACACCTGTCACACACAACCATATCAAACCATTTCTACACCTGCGTCACGCCTGTCACATACAACCATATCAAACTATTCCTGCACCTGCGTCACGCCTGTCACATACAAGCATATCAAACTATTCCTACACCTGCGTCACTTCTGTCACGTAAAACCATATCAAACTATTCCTACACCTGCGTCACGCCTGTCACATACAACCACATCAAACTATTCCTACACCTGCGTCACTTCTGTCACGTAAAACCATATCAAACTATTCCTAAACCTGCGTCACGCCTGTCACATACAACCAATCTCTCGCTCCCTTCCAAATGGCGGCGCAGTATCATGCCGACTACAAAGGGAAACAATCCCAGACATATTGAAGACAGACATGCTGTTTTGTTACCGGAAACACGTCTCAAAACGCATACATCGGGCCTTCAAACACAGCGCCTCCTCAACCTTTCAACGTGTAAATAACCCTTTTCGTTCCTTCTGGAATAGCCAAGCATGATAGGCTAGTTTAGGAGTATAATTGATTTAAGATTTAATAACTTTTGATCGAATACATGAGCAATACCTATTTATATATACCATTTATAAACAAAATTCTCCCCGTTTAAAAAATAACCATTTATACAAGCTCGGCGATCCTTATAAACTAAGAAATTCAACTTAAAAGCAATTAAACCTAAATGACTTTATTTGTATTGTAATCAAGGCTCAACGTATCTAAGATTACTTATGTAAGCTATTGGCGGGATTTTCTACGTCGTAAACTTTAGTTCTGGAAAAATGATAATAATTTACACGATTACCGGTATGACGTATAATTCTTGTTTGGAGATTGATACAGTAAATTAACTAAAATATAAAAGAGCTCTAAGGTTTACGGTTATATGCTTCAAACTATGACACTGTCGGGATCTATAATTTTTCAATAGACTTAAGAGAAGTACGAATTTGTTTAAGAAACAAATTTAATTAGGTCCGCGTGGTAAGTTGTAACTCGTGCAATGCATTAATACGGTTTTCAACACAATAGAATAACTGATTGTTAAATATAACATATAATTAATAAAGCAATAGCAGTTTACTTAGTCTACAGGTCATCTGTCCCTCCCGCACAGACCAACTCGGTCCCTCTAATTTAATTTCTATACAGTATAACATCTAGAATTGTGAGTATTGGAAAATCAAGGAGGCGGCTCTCCTAAGTTGCCATCACTTGACACAGATCTCGAGTGATTGCCGCCTGTCGGAGTCATGCAGTCATCTTACCCTCTGAATCATTACGGTTAATGATGTAATCATAATCGAAGGGTTCAATGTTGTACAATACAAATTTCGCTAAAGGCTGATTTATTTTACGTTGAGTACAAAGTTTGCTCAGTTATTTTGCAAACTAATTTACCGTAAAATATTGTTGTAAATCTAGCGAATGATAAAAACATTCAAGCATTATCGAAGTCTTTAAGCAATATTATAACCTTATTAAGCCTTAATTACTGTAATATTCTGAGAATTGAGCCAAGGAAAACAAGCCTCACACATTACAGAAAAAATTATTCATACGTACTCTATCATTGTTAAAAAAGTAATTAATATTTGTGAAGCAACAATTATAAACGCGCTGCCACTGTAGCCTTCGACGCTCTGGGCTAATGAGGAATAATGTGAGAATTTGTTCATTAAACAGAGAACGTTTAAAAGAAAGCCCTGACTTTCAGATTTGCGTGAGAAATGGAAACCTTTTTCATCAGCTTTCGCATGAAGGCTCCGTATTTCATTAGGCAAATGAATGGAGAGTTTTTATCGTGGTTTGAAGGGATAAACCCTTAAAGCGTTTATGTGATTAAGGGTTACTATTTCTACTGTATGAGGCTACTGTTACAAAATAGCTCAAGACAAAGTATAACAACCCTATTAACCTATTTAGTTTAGCTATTTTAACGAAGATAAACTAACTAGCAAGATTCATGAGTAATGAATGACGTTTCTATACCGATATTCATTACTTTTACAAATATAATGATCCTTAAAACAAGTTAAACAAATTGTTATCAGTTATTATTAATGACCAAAGTCCCATTCTCAGAGAGATTTATCTTCCATAATCATTTAATGCTGGTTAAAGTGGCTTTCAGATTTAAAATGTTAATATAAAATCTCTGTTGCAGACAGAAGCCTTTACAGAAAGAAAGCCCAATGGTCGATCAATCCCATTGCATGATCTATGTTTGCTAAAACATTTAAGATCATTTCCACGAAATATACATCACAAGCATGGATGACTACAAAGGAAATCCATAAATGGCTATATGGCGTTGCAGCAGTAGATAAAGCACGACAACATGGCGGCTTCTAAGCTTTAGTGAAGTGACACACAAAGTAACATGTCCATTGTTGTTACTACAGAGCACAACTCGTGTATTGTTGAACAAACAGTGTTGTCTGTCGCGACAAACCTTTCAATGACTGCTGAGCTCAATGAAGAAGTTAATGATAATAGGACTTTTGAACAACGCTCCGAAATAAATATCAGAGTTTAAGTGGTTTTAATGATGAAAAGTGGGAATTCTACGTCCACAATAATGGTTGAATTATTAAAAGCTATATTTATGCTTTAAACAAATATAACGTGGTTTGTAACCAGCAATTAAATTAAATAGGCCTATTTGGAGAAAAAACATGGTTTAAATGAGAAAGAGGAATTTTGGAATATTATAAAGTACCAATAATATAATCAATAATTTCGCCAATATATTACTTTATATAAGCTATTATTTGATTTTTTTATTATTTGTAATATATTTTTCTTTTTCAATTAATGTAGAAAATAATGCAAATTTAGCAATACCAGTACTGACTCTTATTATAACAATACTAACAACAAAATAATAAATGTTGTACAGCCTTTCGATTTTGCTTAATACTATAATCAAATCAACACATCCACTAAAAACCACATTTTTTCTTTGGCAGCACTTCGTAGATTAAACCAAATAGGAATACAAAAATAACTTCAAATTTTAATGAACCCCTATGATGTAAGAAAGAAATAATAGCCTAACAAAAAATTACGAAAAAGAGCATTGTCTTGTCGCCACCGTTTCTCATCTGTGCAGCTCAAAGGAGCGGCGGCACCAGGCCAGCCTCACTTCTTATCTCCTATCGACTGTTCTTATCATCTTCGTTATCAAGGTCGTTTACCTGTCACTCGCCCCTTCCGACTCATTCCCCTTTCTGTCAAAAATGGAAACAAAAACTAAGTCTTTCACTGAATTGTTAATGGTTAAGGTAACAGTAAAAAAAAAAAAAAAACACTAATTAAAAATAACCTAAATAACAAAAACCGTTTTAATAAGGGCTTTAATGCCAGTTTCAAGATAAACTAACTACACAGTGAAAATGACAAGTGAGTACATTATTCTGTATTATTTTACTTAAATCAGGGAGATTTAGAACAAAATAAAGTGTACTATCTCAGATCTAATTTTTTTGAAAAGATGTTCTAGTGATTAAACTAATAATTGCATTAAATGCTGTACAAAATGCAACGCAGCGCTTGAAACGGTTGTTACGTAATCTGGAAGGCGCTAAAGGCCAGAGGCCAGTGGACATCGCGGGGCTTGACCCCGGGGCACCGGAAATCTCTCAAAAAACTCACTTCCGTCCAGACTTCTACCGTTAAGAACTTATAACTCAACTACTCTAGACGGCTAGACCATGGCTAGACTCATGGTGGTATTACCTTTATAAAACCCCCACGGCTACGACCATAGGTTATGAAAGAAAGGGTTACCAAATAAATGATTGATTGCTGTATATAGGCTACGAGTGAATCTACCACGTGTATTCTCTTGTTATGTAACGTGTTGGTATAACTCAATGCTTTGTGGACGCACTCCGTTTAGAGTTTGAAGGGCCATAGACAACATGGCCTGATTCAATCATGGACGTGCTATCAGCGCGTGGATACCGTTCAAAGGGCTCAAGCTATTGGCCTTTATATAAAGAACCTCATTTAATTTTCACTAAGGCATTATACAAATTGGGAAATCGTCCAACCCACAAATTTTGGGACAGCTACTATTTCGCACAACAATTTAGGCCTATATGATTTTGTTAAAAAAAATACCCAGTAGGCCCTACCCAGTTGTCTTGATTCAAAATTTCAAATCAGACTCGTTACTTATTGACGGATGAAACTAATCACTGAACAGAGTCCACTTTTTGTTCCACAAGTTGACAAACCACCCTGCGACTAAAAACCGCTGTCAACAACCTAATGAAAAAGTGAGTTAATTAATGTGATCGAACAAAAAGAGTCATGGGCGAACACTTAGGATAACGGGCTATTAAATAAAGTAATGAATGGGTATAGGGCGTGCCGGCCGACATGGCCACCATATGGTGTTTTGTGGGGGGGGGGGGTAAACAGGCCGCCAACGGTGGTTAACGGCGAAGTTCGTATGAAACATGATGAAGGGGAAACAAACTGATCTGATTAAACAAAATTAGGGATTGTCCATAACAATATTTTACCAAATGTTTGGTAAATTACCAACAACTTAACGAAATAGTCAAATTAAATAAATATATAATGCTGCGCTCATTACAATAACCCCCCCGGCTTTATTTTTCTAGGCGTTGAAACAAAAGTAGTTCACTTTTTTTTGGGGGGGGGAACTGACCGCAATAGATAATATACTAAACTGTAATTGTGTTAACGTGGAAATATAAAATAATTTATTTTCACTGTATGTTGTTGATAAATGACCGAGCGACATTAAACTTAATTTGTATAATCCTTCCTTACATATTCATACACCACACTATGGTTTAGTTATACTTTTTTACGGCGGCGTTTCTTTTAAAGGACTGTAATAGAAAAAAAAATAGTTAAGTAAACTCCAACGAATAAACCATGTAAATACAAATATCTGACTATCACTGATACGTAAACGTTCTGTTGATTAGGAACACCTCGAGTTTGGGCGACTTGTTCATTTCGAAACTAAACTTATGTATAGGTAGTGAAATAAACTAGCAACTAGACAAACAAACACTACGAAAGTTACTATACTTCTACTGCACTAGAAATCCACAGTGACAGTTACAGTAATAAAACTATCTTTTATCAACCATCAAGTAAAAAATTCTGGTTTAACCCAAAACATTGCATCAGCGTTTTTGTCCAACTCACAGTTTTACACTAACATGAAAGCAACTGTGACCTTTTCTCCCGTCTTCAACCGTGCATCTTACACGCCACAAGTGGCACCTGAGTGTAGCGTCTACAGTGGTTATAATTATAGAGGGCGGAGGGTGGCAGACAGGAATACCCGGCGGCCGCCACCCTTGGACCCCTGCCTTGTTACCACTGGAGGACCTTCACGCACAACGCGCCACGAGCCACGCGTACACTCCTTGTACACCTGCATCATTCACGTGGACAGCTTTGCTGTTGTAAAATTTGCAATGAGAAACATATCTACAATTAAAACCGCACTTTTATAATGCATCCAATGGGAAATCCGCTGTTACAAAATTGACGGTATGTTATCCGTGACGAAACCATTAATTCCCACGGATCAAAAAGTTCATAAAAAGTACAAATCTGTAAGAGTCAGCGCCATTGGCCCAATAACGATGTACCGGGAATAAGATTTTATTTCTAAAGGTTATGACTTAAACATGTCTTCCTGGTGTAACTTGGATTAATTTGATATGATGACTGCAGTTGTTTATGCTTGACGTCAGTTGCTCTCCAATAGCCTAAGTAAAGAACTTCACACAGAGAATTATTTGGTTTTTAAATATTAAATAACAACGAAAGAGCTTATGTTGACAACAAATAAGGACGGACAAGGTTTTTTTTATTCCTTAGTATAACAAGTTACATAACGAAAATATGATTTCATAACATAATATGACAAGCGGTACTCGTTTTGGTTAACCATTAATACACGAGCTAAGATTGTACATTTTTTACTTCAGGCATTACTTTAAATTTTGGCTGTTACGGTACTACCAAAGTGAAATTTTTTTCATATTTCATTATTTAAATAACTCTGTTTTACAATATTGTTCATTAATATACTATCTGAACTGTTACAATGAGATGTAGGCTAAATATATAATTACAGAGGTTGTTTGTTCTATGTATTCGTAAGGTTGTTATACGATAATTCATTAATGCTTGAAAAAAGGACATAAAAGTTTGTTTATTTTTTTAAACAAAGTAATCATCGCTATTTTAATCTCCATATACATTCTAAAATGGCGTAGCCATTTTTATATGGTTATTTATAAAGACTAAAGCTTGTTTGCTAAATCCTGCATTTCGTCACGTGCTGTCACGCCATGCACGGCACTATTTGCCTCCACACAAGCAAGTCATGCTTACTCATACAATGACTTCACGTCAAGCTTTTATTGTTTGCAGTTGCCAAGATGTACTCTCTAGAGCTCGAAGTGACGTATACATATTTTAGCGTCTCTTCATTTGTTGTAGCAAAAACATGAATACAAAAAACAACACCTCTATATATAGTTGAATTAAAAAATAATCGATAGCTGGCATGTAATTCTTTTGTAATAAAACTAAACAATAAATATATAAAAACAAATTTCTACCAAGTGCGCGCGGAAGCTACACTTCAGGAACGCCAGAAGCGGGCGACTCTACGCAACGTTTCGTCTGCGTTGCACCGTCCTTCGTCACGGCCGGTCACTGATAGCACCTGATTACAGGAAACGGAACCGGTTCTGATACGAGGTTCCCACACTCCGGGGCTTTAGTTAGGCTTACCCGCGGCGTGCTTCGCGTGCCGAGACCGAGTATCCGCGCGTAAAGGTTGTGTTTAGTCGTAGCCTAATAATAGATATATTATGTCACGGGCGTTTAAGTCCAACTAGAGGAACGTTCATAGTGTACCAAGTTAAGGCTTGTTAGATAATCTACTTTCCTAAGTCTATAGTCAGATTCCGTTTTATACCTGGGGTTTTAAGACACTTTTTTTAATGTGACTGCTTCGAGTAATTAGTTAGCTTAGGCCTATTAGTACGGTTGTCGAATGATTTCCACACTAAATCTAAAACTGTTTTTGCGCAGAAACAAAGTAAAAACTCCATAAATGTAGGTCTACCGACTGTGGATGCGATATATTCAGATGAGGCGGGATGGAGGTCCAAAGAGGTGGGTGAATGAGCATAAACATCCCGCGGTCCAATAAAGGACCACAAGTCCGCCACAAACTCAGAGGGCCGTTACAGCGAGGCGCCCCATTTTTCCAGTGGCTCATCGATTCAACTGCGTCGGCTGCTTTACATGTCTCCTTACCACTAACTCTGTAACGTCCTAGTGAAAAATACTGCTGGATAGTTGTCTATTGGTTTTCAGACCACACCGTTAGGTTTTGTAATCAATCAAACTGCAGTAATAGGTAGTAGGATATATTTTAAATATTACGTTTCACGATCATAACTAGTTATACATCATAAATTATATCATGTCATTAAACATACCAACTAATAAACAGGCGTTATTTAACGTCCACTTTTCTAAGATATTAAATAAAGGGTTTTCGTAGGTAATTTATGAATAGTTTTCTCTCCTTTTCTATGGCTTGATCAAATATACAGGGGTCACGAACTAAGGTGATAACAGAGGTGCTGAGGATTATTTGGTATAATAATATTTTCAATCCCTTCGGAATTGCAAACAGATTAAGAAATTTACCATTTAGGCCCTAGGAATTTAGTAGGGAATTATTTGCATTGTCATTAGAAGAAGATGAGAGATAAAACATTGGAGTATATGAATCACTGACAAATAACAAACCCTTGAAAGTGCTTATTCGTGCTTACATATCTAAAATTATCAAATCATTCCTGCGTTAGGCCTATTGCAGATTACCCTGCTACTTCTAACTATTACACCAACCCTCACTCATAAACTTTAAATAATCAATACATAACCCAAAATGTTCCAAGTTAATCCGAGATTTGACTAATTAAACCAAAAGTGATCAAATGTCCCCGAAGTTGCCGCTCTAACTAGAGTTGTTGTAGTCAGTGCCATCATTACTACGGTAGGACAATTTTCCCCGTCAGGCTGCCAACTCTGCGAAACAACTTATCCTTTTGTCGTTCTCCGATTACACTTTCATTAACGCAAAGCACAGTAAAATATATTTTTAATTGCAGAAATTAAATTTAATAATTTAGGTTTATTGATGACGAATACATTTAATATTTTTAATTTACAGAATATTCCTTGAGTTGGCTTTGTTTCGTATCATTTAAACAAAGCTGGCAATGCTCGCTTAACAACTTAAAAACCTCGTCCAGCTTATTAGCAAAATATCCTAGTACATTTATTTGTACAGTGAAGACGTAGTCTTATACCGTACTACTACCGTATTAATGGGTTGGGTTATTTTTTCCTCCGTTTAAGAGGGGGCTCCAGTCACTTGACATTTCGAGTTTCTACCTACTTCACCTATAGGAAAATATTAACTATTAAAGCCCGTTCCTCCTCATTGGCTTACCAAAACTGTTGATTGATGGTTCATTTTAAAGAGCAAAGAAATACCTAATTATTTTAGTGAGCAGAATTTTGATATCAAAAATATTTCACTCATAGACAAATCGTAAGCCTAAATATGGAGTATTTAGAAATGTTATTGAATGATTATCATTTCTGATATCGAAATTTGCTCACTGAAATCAATAGGTTTTTTGCACTTTAAAATGTGCCATAGCTAAACAATTTGAAGGACGGGCTTTAAATATTAACGTTAACCTTTTGGGGAAGAAGATAGAAACGTCAAATGTTTCGTGACAGTCAACTCTTAACATAGACCGTCTTGGAATGAGAAGAAGACAAATACAGAAGTGCAAATGGCATGTAGGTATCCTCAGATAAACGCATCGTTACGTTGGCAACATTGCGAGAGCGGTCACTGGAGATGTGGTTGGTATACCTGGACTGCACCGACATTGCAATGGTCGAATGACCTCGTAGCAGCTCGTGGCAGCACTGGTTGCTCACTCTATAAATATGTCGTCGCGGATGTCTACATTGCTAAGTAGACTATGTAAGGGGAGTTATGGTGAGGTTTAAAGGAAGTATTTCCATAGGTATTTCCTTGACATACGTTATTTTGTTAGTGAAAACAGGTGTAATAGGAAAGAAGGACCTTAAGGTCCTTATAGTGTCGGTAAGGTAAGGTTGGTAACAGTGATTCTAAACAGCACGTCATGTAAAGTAACATGCAAAGAACTACAGTAATGCGTAAGTGGGAAAGTCAAATACGTCTATCAAAGTCTGTCGATAAACATTGTGTTCGATAGCTTTGCCAGGTTAAAAGTGAAGTTCAAAGATGAATTATGGCATTTCAATGTAGCACTTAGGTCCTATAGCACTCCTATGGTTTAGTCAATAAAAAATTCTGAGAGTAGGTTTTCTCTATATCTTTGATATGATCTAATACACGTGTGCCAAAAATTCTCATCTCTCTTGTGATATAAACAATCGTTCTAAAAGGTATCCAGAATTGAATAGCCAATATAAAAATAGCCCAACCAAAGCTTCAGATCATGACATGTGTCACAAAACAAAATCAATTTGTGAAGAGGGCGGTTGAAGATTAAAACAGATTTAAACACCACATGTGTCATTAAATCGCTGCCTTGTTTATCAATCATGCGAACACGAACACCGGTCATGTATCCGTGTCAAGCTAGATAATACGCTATAGTGGGCGGCCACTCGAAACCAGTGAACCGATTAGATAAACGAAACAGCGATGTGTGACAATCGTTTGGGTATATTGTGACGCTAACGCATCGTCCTGATAGGAGTTGTACATTTCAAAGTACGTGTAGCAAAAATGAAACTCCAATAGAACAATTAAACTGTCACGATTTTTAAACAGTTCCTAAACCTTGGTAAAATGTATTAATTTGATTGAAGAATTTGCTACTGTAGATGCACCGATGTGTAATAATAAAATAATGAACACATTATTCAATGGTAGGCTATAACAATATTTAGTTTACTTATATCTAGTTACGATCTACGATGTACCGTAGTTATGTTTATATTAATTGGTAGATGATAGTTTTAAATTTATTTGTTTCAACAAATGTTGGTCAATCGTATTTACTGATAGCTGTCACAAGTACTATTCATGAGTGTTGAAAAATGGTAGACCAACACGTCTTAAAATGAAATTCTTGCATGTGTATAGGGTCACAATTACTCGCGCGGATACCATCACTGCTAATACATGGGATAATAATTAACGAAATCAACACTTGTGAATGACAGTTCATTGACGGGTAGATCTAATTTAGTTTAATTAAGCTAAATGCCTATTTTGATTAAACTCTTTAAATGGATAAAAACCTAGTTTATTAATGTTCCCGCACTGAATACATGGAGGATATTTTCAATATTATTTTGCAACAATAAAATTGAGGAGTATTATGGGCAGTCTTTCTCGGTAAAGAAGATGAGGGATATAATAGGCGCATTTATCCAGAGCCAAAATAAAAATTGACTGCGAAGTTAAAAAACTGTAGTAAATACTTTTCACTAATAAAATAAATTTGGGAGAGTATTGTAAAATATAATACCATATAGGCCTCAATCGATATTCTTTCTCAGCACCGATCGTAAAATAAAATTAAGATCACGATGGACAATATTTAACTGTTTCTTGAAGAGCGGAGGAGAAAAATGAACAGCCCCTATAAGCCTAAGTTAATTAAATAACGTAGAAAATAAGTCGTGTATTTACAACATTTTGTAGACGAAGAGACTGATGTTAGTTTTGGTTTAGATTTAATTACTGAATTCTATTAGTTTACGTATTGAAAACAAACTAAACAATCATAAGACCACCAAGTTTGGTTTAGGACGCTGATTTCAGGGGTGAATGAAACTTAAAGTCGGAATATCAGCAACGACGATGGGCCGTCAATTGTCTGCAACCTTGGAGAGCCAAGTTAGAACGTATAAGGTCGATGTTGATACATAACCGTTGTATGAAACATTCAGTTTCACCAACCCAAATAAAAGAGTTCGCAGTTTGTTACCAGGTGGCATTAGCTTGTTTTTGTTTGTTTCGTTCCCAAGCTGCCGAAGATTTGTACCCATTTCCCGCGGCAATCGGCCGAATTGATTTAACGCACGTGCCCGGGGTCTAGAGTTGGCGTTTGATTGGTTGTCGTACTGGGGTGCTGCCTGTCATAAACGACCGTGTTGTTTTCTTTTCTCAGAAACGATTGGTTTTGCTTTTACCAATGCCAAGCACGCAGCTTTAATTACAGCGTTTACACGACTTTAGTAAATTGTTTGAGCTTGGTATGTAAAATAAGTTTAATTGTAATTAGCATACTCCTTGGAGTATGTTTAATCTATGATTTCACTCCAGTGTTGACAATAATTTCGTGATGAGGGCACTACCTTCAGAGGTTCTCTATTTTAATCCTAAAATCATAAAGTAGGTATAGGTCCCTACATATAAACTAATGTAACTTAGGCAACTTGTAAATCCTGTACTCTATTGTTACTCTCAGCATTTAATAAACTGTGAAAGTAAACTTAATTTATATAAAAATCTAGTAGCTTCTTGTGACCTTAACAGTAGCACGTAAATGTATTAAATACCGTAACAGGAAATATTGTCGCCTACCGGTACCTGAACTTTGTATAAATACAAATAAAAACTGGACACTCATTTTCTAGTGATAGAGAAAGATCTTTCACCTGTCCTATCGGCAAACAATGAACAAAGAGAGTTTAAGAATGTTGCAAGGGCCCATGGGAAAGGAAACGGCGGGCCATTGTAAAGATCTTCCCACCGAGTAACTAACTGAGGGTCTTCTCTCTTCCTTGGCTTACTATCATTATCATTACTGACTACCTGATGTGGATGTTCAATTGATGGGAATAACTCCCGAGTTATAATTGAACACTGACTCACTGAGGATGAGGATCGCACAGTTAACAATTATGCGTTTACAGTCACGGCGAGTTATACAATAATTGTGAGGTCACGCAGACGGTTTATTTGCTACATTTATTTTGACGTTACCTATGCTTTTTATTCTACCCACCAATTATCTGAGGTTAATATGCTGCTGTGATCGTAGATCGTCCATTGTTATTACGATATATGAAACTACTACGAAACACAGTTTATGGGGTTGGAGAAGACCTGATACGTGCACAAATACTGTAAAAAAAGTACTCACAAAATTAAATGATTCTAGACCAATAGGACCAGGAGGGTTACAATTGAATTAATCAAGAATGCTAATATCACTGTTCCCATAGTGGTGCAAAAAAAGGTCAAATGTATATACTGTACTGTTAGTAATAGTTTTTAATCCAAACTTTGAAATTATACTAACAACTTTAATCTAATTTGTTCCTGTAGAAGAAATATATGAGAAAATCAAATAAATGACTATCAAAACACATTTCCAATTTGTGCCATAATTAGGACTGCTAAATACTAAGAAACTTTACTTGGATTCAAATACTAAAGTCTGTTATTTGGGGTCTTATAATATTTGCAGGATAATTCATTAGGCTAAGTGTAAGTATAAGGCATAACTATAACAACATATAACAATTTCTTAAAAGCAACATCGATTTTTTTAGGGCCAAGTGGAGTTTGAAATCGTTTAAATGGTTGATTAATAACTTTTATGCTATAAAAACGTGATCTTTAAGGGTACCTAATATAACTGTATTCTTCGTCAAGCAATACAAATTGAGGTGTCCAACGACCGTTCTATTTACGGAATTCACAATGACCCAACATGAAGAATTTATTTAAGCAGACCAACATTCGTGGGCTAATTAAAACACTTGGACCCCGAAGGCGAAGTGTTAATTCTCAACACTCACTAAGCGCAGACTGTAAATTCGTTAATAATGCAAATGGACCAAAGCAAACCCATTCCAGGGCGGAAGCCATTCCAGAAAACAACAAAAAGCCGCTAAGAGGAGAACAAGAGAACAGACGCAGTGATTTACGTGTCTCGGGATAAGTTTAGCGAACTGGCTGGTCGGGGCACTGAGGCTCTGTGACTGGGGGGCATGCATGGGTAGAAAACAACGGCTTGAGAAGGCTCTCGGGCGACGATGTAAAAAGATGATGCATGCGTGGTAAACCGCTCGCAAAATGAAATTATGTTACGGAGGACAATGAAACGTCTGACTTAAGGGTAAGTTTAAGTCTGTAAGCTATTTATGTTTTTTACTAACAAAACGTATTCTTGTTCATCTTTCAGAGCTGCACCCTGTGGCCTTGGGGAAGGGGGGGAGGGGTACTAAAGTATAATAATTTATGATTGTAGGCTGACTGAAGAATATGTAACTCAATTATTGTAACTTCATTATTTTAGTTTTATCTCCAAAATCTTGAACAATTTTACGTCAATAAATAAGTTAATGGGACAGATTTAACAAAATCGGCCACATTTAACAATTGACATCAGATTTAAATTGTAAGTATCTTGATTTATCAAATTCTATTTTTCTTTTAAGATGAAGTCTTACATATGAGTTGCATGAAATGCTATGAATGTGCATATTTTAAACTGTTGGCACATTTGTCAACATAACGTTCTTTGTGTTGTACTTCTACGATTGGACAAATCTTTTCTACCGCAATTTTAATTCATGTCCAAGACAAAATGTTCCTTCGATTTTACCTTTATGAATGTAAATAACAAAACAAATACAAATAGTAAGTTAGGCTTTAATTCCTTATTCTAATAAACGGTAACAGAAAACTGACACATAATTTCTCGCTTTAGATCTATTTCAATCAGTTTGTAGAATATAATAGGGCCTACATAGTGTAGCCCATACCAAACTGTCTAGCAAATTATTTTGTCAGAAATATTCGCTCAAACCCCATTTTAGGAGGAATTACGGAATAATTTGCTACAAGCAAGGGGGAAATGGCAAGGGGGAAAATCCACACCCCCAAGGATAGGTAGTTCGCGAAATATTCCGAATGTCCTCTAAATGGTCAAAGTTATTTCAACATACCTATATAGGCTACCAATTTTAAATTAGATTGATCAGTAAGTAAGAGATACGGTAGCCTAAACTTAAATGTGTATTGATTCTCCATAAGAATAACACTGGTCAACGTGTATCATAGGTTGGTTCTGCTTTTAACACAAACTGAACATTCTAATCTTCTCCACAACCAATTAGCCGCACAAAAATATCCTATCCTATACTCTAATATGAGTAGCCTAAGGTTTGCTTGTAAGCTTGCTTGCTTACTTGCTTGCTTGCGACACTGATCTCAAAAACGGCTCCAACTATTTCTTTCAATGTTCAAAATAACTAATTTCTGGGATAAAAATAAGTTCGAGACAGGCCTCATCCCAGGAAAAATAAAATAATGTAAAAAAATGAAAAGTTAAAAAATTAACATTGGGCTTATGGAGTTTCAAATCAAAACAAAAGAATTGTAACAGCTGTTCATAATCAACCAGGGAACTGTCAAAGCAATACTCATGTTGTTTATGATTATTTAACACGTGGTTTCCTGAGAGCAGAGATTAAAAGATTTGAGTGAAGATTACATATATAGAGTAGTAAAATAAATCAAAGGGAGAGTGAGCTATAAATAAGAACTGGCGTGACCTTAAAAATGCAGAAAAGAGGCAAATGAGCTATACAAATCTGATAGGCCGTAATCAGTTGGGGAAGTGGTGAAATATTACTCCAAGTTATCTAAACAAACTGGCCTCCCCCGAGCAAAGCTCGGCCCCCCAGGTACTTTCAAGATAATAAAGTATTATTTAGCCGTTTAAGCTAATAAATTATCTGTTTAATGATGTGATACGTGGAGGGGTACATTTACCTAATAATTTTAAACTATTTGTCCTGATCCGAATCCGAGCAGTTTATACCCAACGAAACTTCAGTTGTAAACAAACATAACAAAATATCTGACATTAAAACGGAAGATAACAACGTACGTGTTTCAATCAACACGTAGTTTAGACTTCGCCGTCGGATAGTGCCACTGTTCCGAAGATTCAGCCCTTTACCGTATATAAGTTATGCCCTTTCTTAAAATTATGAGACGTATTGGAAAATCTGCGTAAAAATACCTTTAATTTGACACCTCAAACGTTAAAATCCGTCAGCCGTTTTCGAGTTATGACTGTGAAGAAAAAACCCCTAGCGTATTAATATAGAGATTGCCGGTACCATTTTTTTTAGCTTGTTAGGTCCTACAATTTTTTCCCATGAAAATTTGTATGGTATTATTGAGTTTGTCTGTAGACTTGATAAACCACCAAATTTGTATCAAAATCGTGAAAGCTATCTTCGATTTATTACAATTTATTTGTCTGGTGATTTTAGGTCAGTTACTGTTAAAAAATAATACTCCCGCCGCAGCAAACCTGCATACTCAGCGAATTTCCAATGAGTAATATATACTCATTAAGCCACTCACCAGGATTCATAAGAAATATATTTACAAACAAGCGATACCGGTACTTAAAATATCAATTATTATCCATAAGAATAACATTGTGGATGAGTACGCAGGTTTGCTGCAACAAGGAACACAAAATATTGATTTTTATGCAAACATCAATAAAACTCATCTAAGTTAAGTCACATACAATTCTGGGCACAGTCCTTGGCGCCTGGTTAGCTTATGCTCTGGAATGACTTTTCGCCTCTATTATGGCTTAGTACCGTTAGTGTTACAGAATACTTTTGTCAACAGAAACCAAAATTAAATAATTTAATGTTAAAATATTGGTTTTTGTTATTTTCGTTATTGTCTGCTTTTAATTATGAGAAGTTTGAGTTGGTTCTCGCCTTTCCCAGGCGTCAAGCACCGTGGCGCGAACTGTACCAAGTTTCATCCATATACATTCATAAATAAGGGATATATAACATTTTAATTATCCTCCATAAGAATAACATGGGGACTGATTACCTAGGTTTGCTGCTACCGTACAGGAACCATATGCGAAAATTACAAATATTTTCACGCAGTTTTGTAAATTTTGACGAAAACAACACTCTAAGCCATAGGCTATAAGTTGTGAGATTGGGCGCTTTCCGCGCGGCAGTTAACCTTAGTATGTGGAGAATGTAGGCTATAGGCCCCTAGTTAAAAATGGTATTTATTTTAAATAATTCTTACTTTTAGTATCATCGCAGAAAAATTTAAAATAGCCTATACAAATCATTTAGTTGACTCATCTAAACAGACATACTTACTGTACGTTACGAATTATGTCACGTTAAAAACTTAAATAAACTGAAAGTAACTTAAGAGTAAGCCTTGAAATACATTTTTCGAGCTCTAAACATAGGCTAATAGGTTTACCAAGTTTTCTACTTTAAGGAAATTTAGCTTGCGTTGAAAAATTAAAAGATTTCCAGCAGAACATTTAGAGCCTCCCATGATCCATCATGCCGTAATTAGAAAAACAACTTTTGTTAAAATATATAGGTACTATTCAAGGTTGTCAAAATACTAAGACATAGCCTACCTTACCTTCAATGTCCCCAACAAGCATACTTACTACACATTTGTCAAAAATCTTACGGCACCGGTAGGTAAAATATGTTCATACAATTGTAAAATGGGATCAAAGACACCGGAACAAAACAAATGTGGATTGGATCCACACCAAAAATTTTTCGAACAATTGAATTTAGAATTAAGAGGTAATTGGAGGACTGAAAGAAACTAGTCCTTTATTATAATTTTTAAACCACGCGCAAGTCCACTTTTAACAAGCTACATCATGATCATTGTTGGCGTTAGAGGGGGGTGCAAGCCCGAAACCCCAAACCTGCCAGACAGCTGTCCCGTGGCCCCGCCTGCTGAGCGGCTGCTGGCATTTCAAAAACAGCCCAGCCCCTATTTTTTGCCTCGATGTGCCCTACTTGTAATGGAGTGTTGAATGGCCTTCGAGTCAACTAGTTCTTAGAAATTAAAAGTTAGGCTATAGCCTAATCTATAAGTACGCCCAACTAACTTGTATGAAAAACTATAAATAATAATCGAATCATTGCAATAAATAAATAAACGAGTTCGCACGCAGCACGCTGACGTGAGGGAAGTGAATTTCCACATTACAACTTTTAAAACTAAAAATCAGTGTAAAAACACATATTTATTCCAATTTTTATTAAAATCTGAAAACAGTGATTATTTGCCTGTTCTGATGCTCCTGGTTGCATTTACCTGCAAAGCTGGGAATACAATTTTGCACATTATAATGTTAGGAGAAGGTCCAGACAGGCTTAAAAGTAGGCGTGAGGTTGCTGGGGATGATAAAAGTACTCTAACAAAGGAATAACAGGCTTTTCTAGAGTAAAACCCCATAAGACAACGTACTGTGTTTCGTCGAAACACATTTTCTTTAATAACTCGGTAAATATGTATGCTAAAATGACGAGAGTGGACTTAAAACTTTCGCCTCACTAATTCCCATCTTATTACATGCATTAATTTTACATACGGGGCTCTTGTAACCCTTTTGGGCCCAAAAACTGGAAATTTGAAAGATTAATCCCCAAAAAGGGGTTTAGTTTTCCGATTGTTTTGCCCAACGAACTTGTCCAACTGATTACAGAAAGGAACGTCCCCACCAAATTTGAAATAAATCAGCGGTAATTATATCGACCTCCAGACACCAACGATTTTTACAATTTTTTTTTTGAAAAATATTCAAAATAATGTCCTCATTTCGAAAATGATACTCATTTTTCGCGGAAACGTCGGGAAAACCGGGAAATCGGGAAAACCGGGAAAACCGCCGAAATATATTTGTTTTCAAATATTAGGTTATGGGTACTCAAAATGTGCGGAATTACGTCCTGAACACGATTATGTAATTATTTTTTGAATCCGTTAATGTTTGAACGGGAAAACCGGGAAAGCCCGGGAAAACCCGGGAAAACCACCGAAATATTTTGTTTTCAAATATTAGGTTGTGGGTACTCAGAATGTGCGGAATTACGTACTGAATACGATTATGGAATTATTTTTTTAATCCGTTAATGTTTGAACGGGAAAACCTGTAAAAACCGGGAAAACAAGGGAAAACCACCGAAATATATTTGTTTTCAAATATTAGGTTGTGTGTACTCAAAATGTGCGGAATTTCGTCCTGAATACGATTATGTAATTATTTTTTGAATCCGATAATTTTTTAACGGGAAAACTAGGAAAAACCTAAACAGCAAGTTGTTGTCAAAAACGTGTTTAATCCAATAAATCTAGGGGGCCCGTTGGGATTCCGGGGTACTTGGAAGAGGAATTTTCTTCAGACTAGGTTAAATTTATTAAAGGGAAAATATTCCCCACAGCGGGAAAATTTCACAAAACGGGAGAATTTCCCATAAACTTAAAATTTACCCCAAAGCGAAAAATTTTCCCACAAACTGGAAATTTACCACAAAACGGGAAATTTGTCCTGTTTCGGGACATTTTTTCCTTAAACGGGAATCCCGCTATACAGCGCTCTGCGGAGTTAGGTTAGGTTATGATATTAGTACAGTATACACAAATTAATCACCTGACACTGAAAATTGGTATTTATTTATCATAACCTGACCTAACCTAACTCCGCAGAGCGCTGTATGGAAAATTTCCCTTTTTTGGGAAATTTTCCCCAAAACGGACATCTCGCTGTACAGCGCTCTACGGAGTTAGGTTAAGTTAGGTTAATATAAATATACACGGGAAAATTTCCCAAAAACGAGAAATTTCTCATAAAAAAGTAACTACCCCAAAATGGGAAATTTTCCCACAAACTGGAAATTTACCTCAAAACGGGAATCCCGCTATACAGCGCTCTGCGGAGTTAGGTTATGTTAGGTTATGATATTAATACGGTATACACAAATTATTTACCTGATAAAGCAAATTGGTATTTATTTATCATAACCTAACCTAACCTAACTCCGCAGAGCGCTGTATGGGATATTTCCCTTTTTTGGGAAATTTTCCCCAAAACGGACATCTCGCTGTACAGCGCTATGCGGAGTTAGGTTAGGTTAGGTTAATATAAATATACACGGGAAAATTTCCCAAAAACGAGAAATTTCTCATAAAATAGTAATTACCCCAAAACGGGAAATTTTCCCACAAACTGGAGATTTACCACAAAACGGGAATCCCGCTATACAGCGCTCTCCGGAGTTAGGTTAGGTTAGGTTATGATGTTAATACAGTATACACAAATTAACCACCTGATACAGAAAATTGGTATTTATTTATCATAACCTAACCTAACCTAACTCCGCAGAGCGCTGTATGGGAAATTTCCCTTTTTTGGGAAATTTCCCCCAAAACGGACATCTCGCTGTACAGCGCTCTGCGGAGTTAGGTTAGGTTAGGTTAATATAAATATCCACGGGAAAATTTTTCAAAAACGATAAATTTCTCATAAAATAGTAATTACCCCAAAACGGGAAATTTCCCACAAACTGGAAATTTACCACAAAACGGGAATCCCGCTATACAGCGCTCTGCGGAGTTAGGTTAGGTTAGGTTATGATATTAATACAGTATACACAAATTATTTACCTGATAAAGCAAATTGGTATTTATTTATCATACAGCGAGATGTCCGTTTTGGGGAAAATTTCCCAAAAAAGGGAAATTTCCCATACAGCGATCTGCGGAGTTAGGTTAGGTTAGGTTATGATAAATAAATACCAATTTTCTGTATCAGGTGGTTAATTTGTGTATACTTTATTAATATCATAACCTAACCTAACCTGACTCCGCAGAGCGCTGTATAGCGGGATTCCCGTTTCGTGGTAAATTTCCAGTTTGTGGGAAAATTTTCCGTTTTGGGGTGATTACTATTTTATGAGAAATTTCTCGTTTTTGGGAAATTTTCCCGTGTATATTTATATTAACCTAACCTAACCTAACTCCGCAGAGCGCTGTACAGCGAGATGTCCGTTTTGGGGGAAATTTCCCAAAAATGGAAATTTCCCATACAGCGCTCTGCGGAGTTAGGTTAGGTTAGGTTAGGTTATGATAAATAAATACCAATTTTCTGTGTCAGGTGATTAATTTGTGTATACTGTATTAATATCATAACCTAACCTAACTCCGCAGACCGCTGTATAGCGGGATTCCCGTTTAAGGGAAAAATGTCCCGAAACAAGACTTCCCATTTTGTGGTAAATTTCCAGTTTGTGGGAAAATTTTTCGCTTTGGGGTAAATTTTAAGTTTATGGGAAATTCTCCCGTTTTGTGAAATTTTCTCGCTGTGGGGAAGATTTTCCCTTTAATAAATTTAACCTAGTCTGAAGAAAATTCCTCTTCCAAGTACTCCGGAATCCCAACGGGCCCCCTAGATTTATTGGATTAAACACGTTTTTGACAACAACTTGCTGTTTAGGTTTTTCCTAGTTTTCCCGTCAAAAAATTATCGGATTCAAAAAATAATTACATAATCGTATTCAGGACGAAATTCCGCACATTTTGAGTACGCACAACCTAATATTTGAAAACACATATATTTCGGTGGTTTTCCCTGGTTTTCCCGGTTTTTACAGGTTTTCCCGTTCAAACATTAACGGATTAAAAAAGTAATTCCATAATCGTGTTCAGGACGTAATTCCGCACATTTTGAGTACCCACAACCTAATATTTTAAAACAAAATATTTCGGTGGTTTGTCCGGGTTTTTACCGGTTTTCCCGTTCAAACATTAACGGATTAAAAAAGTAATTCCATAATCGTGTTCAGGACGTAATTCCGCACATTTTGAGTACCCACAACCTAATATTTGAAAACAAAATATTTCGGTGGTTTTCCCGGGTTTTCCCGGTTTTCCCGTTCAAACATTAACGGATTCAAAAAATAATTCCATAATCGTGTTCAGGACGTAATTCCGCACATTTTGAGTACCCACAACCTAATATTTTAAAACAAATATATTTCGGCGGTTTTCCCGGTTTTCCCGATTTCCCGACGTTTCCGCGAAAAATGAGTACCATTTTCGAAATGAGGACATTATTTTGAATATTTTTCAAAAAAAAAATTGTAAAAATCGTTGGTGTCTGGAGGTCGATATAATTACCATCCCTCTCCCGTTCGTAATTTATTAAAATAAATAACTTCATGAAACATAAATTACAGTAAAGCAACTCATAATTTCTCAGAAACCACCCCACACAAATATTTCTAAATACAAATAGGTAAAAAATAGCAGAACAAACAAATTTACCTGCACTGACTGACGACCCAAGCAGAATAATCCCACAGATTACGAAGCACACCACATTCCTTCGACATAACGTAACACTAACACTAACGCGAACCGCACTGCAAGAACAGTATGTTTTAGTTAATAATCTTTCTTTTTCTTCCATTTCACTACAACTAGTCCTTCGCCGTGCCAGGCGATTCAGTCTCACCATTCCTTTGTGCAGGCCTGTCTACGAGACAAGCCTACCTTTAAACGCCTTCTGGTTTTTAATTTACTATACTTTCCGGAAAATCATATCGCTTCACTGACACCGAACGATAATTTTGCTACTAAAAGACCTTAGAACACAAACATATTTGTTTTAGAACCGGTCGTCTGCTCGCTTACGTTATGTCACGATTCACCTGAGCATTTTCTCACCTGCCTACGAAGCGATGAAATGCACTCACATTTTGAACTTAAACTGTAGTCAAGTAGCTTCATAATTGATTTAACACTATCACTGAATATTCCGACACTTGTTAGTTAACACTTTTCACTCAGTATGGGTGAATAATTAAGTTAGGAAAACTTTAAAACTTTCGTAAACACAAACTCGTTCGTATAACCTCTGCAACCTTCCAACGCGCGTTCCGTTACAATCTGGCCCGTTGCCCCACTACAAACTTGGTAGTTCACCACCGAGCCGTGTGGAGCGCTCGTGTCAGTCCGATTAGCGCTACCTAGCGGGTGTTTCTATAACTACAATTCTCAACAATGAAGTTCCACAATCTGTTTCACGTTTGTTTGGCAATTTAGTTTTCACTTTGAATTAGCCTGCATTGGCATGCAAAAACACTTTCTAATAAAACATTGTTTACTATCGTAGTTATATGTCTATATAAACGTACTGGTTTAGCATACAGTTTTATACTGCACAAATTATCATATACGCTATAATTTATGTTGAACAAACAGAAGGGAATTTCTGTTGCAGTACTCAATTTAAAGTTGTAATCAAGAAAACTAATGATATTATTGGTAAAGTGATTTATACCTTACTGTGTTTTAAACTAGAAATGAATCTTATTTTATTTAGTGATTTGAAACTATAATCTTACATAGATCTCTTTTGGTAAAAATTGACTTAAGTACGAATGCTATACATTAATACACAGTTTAAACGTTCTCAGTGAATACTAAAACGATTTAGAAGATTTGTTTGTAAAATTAAAGAGAAAAATGGGTAGATTTGGCTAATTTCCCCAGAATTCATGTTTGTTCTTTGGGCTACGTCCCACAGCCCGTCAAAAGTTGCAATGTTAATATTATGGAACGTTTGGCAGCTTTTTAAGGTAATAAATACAGTACAGAATTAAGATCAGCTGCTTTAAGCTAACCTCTGGAATGGCATAACAATTTAACCTGCTCGAAATCGATCAGCTGAATCTGCTACTACAAAAATATATTTACCAACATATTATGGTACAGATCATATGGTACATATAGAACATATGGTAACAACATATGGTATTGGAATAAAATATTACAGCATTAGTTTGTAATTTTTTACTTACTGTCTGTATAATATAATATTAACTACTTTTAACTTTTTATACTTTATATAATTTATACATTTATTACATGGGGGCCAAGCTTTACTCGGAAGAAAAACACATATTGATACTTTACCGTGTGAGTGTTTGATGTTTTTTATCAGCTGTTATCATTATTTTGATACGATTTGAAACTTCTTAAGCCCAAAGTTAAAATTTGTAAAATCTATAAAATGAGCTTTTGAGCAAAGTTTGAGTTTTCCTTCGGTTAAGAACTTTTACAATCGATTTATTATTCCTAACAACAACAACAACAACAACAACAACAACAACAACAACAAAAACAACAACACACATTTTAAATTATAGATCAAATCCTTCCACGGGATCCAGAGGTTCATTTTGCATCCCTACATACTTTGCACGTTTACGAAGGAGTAGGCCCTATTTTAATACAATTTGAGTATATTATGTACCAACGATGTAAACAGAAAACAAAAATCGATTTATAAAAATACTACTGAATCTAATGATTTAAACCCGCAGCAAGAGTACTGTAGTTGTAAGCTGTCCGTGTGAGAGTTATGTGCAATATTGATGCTGGAGGCTTGCCAACGTACATACTGAACATCGAATGTGTTATTTGCGATATGGCATGTGGGTTTCGACATACGAGACGTTTGATTGTTATTTATATGCTTCATATCAGTTGTCTGCAAAAAATAACAGGTCCAAATGCGTCACCTGAGACAAGTGCAATGTTAACTGACATATTGATATTATGTATGGCCTCCCGACAAAAAATGAACTTGAGAAATAATGAATATTAGATATGTATGTTTTTATTTTCTTGTTTGTGAGTAATAGTAACTATTATTAACATATTTTAAGCTGCAGGTACATTCACTGTAAGATAACTTGGGGTTTATTATAAAAATATCTTCCAATCAAATAAGGTTTAGGAATTAAAAATCCTTATGGTGAAGTTTTAACAGCCTATAAAATAGACGTGCTTGTTTATAAATGGGCTCTGATATTAATGAAACGTCAAACGAAGTAAACAAACCAAGTTGCTTATTTTGATCAATCCTCGTTGCCAGCTGTTTGTAATCAACTTTGCACCCGTGTTTAGCCATTCACCTGTTTACGGCTGTGTCGAAGGTTTTGGCGGCTGTTATTTGGCCAGCTGTTCGGATGTAAACAGTTTCTCAGAGCTATAAAAACAGCCGATATTTATATTCACATCTGTGGACCACACCAGAGCTTCCGGAATATTTTCGGTGGCCATTATTTTGTAGAAATATTTGCCTTATATCATTGACTATCTATAAATACTGAAGTAGACTTCTCATTGCCACTGTAAAATGTGTCCCCAGTTTTGTGTGTGCCAGGATTGAAAGAGGTCGTAGTTTACAATAATCACCAACAGAGTATACTGCTGTCAACTATTACTTATCCTCTCAAGGAGGGAATAAAACAATAGTTGGTGTGTCAGGAAGCTAACATAAGTTGATTATCACTTGCTTTCTGGGGTGGAGGTATTTTAAAAGTTAACGCAAATAACTCAAATAAAAAGTTGACAGCAGCACAATCTGTCGGTGACCCAATCAAACTACTTCAATTTTAAATTCTAGCATACACTAAAAGTGGGACAGCTGGGCCATATGGATGGGATGTCTCCTCACAGTCTACTGTATAGTAGACTGTGTGTCTCCTTCAGTATTTATAGTCAATGCTTATATCCATCAAACATGTTTTCGATATGAAATAACTGCCCATTAGTCCCAAGCAAGGGGGGAATTGAATTGAATAATTAACTATCATATATAATTAATGAAATATACATTAAAATTAAAAATTACTTTAATATTGAAGCTTATGCTATTTACGTGATCTTTTAGTGAATATGAAAAAGTTCCTTAGAATTACATTTGGATTAAAGTCAAATTATGTACGCAAGTATAAGTGTGCCTACTAAGTTGGGGTATCGTGTTTTTCTTAAAATTTCCACTTTCCTCGTAAATTTCAAAATACAAGGCAATCTCTCCAAGGGAAGAGTAAAATATACCGCATATTCATATTTTGTAATATCTCAGTCAGTCAGTAACACGTAGGCCTATTATAGAACATTTTTAAAAACTTTTAGCGAATTTCCCCTATAGGGAAGAAGCTATTACCGTACGTGGCATGGTAAGACCATGGCCCGGGACCATGATAACTTTTCGTTTTGAGGCCCCCATATGCCAAAAACACCATTCGTTCAAATTCATATAATGTATATATGTGTCCGTAGGCACGATAACTTTCGTAAAAATGGTCCGATCTTGATGAAACTTTGTATAAACGTGTACGGCAGCATCTATTTTCATGAGTTCGGAAACCAGATAGATCGCACCATAATAAGGGGGGTTTTGTACCCCAAAAATGGGTTTTTTGAACTTTTTACATGTAATTTTTTTAACCCAAATTTTTGTTTACACGATTAAATTCAGCTTAAAAAACAAACAATTTAGTATTTTTATCATCGCTCTACGTCAATTTATTACCGAGATATGGAAAGTGCTAAACACAGTACGTTGTCCAATGTTAATCTTATGGAGAATAAGTACAATTTTATATCTCACTTATTATTGAACATATATTAATGAAACTTGGTTTGTGGATTCATATGGTTGGGGTATACTGAAATTTGCATACAAAACAGATTTTGTGTGGTCCCAGTGGCAGCAAACCTGCGTACTCAGCAGTTATCATGTTATTCTTATGGAGAATATGAAACATGTGTTATCTAGCTTGATTATGAACCTTAATTGGTAAAACTTGGTATGCTGCTTCATCTAGTGGTGATGTATTGGTATTTGCATAACAACCAGATTGTTGTGGTCCTTGATGCAGCAAACCTTCATACTCAGTCTTAATGTTTTTCTTATGGAGAATAAATCAAATGTCATATCTCGCTTATTTATGAATATGCTTTGATGAAAGTTGGTAAGTGGTTTCATGACTTAGTGAAGTACCACTTGAAATTCACTGAGATTGCAGGTTCGCTGCAACGGGGGTATTTTTAAATTCAGCGTTATTGTATTTTAAAGAATTTATAGAAAGTTAGTGTCTATGTTTATTGTCTAGCTCATAACTGCAAGATAATTCAACTTAAACCTAAGATAATTCTAGGAGACATAATAATCATTGTTTGGGATATTGCAATACATAATCATACCCTCCATGTACTAGTTCAGGAATAATAAACGAGATTGTTCTCCCTGTAATGTAGCTAATTATTACATATTAATATGCAGCTATCCTATCATATAATTTTCATTTTTAAACATTATTGATCTTTATGAGAATAGAGGTGGGGATTACAATTATATTTTTAATATTTAAAAATTAATAACTTGCGGCTGTTTATTTTTCAGCCGTTAGGTCCTAAAAGTAGGTTTTAGCGAATTTACCCTACAGGGAAGAAGCTATTACCGTAGGTGGGATGGTAAGACTTAAGCCCGAGACCATGATAACTTTTTGTTTTGAGGTCCCCAGATGCCAAAAACACTATTCGTTCAAATTTATATATATATATATATATATATATATGTGTGTGTGTGTGTGTGTGTGTGTGTCCGTTACCGCGATAACTTTTCAAAGAAACACCCAATTTTGATGAAATTTGGCACAAATATGAAGAGTAACATTTATGATTTTAAGTTAAAAAACAGATCGATCGGACTATAAGAAGGGGGTTTTAAATTGTAATATTTTTAAACTATTATGGAGGTTTTAAATATTTTAAAACCTCCATAATAAGTTTTTAGTAAAATTATCTAAGGAAAATCCAAAAACCTTTTTCCCATAAGATTAACATGGGCAATTTTATGGACGCGTTTTTTGACTTTTCTCTCCAACCAACTAACCTAGGTTAATGATTCAAAATACAAAAATTTTTAAGCTCTATAAAATGGCTGTAACCAAAATTAAGTGTTTTTTAAAATTTTAGGAGGACAAATTTTAAAAACGGATTTTTTGACAATTATTGTCAAAAAATCCGTTTTTAAAATTTGTCCTCCTAAAATTTAAAAAAAACTTAATTTTGGTTACAGCCATTTTATAGAGCTTAAAAATTTTTGTATTTTGAATCATTAACCTAGGTTAGTTGGTTGGAGAGAAAAGTCAAAAAACGCGTCCATAAAATTGCCCATGTTAATCTTATGGGAAAAAGGTTTTTGGATTTTCCTTAGATAATTTTACTAAAAACTTCACATTTCTTTTTACCAATCAGCTTAGCTCTAAAAAGCAATCATTTTTGTGTTTTAATTATTGTTCTACGAACAACCATTGCAGAGATATTCAAAGTGTACACAGTACGTTGTCGAACGTTATCCTTATGGAGGATAAATAAAATTTGATATCTTGATTATTTATGAATGTATATTGATGAAACTTGGTATGTGGCTTCAACTAGTTGTGGTATATTGATACGTGCACAAACAATTTTTTTGTATGATTTTCCCCGTAGCAGCCTGCATACTCGGCCCCCACGTTATTCATATGGATACAGTTATGAATCTCTCTTAGTTATGAACCTAAATTAATAACATTTGTTATGTAGCTTCACCTGGTTGATTTATATTGATAATTGCAAAAATACACATTTTTATCTTCCTTGTTGCAGCAAACCTGCGTACTCAGCTCTAATGTTATTCTTATGGAGAATAAATAAAATTCTATAAATCACTTATTTATGAATGCATTTTTGTGAAACTTGGTAAGTGGCTCTATGTAGTAGTGAGACACATATATATGCATTGGAAATTCGCTGAGTACACAGGTTTGCTGAGACCGGGGTATTTAATAATATAAGTGCGTAGGTAAACAACTGGTATAAAATATGTTTTTATTTATTTTCTCACACTTAGCGTTTTAAGAGTTTTAGTGATTTTTTAAATCCACGAACTATATGGCGGATTAATATGTTACAAACAAAAGTAATGCATTGACCCTCTAACTAATTTTAAATAAGTCCCTTTTCATTTTGCGTTGGAATAATTCTCATGGGACGTTTATTTATGGTCTTATTGCAATAAAAACTGTTTTCAAGACAATGTACAGCCAGTGGTGTGTCATCACTAAAATACATGGCAACCTACACTGATGTGTAGATAGTATGCCTAGGGGCAAATAATGTTACTGTCATACAATTTAAAACACTAGTCATCTGTAAGGCTTTACCCCGCCATAAAGGAAAAGAGATCTGTTCCTGGTTAAACAATTTCAAAAATAAATTGTTGTAAATTTTAATACATTTAGTCAATCAATGTCACAAGAAAATTATTATTATTATTTTTGCTTTAAAGAAAAAAACCTTATTATGGAAAAAATTATCTCAATTAAAAAAACTGTTTTCTGTCTCTATGCTAGAGGACATACACCAACAGCGTACCAGTAGAAACCAGTTACACATTATGCTTGTTATTGTTACAGATTCGTATTTTTATTTATTGTTACCAGCGAAGTGGTAGCTGAGCCACTTGTTCTAAGTGTTTCGTTACGTAGGAGTCTCGTTTATTTCGTTTTCTATATTTATTGTTAATTTTTACTGTTGAATTTATAAAGTGTGAAATAGGTCAACAACAGAGTTTAAAGCGAACTGCTGTCCAGAAATATTCCTGAACAATGAACTGTCATATGTTAATTATTAAAATATGTGTATTAATTTTAATTCTAATTTATAATTAGCTTCTAGCTGAACTTTGGCATTTTCAAAATAAATAAATAAATCATACTCGGTGATTGTTTAAATTTATTTTATTTTACGCACGAGAGATGCAAGTATGTTTTTAAACCAACTACATAGAAAAGTACATTTGAACGCAATTATTTTTAGCCTGCAATACTCTAGCCTGATGATGGCTTGCGGTGCAAAAGAAAATACAACTTTAGCAATGCCGTTAGCATTTGTAGCCTATATTAAAATATAATCCCCTTAAGAAATTAACAGGTAATGTTATGGTACACAACAATGAGTACCAATTGTGTACTATTGTTAACGGGTTTTGTATGTATATTAGTTAGCCATCCACTGTTTGTACCTTTGTAAAATAGTTTATTGCGGTAGAAAAAAATAATAAAAATAAATCTTCAAAATAGAAACTATAAAAATGTTTCCAATGATAACCATCGGGAAATGTGAGATAGCTATGTGAGATAAAAGCAGGACGTCGCAGTACAATCGATGGCTCAACCACGACGGGTGTCGTCTGGAGTCTGGAGGGAAACTTTCAGCTTTTAAAGAGTCAAAAGTAGTTCCTTTCACTTATCTCTTTCAGTCCGCTTAGCTTGCCTCTTGGCCTTATCCAACATTAATGGAAACGAACTTCCCAGTGAGTACTGACTTTGCCACTGAGTTAGGCATTTAGGTATTCGGCAATATTAGGCATTATTAGGCAATATTAGGCATTTAGGTATTCGGAGTATTTAAATATTAGGTTACAGGTGAGTATCATAAAGATAGCATGCACAAACATTGAACCGAAAGGATAAGTATTGTAATAATCAATGTGAAAATTAATATTTTTATGGTTAACCCTTTTTGGTATTACTGGTTGAAAGAAACTTATGCTATTAACTTTGCTATAATATACCATCATTAGTGAATTTCCTTTGGAAAGTGAACAATTAGCATGACCCGCACGGTGAAACTTAAGCCCGGGACCACCATAGAAGTTCCTAACGTGACCCCCTGAACACGTTTTGGGGGTTCGTTCGAAATTGTATATATATATATAGACAATATATATATATATATATATATATATATATATATATATATATATATATATGTGTATGCACTCTATCTGTCTCATTTTTTGTCCGATTTACTTAAAATTCGGTAGGAACGTTCCTTTCTATAATCTGTTGGACAAGTTCGTTGGGTAAAACAATCGGAAAATGCTAAACCCATTTTTTGGGGATTAATCTTTCAAATTTAGAGTTTTTGGGGCCAAAAAGGGTCAGAAAAGCCCCAGATATAAAATTAATGCATGTAAAAAGATGGGAAATCGTGAGGCGAAACTTTTAAGCTCTCTCTCGTCATTCTAGCATAAATATGTACCGAGTTATTAAAGAAAATGTGTATCGGCTAAACACAGTACGTTGTCTTATGGGGGTTTTACACTAGAAAAGCCTGTTATTCCTTTCTTAGAGTACTTTTATTATCCCCACCAACCTCACGCCTACTTTCAAGCCTGTCTGGACCTTCTCCTAACCTTATAATGCGCAAAATTGTATTCCCAGCTTTGCAAGTAAATGAAACCAGGAGTATCAGAACAGCCAAAAAATCAATGTTTTCAGATTTCAATAAAAATTGGACAAATGTATGTTTTTACACACTGATTTTGAGTTTTAAAACTTTTTATGTGGAAATTCACTTCCCTCACGTCAGCGTGCTACGTGCAAACTCGTTTTTTATTTAATATAGTTTTATAGAATATAAGAATGCCAAATGATCAAGAAAGAATATACTTACCATCTTCAACAGTGAAACTTAAAAAAAATATAATAAAATAAAAACCAAACTATGTGTATTTATTACATTATAGTAAATAACATACTTGTTCATGCTGTAATTGTATTTACATAATAATATAAGCATATTACATGGTATGCATATTTATGTTTTTATGATATGTTTTTTATGGGCTCTTAACTAACTTATAGTGGTTTCTGGGAATCTTCATTGATCCATTTAGCATTTAGAGCTGTTGATTGAAATTGAATAAATGTTTTAATCATTTGCTAATTTATGTTTTTAAAGTTAATCGTTTATTGTAATAGAAAGCCAAATGATACTGTACCAGGGAACTTTGAGAAAACCGAAGTCAGACACCCTTGTACTCGACCTTGTACTTGGACCTTGTACTCTGAATACTCGAATAAAAGTTACGATGTTATACAAGCCGTCTTACATTGATTTTGAATTAAAGGTATCAATGGAAATGTTGGGGGGAAAATATTAGTTTTTTGTACATCCTTTTTCTCTCACTTAAGTGAATACATGTTTACTGGCTTTTTATCAGCCGAGTGATTTAATTTGACTAAAAATCTTAAAACAGTTTGACAAGCGAAGCAGTTAGGAAACGCTATTACATACAGAATTCCAATAGTTCTGAAATTTCAACTTCAACCGTAATTTTCACAATCATTCAATTTTTACGAATTTTAAAAATACGTTTTTACGTGAAAACATTAAAGTATATTCATTTGCAATAGTATTGGTACCAATTACTAATGGATTTTATTTACAAAAAATCTGTTATTGGGCGCATTATTTTTCATAATTTGAATTTGTAAACAATTAAGTATGGAATACAAGGTAGCTTTTTATAGCCATTATCGATTAATACAATAGAAAAAATTCTAAAAGAATTTAATAAATAAAATTGAATACAATTTAGCCGCTCCCGTGAACAGATACACCTACAAAATAATCAATTGACGTTATTTATTATATTAGGCTGCAGAAATTAATAAAATATTGAAACGATGCCCAGATTTAGCAACGCCAACGTGTGTGGCAATGTCTGTGTCATACTGTCTGTTTCTGTGACGCGTTTCCGGCGATTTAGGATGACCCATTTCCAGGTTTTTATTTTGTATCAATGTTCTAACTAAAAATCCCGATTGTGGTATTTTAACTTTCTTTTAATATGGTGGATATTTCAGACAATGTTTGTAAGATATTATATAGTAAACAATATTTAAATCATTGCTGTTCTGTAGATTCAAAACTGTTTATACAGAGTAGCTTAGCACAAAAGTTAAGGCAATGGATTTAGCCAAAGAACGAGTTTTCTTAGTTTACAAATACTTGTAAATAGCCAGTTAATTTAGTCCTTTTTCAGTTACATTGGCTCTTCAAGATGCCACGTGTTTTCAACGGTGCGTGCGCCTGCACTTCTATGCATACTATTTGTTGACTGTTCTGCGCTGTATTGCATTACGCTTTCAGCGGGCGTTAGACGTACGTATAGAAGGACCAGGGGATGGAACTTGACTCAAATAAAGCGAGCCAGTTTCTATATAAGGATTTACTCATATTTTGAAGAAGATTTTGGGTGAAGACCCATCCAATATGCAATGTTAACAGACATTTGATTCCTAATATTTTAAGAGTTTTCTCCAGTACGTTAGAGGCTGATTAGCCTCCCAGCGAGACATTTACAAAACATATTTAATCGTGAAGTTAGTAACAAACCATTAACATTGGGCTTTGGGGTTATTTGTAGGCTTTATGTTTTAGTGGTAATTAGTCATTTTTCATCATTTCAGCTGAATATGTTTACTAATGTATAAAATCATTAACATTACACACTTTTGCTTATTCGAGCTGAGCTAAAACTATGGAAAGATTTTAAGCAAGTGTTCATTTTACAACTGATAAATTTAGTTTTTCGTAAAATAGTGATTTGTTTATTTCAATGGTATATTGATCAGTGTACCGATCTATTGGTACCAATTTGATCTGATGCTGTATATGTATATTACTTCTTTCCACTACCGTAAAAAGTCTTAGTTCTACTATTTACCTTTTTGATGATACATATAAAGATATCTTACCATATAAGAATTAAATAGAAACTTTTTTAAATCACTAAAAAACTTTTTATTACAATAATAAACATTATTATACGGGGTGAGTTTTAAATGAGTCCCCCCTAATTATTTCTACATTTCTTAAGATATCGACTCTGGACCACCCCCGATCATTGTTGACCAACTTATACTTAATTTTGACTTAGTTAATTTTTTTGGACACCATCTTGGACCCGCCATATTGGATTAAACCATTTATTTTAGCGAATTTCCCCTATAGGGAAGAAGCTATTACCGTAGTCGGCATGGTAAGACCTAGGCCCGGGACCATGATAACTTTTCGTTTTGAGGTCCCCAGACCCCAAAAACACCATTCGTTCGAAACTGTATATATATATATATATATGTCCGTGGGTGCGATAACTCTCGTAAAAAAGGTCCGATTTTGATGAAATTTGGTACAAACGTGTAAAGCTGCATTTATGACTTTACGTTCGAAAACTAGACAGATCGACCTATCCGAAGGGGTATTTTGGGGGGGTTTTGTACCCCAAAAATGGGTTTTTTGAGTTTTTTACATATAATTTCTGAAAAAGTACAATTTTATTTTTTTCCATTGGAATAAGCTTAAAAAGACGCACAATTTGGTGTTTTAATAATTGCTCTACGTCAATTGGTTACTGAGATATTGAAAGTGCTAAACACAGTACGTTGTCCAATGTTATTCTTATGGAGGATTAGAAAAATTCTATATCTCGCTTATTTATCAACTTATCCTGACAAAACTTGGTATATTGCTTCATTTCATTGTGGTCTATTGATATTTGCACAAAAACCCATTTTTTGGGCGATAGTTCCCGTAGCAGCAAACCTGCATACTCAGCCCCATGTTATTCTTATGGAGAATAATTAACGTGTTATCTCCTTTAATTATGAACATAAATTAATAGAACTTGGTATGTGGCTTTACCTAGTTGAGTTATATTGATATTTTTATAAAAGCCCATTTTTAGTGTTCCTTATTTCAGCAAACCTGCATACTCAGCCGCCATGTTATTCTTATGGAGAATAATTAAAATGTCATAAATCGTTTATTTATGAATGTATATTGATGAAACTTGGTATGTGGCTTTATGTGGTATTAAGATAAATTAATGTGCATTGGAAATTCGCTGTGTATGCAGGTTTGCTGCTACGGGGGTATTTAATTGTAAAGGTGGGATTGTGACCCAACATATATAAGTACTTTTATGGTGAAAAATGCCACAATCCGTTTTTAAAAAACATTATTCATTCTCAAGATCTTGGCGATTTAAAAAAAATAATTTTGATAAGAGTTTTAAAGGTCCCAACCTTAAAAACATGCCCATATTCTTATCATTACATCAAATTATGACCATGAACTACTACCAATCGTTGTTGAGTGGTATTCGCTTCATTTTGTCAAAATTAAAATGTTTGGCCGCCATCTTTGATCCGCCATTTTGAAATGAGATAATTTTTTTCAAAAGCAAAGGTAAGGTCGTGACCCTCATTTCCACTCTGCTTTCAAATACCACCTTGCGTTTTCATAATATTGAAATATTTCTGTTTAACATTTAAAAAAGTGTCAATATCAAGCGAATGAAAGATGATATTTGAAAACGGATTGCAGTATAGATTTTTAGCGTGGGAAAAAGTTGGAAATTATGGGTCATTCCTTTACATTTGAAAACAAAAAAATTATATTATTCCAAAATGGCGGATCTAAGTATAGTGTCTATAATTTCCTTAACCAGTAAAATATATTTTGTTTTATTTGTACTATGTCTTGTTATAAGGATATTGCATTTTTAATTGTAGTACATGTTTGTAACACTGACTCATGCCAATGCTGTTTACACTGTTTGATGGCAATAAAGACAATTTGATTTGATTTGATAATATGGCCGCCGAAAATTTTAATTTTGTCAAAATGATTGGTCGTAGTTTATGGTCATTATTTGATGTAATGATGAGAATATGAGCATCTTTCAAGGTTGGGACCTTTACAACTCTCTCCAAAATTCATTTTTTTAATTCCCGATATCTTGAGAATGAATAATGATATTCAAAACCTGGTTGCGGTATTATTTTCACCGTGAAAAAGTACTTCTATATGGTGGGTCACAACCCCGCCTTTACAATTAAAAATAAATAGTTTAATCCGATTTGGCGGATCCAAAATGGCGGCCAAAAATATTAACTAGATCAAAATGAAGTATAATTTGGTCAACAATGATCGGGGGTGGTCCGGAGTCAATATCTTAAGATATGTAGAAAAATGTAGGGGGGGGCTCATTTAAAACTTACCATGTATGTTTCTTTTCATATAATAGAGCATTCTAAATATTTGGCATAGCTTTGTACTTCTTTTGATAATTTGTTTCACCTGTCAAAATAGTTTTCTTGAGAAGCCGATTACATAATAATGCTTTAGCCATGAACTTCTATATACATTACATTAATGGACAGTTGTTATACTTAAACAATAGCACTACATAAAATATATTGACAACATTTTTTACTACGAACATAATTTTCCCACAAACATACAACTCTTAAAAACATACTACTATTATACTCATTTAGAAATACCACACTTGCTAATATAGAAACAATATGTATTTAGTCACTTATGCTAAAATAATTAAGGTGTCTTTGCTTTTAAATAATTTTATAGCCTTAGATTAACTACTCACTAAGAAAATGGTCTATGGTTCTCACTCGTTTCAAAATCAAGAATGTTATCAAGTGTAAGTTAAAATTTTGTGAATTCAGTAAAGAAGAGTTATTTATTTTTAACTAGCTATATTTCCAACATATTTTAACTAACTACGAGTATGGTCAGTCATGATTACAATCTGGGGGGTTAAGGGTGAAGGAAAAGAGAGGAAATAATCTGAGGGGTGATTTTTTTTCGTAACTGGTATTATGCCTTCAAATATATATATATTTGACGAGCCGTCTTGACTGTCCATAATTTATAACTATATAACTCGTAGTTATTTGCAACACTTCCATACTTTCTAAGATTTTAATATGTACAGTTAAAATTAATTTACAATGAGCACTCCCCACCACTAGAACTTAGGAGAAATCCGATTAAAAAATTCTTAAATTATAAATTTTTTTATGTTTTTTTATATATATTACTAGCAGGTGGTGTGCCTTTATCTGCACGGAAATCTCACAGATGTTTTATAAAGTTTGTATTATAAGAAGCTGTTTAAATATATCAAATAACTTCATATTGATTATCATTGGAGCTTTGAAAGAACATGGGATGGAGCCTTAAAAGTAAATGTCCACCAAAAGGATCATCTAGGAAGGCAGAGCTTTTGATTGATACCAAACATGTATGCGAATTATTAGTTTAGAGGTCTAAAATCGCCGGACAAAAGTCATGAAATTATTTTAATAAAATTTAACGGGTAGGCTACCTTTCAATTATAAAATCACTTTTGCATTAGTTTAGGGTTATATTTGTAAACAAAATAATCACACCTTTTACATTATAAAATGTTTTTTATTTTATCTCCGAAATAAAAAAACCTATATGAGACATTTCAAATGCGTCAAGGTGCAGTGACTTTAACGTTAAAGGTTAAACTAGGAAAATTGATTTGTATAAGAAGTGCAAGAAGTTACTAACGATTATACGAATGACAAATTAGAAGTTAAACAGAATGATTATGCTTCGGAGCGAAGCTTTAGCGAACACAACGGTGAAAATCACTGATAAACGATCTCCAGATTAATTCTGAGGCACAGCTCAACGTTATAACATTTAACCTTTTAAATGTAACCGTCTTGGACAATGTTAGCGCTAACATAACTAAATGTATTTTTAGGCGTAGTTTAGTTACTAACTTTATTGTACAGTAGGAATTTAAATTGTTCCATCATGACTCTATTTCACTTATATCAATATGTAACGTTATGTACATGTAGTGAAATCCCTAGCTTTGGTCAAATCTCAATTCAGGTAATCAAGCGAGAAACCAATCTCCATATATATAAGTAACAATCCCATTCTACATGTCCACTAGTTGAGTAACTGTGTATAAGCTAACCTATTCTATCTTCTTGAAATATATATATATTTTGGAGTGTTGAATATTCAATGCGTAAATATGAAGATTTAATATATGTAACCTCTTATTATTAGTAGTTTATTTAGGTTTTATTACTACACATAACAGATTTGTATTAATGAATTTAAAGCCATGAAAGTGTATGGTGTCAGGTGATAGTGTTTTATGATTATAATATTTGATCTCCTATAACAAAAAGCGTTTGATGTTACGAACGTGAAAAATCATATAACATATGAGTATTATAGAACACGTTGAACTAGACTTGCAGTGGATGTTTAGTCAAGATCCATTTGAAAATAACATTAATTTAATCTGTAACAAAATACTATTATTTAATGAGGTAAATATTGTATTTAAAAGGCATCAAATGAAAAATTAGCAACTTTTGAACGATAATTTTAGAAAGGATACAACACGTAACTGTCAGTTTAATCTAACACTATCGGCAATTAATTGCAATAGCATTAATATATCATGTCATGTACAACATTACAATTCAATGATATTTACACTACACAATGTAATGATCTTTTACTCCCATCCATTCTAAAGTACGTAAGCGTGTGCTACGGCGATCAAAGAAAGCAGTCTTTTCGCTTTGATTTGGTTTATTGGTTCCCTAATCAACGAGGGAAAGCGAGCACGCAAAAGCATTGGGGATATTTATGGCAATGTAACTAACCTAATCTGTTAGAGGATGAACGTTAGTAACGGGGAAATTGCTTACATAAATCGCAAGGTAGTTCTTATTTTTAACACATTCATACCTACCAATCTGAAACCCCTCTGTATTATTGTGTCACCAATGCATTGATTCCTGGTGTTTAGCAGGAGAGTTGTATTGAGATTTTGACGCATTGAAACCCCAATCTGAAACCCCTCTGTATTATTGTGTCACCAATGCATTGACTCCTGGTGTTTAGCAGGAGAGTTGTATTGAGGTTTTGACGCATTGAAACCCCAATCTGAAACCGCTCTGTATTATTGTGTCACCAATGTATTGACTCCTGGTGTTTAGCAGGAGAGTTGTATTGTGGTTTTGACGCATTGAAACCCCAATCTGAAACCCCTCTGTATTATTGTGTCACCAATGCATTGACTCCTGGTGTTTAGCAGGAGAGTTGTATTGAGGTTTTGACGCATGAAACCCCAATCTGAAACCCCTCTGTATTATTGTGTCACCAATGCATTGACTCCTGGTGTTTAGCAGGAGAGTTTTATTGAGGTTTTAACACATTCATACCTACCAATCTGAAACCCCTCTGTATTATTGTGTCACCAATGCATTGATTCCTGGTGTTTAGCAGGAGAGTTGTATTGAGGTTTTGACGCATAAAACCCCAATCTGAAACCCCTCTGTATTATTGTGTCAACAATGCATTGAGTCCTGGTGTTTAGCAGCAGAGTTGTATTGAGGTTTTGACGCATTGAAACCCCAATCTGAAACCCCTCTGTATTATTGTGTCACCAATGCATTGACTCCTGGTGTTTAGCAGGAGAGTTGTATTGAGGTTTTGACGCATAAAACCCCAATCTGAAACCCCTCTGTATTATTGTGTCAACAATGCATTGAGTCCTGGTGTTTAGCAGCAGAGTTGTATTGAGGCTTTGACGCATAAAACCCCAATCTGAAACCCCTCTGTATTATTGTGTCAACAATGCATTGAGTCCTGGTGTTTAGCAGCAGAGTTGTATTGAGGCTTTGACGCATATATAACTTTAATTTCGACCTTATGGATAATTTTAATTTTATTTAGCATTTTTTCTAAGTTCAGTATGTAAATGGAAATTAAATACATTAATTCTGTAAAAAAGATAATTGCTTGTCTCATCTATAGGAATAAAACTGCGGATGATCATGCTTCACCTGTGAGAAATAATTTGCCAATTACATACCGATACAGTTTAAGTAGTTATGATTTGGGATTAGAAATTAAATCGTACAAGCCAGTGTTACGTACCGTATCTTTTAAATCCTGAATAATATTGTTCTCCGTGGTTTCGATAATATTTTAAATATTCAAGGGTTGATTAAACGTCAGACTCTGTAAAATTTCACAGTACAATATTCATATTTGCACTTCGTTTAAAGCTTTTCTGCGATGAACAACTTGCATTTATAGCTGCGATGACAAGGTTAAGGCATAGCTTTGTAAATATTATTTTTATGAGAATACGAGTTCGTCAAACATTACAATAACGAGAAGAAAATTGATGAATATAACTTGCTTACATTAGTTTTATTACAATGTAATAAATGACCTGTTGGGATTTAATCTCTTCGGTTAGTAAATTGAATAATTTCACCCACAAACAAGGCCCAAGAGAGCATTTTGAACTGCAGATGCATAAATCAAGAGCACTTGGGCGAGTAAGTGGTTGAGGGGACGTGTTTACCAGGGAGGCTGTGACTGCGTCTCGGCACAATTAACATCATCTTGCTAATTGTGCAGACATAAATATCCATTTCTTAGATTTTATATTAATTTATAAAAATAATTATATATCATATTATCTTCAATGTTTTAAGGAGATAAAAGTTAATATATAAAATAATATATACATTAAATAGGAAACGCTTTATTTCATTTTATTTATGATTTGTAGTAGCTGTCGTTCCTCAAAAAGGTCGGTCTTCTGCATTTTAAATTTATATTTTTAGCAGTTTTCATTTTCATTTTTAATATGTTTAAGAATTAGATGGCATTTTGAAAATACTCAAGTTGACTGGAAGCATGAGAATTGATTGAAGCTAAACAAAAATTATATTTTTGAAATGTGTTAAAATAATGTTCAATAGATGTGAGGAAAGATAGAAATCTCTGTTAGCTTATAAAAGGAAAACATACTGTCAAGTAGTATAGTGACTGTTTTTCTTTCCATTATAAAATAAATGTAATTTTCGTTTTACTAATAGCATAATATTGTTCCCTTCATGACAAAGAACATAGGTATGTCCTTTTATTTCTTACGTTAGTAAAAAATTATATATTCACCCCAAAACAACATGTAGAAAATACCCTATTAATTTCGTTTAAATTTAGATAACCAACATAAGACAATTTTTCTAAAAAAATCAGTCATATTAGGTTTTACGAAATTGACTGTGTGAAAAGTACACAAGGAGTGTAAATACTCAAAGAACTCATAATGTTAAGTCCAAAAATAACAATCATCAGCTTTACAGCCAATTAAATACGGTACTTTAAATTATCTACCAAATTCTTGCTGCGTAAAGTTATTTATAGCTATAAAGTTTTTAAATAGCTATAATTAGCAAGTAATAACTATGTCCAACAGTCAAACGCACCTGCTATTGTTCACTTGACTGTTGAGCAAATGCCACCAATAGAAACAAATCCCTGCTATTGTTCACTTGACTGTTGGACATATGCCACCAACAGAAACAAATCTCTGCTATTGTTCGCTTGACTGTTGGGCAAATGCCACCAATAGAAACAAATCCCAGCTATTGTTCACTTGACTGTTGGACAAATGCCACCAATAGACACAAATCCCTGCAATTGTTCACTTGACAGTTGGACAAATGCAACCAATAGAAACAAATTCCTGCTATTGTTCACTTGACTGTTGGACAAATGCCACCAATAGAAACAAATCCCTGCTATTGTTCACTTGACAGTTGGACAAATGCTACCAATAGACACAAATCCCTGCTATTGTTCACTTGACAATTGGACAAATGCCACCAATAGACACAAATCCCTGCTATTGTTCACTTGACTGTTAGACAAATGCCATCAATAGAAACAAATCCCTGCTATTGTTCACTTGACTGTTGGACAAATGCCAGTAATAGAAACAAATATTTCGATAGTTTACAAGTTGAATAAATCCTCTTGAGACAACAGTAAATTTGATTTGTTCACGCCATATTAATTACTGATGATCAGTTTGTGTTTCCTGTCAATCATAATCATGACACCATTAGTTCTTGTTCATACAATGGCTTTATCAGTTACTTTTGGTTTTATTAGGAAAGAATCAACAATTTAATTCCGGGCCCTAAGAATTAGTTTATGGGTTTCCATGTTCATATTAGAAATGTATTGCTTTACTTACGATGTGTTCGTTTAATTGCGGTAGTCGACACACAGAATATTTGTAAAAGATTCTCCCACAAATCAGCGAGTAGTTACCGGCTGCCAGTCACTACAACCGAGATAGTTATTTCATAAGCTCCTTGTTAGTACCGATTGCCACGTAGGAAGTACCCTATTAAGACACAATTTATAAAAACGTTAGGTAACCTAACCTTACTGAAGTGCGCTGAGGCTGCAACCTCATATAACACAGACCACGTAAAGCACAAAGAAAGATAGGTATACATATAAATTGCATGTTTCAATATATGTCGATATCAATCAAATAAGCATTTATTGGTGTCGGAATAAAATGCAATATGAGATTTGTCTCGTTAATCAACCATAAGGCGTTTTAATCAATCAGCGATTCAATCAGGTGTTTATCAATCACCTGATTGATACCCTTACGATTCCCAGGGTTCACTAATGCTTCAAATAAAACATAAAATATCAAAAATGCGTTAAAATTACAAAAAAATGGATTTATTTACATGAGATATGACTACAATTCTACAGTATTTACAAACGATGTTCAATATGCCCACCGCCAAGTCGATTGCAAATCGTGAACCTAGACGTCATGGATTGCCGGACAGCTTCAAATTCATTTTTCTCTTGGATGACCGCAGCCGCCTCTACAATTCTACCGATCAGGTCCAGTTCATTTTCCACAGGTGTTGAATAAACAAGTTCCTTCATTCTCCCCCAAACATAGAAATCTAGCGGAGTAAGATCAGGTGATCGCGGAGGCCACGACACTGGTCCGCCACGACCAATCCACTGCTGATTGTAATTTTGGTTGAGGAAATCTCTTACAATTTGCCCAAAGTGTGCAGGAGCACCATCATTTTGCAGCCACATGTTCTGTAAGTCTGCCAAGGGGACGTTCTCCAGAAGTTCTCGGAGTATGTCCCTCAGGAACACAAGATAGGTGGGGGAATTCAACCTATTTGGGAGAATGTAGGGGCCAATTAAATTATCCCCAAACATTAACTGAGAAACGGTGTTGCTTGCTGGAAATAACAGTTTCATGGGGATTTTCAGGAGCCCAAACATGGCTGTTCCTGGTATTGAAAATACAATCCTGGTTAAAATTGGATTCGTCTGTAAAAAGAACGGATTTCAAGAAATCTGGATCGTCCGCCAGTTTGTGCAGGAACCACCTGGAACAATCTACCCGACCTGGATAGTCTTGAGGTTCAAGGGCATGAACCTTTTGGAGATGATATGGGTACAAATTCTCTCCATTTAGTACCCTCCACACGGTGTCTTTGCCTGCCCCCATCTCATTACCCACAGCTCGAGTATTTGTTCGAGGGTTTTCTTCAAATTTACGAAGGACTTCCTCATCAAATTCAACTGTACGCACCGACTTGGCAGCACCAGTATCTGCCATACTCACATGAAACGTACCAGTTGCGTGGAGACGGTTGTGGACAGCAGTGAACGTTTTGGAAGCAGGACATTGTCTATTGGGGAAATAGTCACTATACAACCTTCTCGCTTCATTTGCATTTCCAAATGCAGCTCCATAATAAAAATGCATATCGCAATACTCTGCAACACTATAATTAGCCATTTATCAATACATATGAATACTGAATACGTTAACACAGATTACTATTAAAAAGCAGCACACTGATTAACAATAAGCAACATACAGGAAAAAGACACATTGTAACAGGAAACTGTAATAATTTTAACAATACATTGATCAATCAGCTGTTTAGTGGAATTATACTTGAAACAGCTGATCGACGTGGCTCACTAGCAGCGATGTCACATGATAACAGTTGATATCGACAAGAATGCAATATAATGGATTTTCTCCGTTATTTATGAACCGGTTTCCGTACATTTGGTGTCATTAGATTTGCAGTTAAATTCTCTAAATAAAACGTAACTTTTTTACTATGAGCGGTTTTTAAGATATTTACGTTTGAAATGTTTAGGCAGCCGCCATTTTGAAATTAATGATTGTAAAAAAATTATTTTTTTTTGTAATTAGGTATTTAGGAAATAAAGCTAAATACCAAATTTAATTTAATTATAACTAGCCGTTCTCGAATTAAAATTTCCTATGTGAAAAAAACAAAATGGCGGCTATACGAGTAACTTTTGAGTTTTCGAAATTTTGAATATGATATTTTGGCTTGTCTATGGTCCAGGAATAATACCTGAAAAGGTTGGTTGAGAGTTCAGAGACACCCTGTATATGCATTGGAAATTCGCTGAGTACGCAGGTTTGCTGCGATGGGGTATTTACTTTTAAAAATATGCCTTGGTAAAATTAATATAGGTTAATTAAACTAATAACATTGTAAATCTCGGTTTGAAAGGACCTTTCCAGGCGGCTTTGCGCCCCAAAACTAATCGTATAAACCTTCAAAATACGACTGTTACAGTTTATTCTCTATAGAAACGATATTTCTTTTTGCAAAAATCTTGTAAAATATTTCATATACGTCTATTCCAGCAGGACAGAAAAATGTACATTTTAATTGTGTCTGAAGACAAAAAAGATATCCTAAAAACAATTTACAAATTAGGCTAACTTGCAACTAATGTCACTCCTCAGAGAATTTCATTCGCCACAGCTGTTTATTTCCCCTTCGCCTTCCTATCATCGGTAAAATTGATACTAATTTACGTTTAAGACGCAAATAATTGTAAATGATTTAGAGGGCCCGCTGCCACAACCTTTAAATAGATTTATGAATCAGTGATCCAAGTGAAAATATCAAAGTAAATGAGCATTTTTTAATTTTTTTTGTTAATTAAAATAAATGTTGTAATGATATTTATATATTTATTTCAAAAACGCAAGTGCGTCATTCAAGTCATCCAAACACTGCTGTGGGCGTATACTTATGCCGTTGAATGGTAATTAGTCTCGTAATAATGATAAGGTACGTATCTTATTATTAGACTAATTAATTATCGACAACCAACTCAAAGAGCGATAGCACTAGTTCGCTTCTGTGACTGAACTTCAAATAATAATTAGTAAATTAGTTTGTACCTCTAATTTCCAATCGTCCTCAGTTGGCTATTTCATAGTTCATGGACTATAATCAACCATCAATTTATGTTTATTCCTAGTTTGGAATACAGTAAATGCCTTACCAAGACTTATACTTTAGTATTTCCTAGCGTGAACGTAAAACAAAGTATGAATTATGCCGTACAAATTTACAACTGTATATAATTTTGTTATAGATATAACGAACATCAAAACCCAACAAATAGAGTTTCTATACCATACTATATGATCTTTATTTACAATACACATTCATGCAGTAAAACTATAAGCGCAATAACACGAATCAAAATTATACATTCATTAATATTCAAGCTTTTGTAAATAGAGAGCAAACAAGCTCAAATTTTTTTAACTAATCCAATAATTATTTCTATTAGATCAAATATAATTCAATACGAATTATATTGCTTATAGTTTATAAAACTAAACCAAACAAAACAAAATTTTAAATATGATAAACAACATTTACTTAAATAACTAAACAGACTTATTTAAGAGATCACTTGTAAATATCTGTGCCAGATTGGGACAGTAAATGGAAAATGTTACACGCGCTTTAGAGTTTAAAAATGGAACAAACATGAATAAAAGAGTCAACCGTGACCTTCAACTTATGCAATTTTGTTTCACAACTGACCAAACAGATATATAAGTAGTATAATAGTGGGCGTTACAGGCCATGAAAGGTGCGAGAGGTGCGAGGATTAAGTTCAAGGTCAGTCACGTGACCAATGACGTCACAAGGTCAAAGGTCACCAAACCTAACTTAAAGCGACCTATTTAACCTAACTTAGTGCCATTAACGGGCATATTTATCCTAGTCCCATTCCAGGACGGCACTTCCTTATAAACAGTCCTATTTCAGGACTAGTCCCACAGTAGGACTGCATATTTCAGGACTAGTCCCACAGTAGGACTGCCTATTTCAGGACTAGTCCCACAGTAGGACTAGTTAATTGCAAAAATAAAAATAAATAAAAAAATAAATTATATTTTTCATTCTTTTAATATTTACAAAACTGATTATATTTTTCATTTTTTTAAGATCTATATTTTCATAACAGATTAAATAAATAAATAAATAAATTATATTTTCATTCTTTTAATATTTATAAAACTGATTATATTTTTAATTTTTTTTAAGATCTATATTTTCAAAACAGATTAAATAAATAAATACAATAAATATTTTCAAATTGATTTTTCACAGGTAATACGGTCTCCCTCAATAGTCCATTCATCTTTAAGATTGTCTTTAGTCTCTGAATTTTCATTTGAATCATCTAATTCACCAATATCGATTAAAGCGTCAAACACAAAATCATCAGTTCCTACTACTCTAACTGACTTCTGATCATTAGCGTTGAATTTGGTACCTTCAGCTGTAATCAATTTACCGATCGACTTTGAAATGGCCAGCTCATGAATTCTATGCAATTCTGTTAAATACGTCTCATCTACAAGGTTTTTTTTGCCCGCCTCTTCGGGACGATTTCTTTTTAACTTGCGTTTATAACAGATTTTCGGAGTCGTCCACAAGTACAAGGTAATATCTTTTAAAGTGCCCTCATCAAATGCCGCCTTACGCGGATCGACATATGAATTACTTAGATCATTTAAAATTTGTATCTCGGCAGGAGTCATAAAATTTTTCATCTTCTCATTAAAAATATTCTTTACACTGAACGCAGAACGTTCTTTGATCACTATATAACCTTTCTTCGCATATTCCACGGCTCGCCTATCGCACTCTGTCATATACAGTAATGCGTTAACTTGAAACGTGAACGCCCACCTCTCGAAGTCTTTATACAAGAGACCCAATAAATTAGTTCCATGAAAATCAACCCACGCTCCGAGCGGCTCTTGTATGTGCACTGTTTTAAACCCCAGTTTTTTAAATTGTTCAAACAGGCCTCGGGCAAAAGTAGTTTTTCCCGCACCGATATTTCCTTCCAAAGTAATAGTAAGTTAGGAGTCACCATTATATTCGTCTATATAGTACATCACATAAATTCCGACCGATTTTTTACTAAACAGATTTGCAAAAATATATTTCAAAAGTATTTTTAAAAGATTTGTTTAAAAAAAAATACTATTAAATGAAGACAAACAAATAAAAAATTCAATCCATATTTTTTTCATTTATAATAAAAAATTCAATCCATATTTTTTTTCATTTATAATAAAAATGCATCAATATCCTGTCGAACCGTATCCGTTATTTCCCCGCTCCGTATTCCGCATATCTTTTTCACCGTCTACAGGCACATCGTTTCGATAAACTTCTAATATTATTTGAGCGATCCGATCACCTCTTTTTACAATAAAATCAACATCGGAATAGTTAAAAAGTAACACACCGACATTGCCTGTATAGTCGTAATCAATTACACCGGCACCTGAATCAATGAAATTCTTAACTACTAATCCAGACCGGGGTGCGACCCTGCCATAACATCCCCGCGGGAATTGAAAAGACAAGTCTGTTTTTATCAACTGTTTGCCGTGTGCGGGTACGACATAGTCATAAACGCTTTTCAAATCACAACCGGCTGCGTCCGGTGAACCTCTCACAGGAGGGAAGGCTAACTCTGACAATTTGATATATTTAAAACTTTCAGACTCCATTTATTATCACCTATATAGTACATTCACTACGATTCACACTACGTTAATTATTAAGTCGGATGTGTAAAATATATTTCGGGTGTGAAAAAAATAAATTGTAAATAAAAAATGCAATTAATTAATAAAAATTCCAATTAATTAATAATGATAATAAATAGCAAATATTCAGTTAATTAATAAATATTCAGTCAATTAAATAAAAATAAATATTTACTGTCTTGTAAATTTAATATCATATTTAAACTTATCATTCAACAACGGGATTCTTCCATGGTACACCACATATAAAGGTTGGTATGAGTTTATTAGAGCATTTATATTTTTCGATGACATTCTTTCATTCCAGCTCTCAGGCAGTTGAAACTTAACGCCATCGCACGTAATCAAAATTCGTAGACCGTAAGAGTAATGAATTCTTTCGATGCTATTAACCAAATATTTTTTATCGATTTCCAAATCACATATTTTCGTAAAAGAATTACCGTTCACTTCGTCTAGTATATCTTTTTACATATTCGTTTCCATTTCACCTATATATAAAACTACTTTTTGCACACTGAATAAAAAATTGGGCGCATCATCGACCGAGGTAATAAAATTGCTTTTGAAAAAACCGCTAAATTTGTAATTTATCCTCATCGACGAGTTTTAAATAAACAATATAATTCGGTAAGTTGTTCCGCAACGGTCTATAATCTTCATCGGTTAAAAGTATATTTATTTCTCTTATACTTTGCAATCCGCTCTTCAAAGGTATGTAATTCAAGACGTGTGGCTTTTCGTATATTCTATCTTTATGTTCTTTGGGATTCAAGTGGTATAACAAAGAACTATTTTCGTTTTTGTGCCAGTGCACACTGTGATTTATGTAAGAATGTTCCACAAGATTGCAGTGTACCTCCAACACTTTAAATGTTCTTATTTCTGATACACCATCATCGACATACATAGAAACCACATTGTCCGCTGCTAACTTGTTTTCATATTTAATTTCACCATTCTTCAATTCGTTAAAACCTAGAAACCTTCGCATTCCGTTGTCTATGTGACACATTTTCGTCGGTGAATCGATACCTATTTTACCGTTTAAATGTTGATAAATCCTAAACTTATCGGCTTCATCCTCTGCTATAATTTTATCTTTCGTTAACCACATCCTAATTGCCTTTTCAATATTATACAAATTCCAGAATCCTGGAGGAAGTATACAAGTTGGAAACTTCTCAGGTTCAAAGAATGATATCGCTGCGGGTTCGTGTAAGTTGTAAAAGTAATTGTCACAATACAATCCTGTTAACGCGAGATAATAACGTACACCGTCCTCTAAATGTAACGGGTTGTCCAACTTCAATTGTAAACGTGGGTTTTGACCAGATAATCTAAAAAGCACCATGACTATATATACTTTTAACGACTCGCGTCTATAATTATTTATTCGAACCGTGAAGAAAAAAAATTATTAGAATTATGTTAAAAAATAAATAAATAAATTATTAGAATTATGTTAAAAAATAAATAAATTATTCGAACCATGTTAAAAAAGTATATTTTTCATTTTCCAAAGCACGTGATATTGCATTAAAATCTTGTCTTTCTGAATAACGTCGTAATACTTCTAAACACAAATGACCGCATATAGGGGGATCTTCGTAATCTTGATATCTCTCGTTGTTATAAAAAATACGTTTAGGTATGTTTAAATATTTCTTCAATTCTAAAGGTGGAGGCGCCTCGCCGAACGAGTCGAAATAAATAACGCGATCACCGTTCTTCACATAACAAGTCCAATGCGTGCCGCCCGACTCCAAATCACCTAGATTTATAATTGCACATTCGTTTTTGCGCGGTTTGTTGGGTAGACATTCCCTCATAAAAACACCCCGAAAATTTTCAATTCTCAACTTATCAGCCCACATATCAACTCGGACAGCATTTATCAACTCGGACATCGTCAGCGGAATTAGTTTTTTTTAACCTCTCTTATCTCGTTAAGAGTCCTATTCAATTTACCGTGTATACGTTTAACCAGACCGGCACCGCTTTCGTCTTTTTCCATCAAAGTGTCCAATTCGTCATCGATCAGCTTCTTCAACCACGGCACGAATTGATTCTTCAACACCGGCGCCACTTTGTTCTTTATCAGAGGTGAGGCGATTTTCTTGAAATAAGGAATATTATTTTCAGCAAGTTCTAAGACCTCTTTCAAAAGACCTCCATCGATCATATCCTTTAATTGTGAATGATCAAAAATTAACCGCAACCCTCTGTTGTTTTTTTAACGCTTTTTCAAACTGTCTGTTCTGATCACCGTCGAGCGACACTTCCATATTACCGTTTTTCAATTGATCTTTTATGCGAACTTTTCGATTCGCATAAAAAATTAAAGTTTCCCGAAAACATTAAATTTTTTACTTGGAACGAAACGGTTAATCGTTAATATAAGAGATGGAATTCTACTGTCGTAAGTGTAAAACACAGACCGCGTCAGAGAACGTAAAGACTGTTAAAACGAAAAATAAAAGGTGGTTGGCGAGTTCCTATTGCGCGGTGTGCGGCGGTAAGAAAAATTCATTTATCAAAGATCCGCCCGAAGTTTTAGAAGCGAAGGAACTGCACAAACCGGTCGTTAAAAAGTTTAAAAAACGCAGGATAGTCACAAAGGGTATTGACGATTTGTGGGCCGCGGATTTACTCATAATGAAACAGTACGCCGGGGAGAACAAGTGGTACAGGTACATTTTAAACGTCATAGACACGTTCTGTAAATTCGTCTGGTCCGAACCTTTGAAGAAAAAAGATGGTGATGAAACGACAGCCGCCTTTGATAAAATAATTAAAAGAGCAAAAAATGACGGTCACACAACACCCAAGCTATTACACACCGATAAAGGTACAGAGTTTAAAAATAAGCCTTTCAACGACCTATTGAATAAACACGACATTCAACTATACCACACGGAAAGTGAGGAAAAATCCGCGATAATTGAAAGATACCATAGGACTTTGAATGAGAAATTGAAGGTGAAATTTTACGTTAGGAACTCACACAAGTGGTACGATATATCGTAAGAAATCACAGACGAATACAACAGACACGATTATCATCACACTATAAAAATGAGGCCCGCCGATGTCAATAAGGAAAACGAGGCGGATTTATTGGAAATGTACAGTGAGCGTGAGAATAAAATTCCCCTTAAAAAAACCAAAGTTTGACATCGATGACCGAGTTCGTATTACAGCCAAAAAAGACGTTTTTGCAAACAAGTACAAACAGAACTGGACTTCGGAGATTTTTAAAATTACACAAGTATTAAACACTAGACCCGTTACTTATAAAATCGCGGATGAAAATGGCGAAGAAATAATTCTCGGGTTTTATGAAAAGGAATTGCACAAGACTGATTTTTGAATATAGACCCGTCCTAATTTGGGACTAGTATAAACCCGTCCTAATTTGGGACCCGTCTTAATTTGGGACCCGTCATAATTTGGGACCCGTCCTAATTTAGGACTACTATAAACCCGTCCTAATTTGGGACCCGTCCTAATTTGGGACTAGTATAGACCCGTCCTAATTTGGGACTAGTATAAACCCGTCCTAATTTGGGACTAGTATAAACCCGTCCTAATTTGGGACTACTATAAACCCGTCCTAATTTGGGACTAGTATAAACCCGTCCTAATTTGGGACTAGTATAAACCCGTCCTAATTTGGGACTAGTATAAACCCATCCTAATTTGGGACTAGTATAAACACGTCCTAATTTAGGACTAGTATGAGTAAATAATTAAATATGTTGTAAATAATAATTAATTAACGCTTTCAATATTAGGAGTAATTAACAATTGAAACAAAACATTCAACACACACACATCAAATATATTTTTTGAATGGTCCATTTAAAAACACAATTTACCAAGATACATTTCTATATATTAGCAGTTAATATGGATATTGAAAATAACAAGTTTACGTTTAATAATCAGGATATTTCCATTATTTTTGACGGAGATAAAAACCCTTGGTTTCATGCAAATAACATAGCAAATATATTGGGTTATGTCAGACCGAGAAAAGCGGTAAATGATAACGTTGATGAGAAGTATAAGATTACCTATTTAGAGATAAACAAATTCGATACCGCGAAATCACCTACAACAGTGCAACCTAATACAGTCTATATCAATGACCCCGGTGTTTGTTGTCTGTTGTCTGCTAGTAAAAATATGATGAATAATTTTAAAGATTGGATGTTAACTGAACTTTTACCGACTCTGAGGAAACATCAGTGCGTTGTCTCTCGTTTGGAAAGGGAAAATATAGTGTTCCGTGCGATGATAAGCAACTCGGAAATCCAACAAACGTTTGGCGTACTAGCGAGTAGAGATAATGAGAAAAACGATCGTAAAAAGGAATGTAAATTGGTAGACACGCAAAAAAGGTATTTTAATAAAGCAGTTGAGGATTCTGGCGGATACGATTTATGTTTTGCGACATAAAGTCACCACACTGGAAATCTTCATCGTAGAAGGTGTTTTTTCTATTCAAAGTCAAGTGCAGCATTTAATTCTTGATTTATTATTTCTTCAATCGGTATCTTGTAATGCCCCCACGGTAGAGTTTCTATACCATCTTCACAGATGTACCTCTTATCGTCGTATGGGGATAGGGCTTTCTTGCACTGGGTGATGGAATATAAATCATGGTTTTTACTTCTTATAGTGTTCATCGTCCTACGACTTTCTTCTTTATTAATCAAACAGGTCTTGTAATCTTCGATCGTCAGTTCTTTGTTAACGACAGTCTTTTTGATACCCTTAGCTTTTTTACCACTCTTTTTTCCTTTCGAATCGTAGGCGTACATTTTAGATCTTATCCCGACAAACTCGTTCATAACATCGCCCGCCAGTTCGTCCTTCCATTTGCCAATTATTTTATTATTCACACGCGGCATGTCATAGGGGTTATCCGCTTTGTAATCGCTGGTGTCAAAGTGATCGATCATATTTTTTATATCTTCATAAATATCTTTTGTTTTAACGTTATAAATCAGACTGTCTGTGTCTGTATATTCAACCCTGACATCGTCACCGTATTTAGATCTCATGACATTGTAATGAAAATCATAAACAGCAATCTTCGATATATCCAATATAGACATGCCTACGTAAATCGGTTTGTTAAAGTATAGTCTTGTTTTGCCCATGTGCACGGCCGCCAATGTTTCGGTGAAAACGGTAACCGATTTAAAGTTCGGTCTGGCCACTAGTTTATCGATTTGTCTATCGTGCGTGGCCAGACGTACGTCTACGTGCTTACGGATATTTTCCATTGTCTTGCCAAATACCAAATTATTCATCAGCTTGTAAAAGTCTTTCTCAAAGTCGTTGGTCGCTTTAGTCCTCATATCTGTGTTCATATCAATATATTCTTTCAACCATGCCGATTGGCGGAACTTAATGCCTCTGTGGATCTTTTTCAACTCCATGCCTAGTGAGAGATATAGTTGCAGGTTTTGATAGTGCAGCACATATTTATCTTTATCGTATAGAGTCGTTAAAAGCTTTCTTTGATTCGAACCGGGAGGACATTGGTTTTCCGGTGCTAACGGGAGGTCTTTATGAGAATCGTGCAGTTTCTGAGGGTATTTCAAATCGACTTCGAATATAAATCCATATGCAGATTCGTTACTTATCCAATTGCCCTCTTGCAGATCTCGTTCGATATCGTATATTTTGTCTTCGTCTAACCATTTAAACTTATCTAGAGGTAGGAATCTTGACATGGCCCAACCGTAAAGATTATTTACATCGAGATAAATGAGATACTCTTCGGGCTTTTCGGGGTTGTAATCTGATAAATATCTGTTGTTGGCTTTGGCGTATCTATGGGAGCACTGAGAAATTCCGCCGCTAATACCCTTAGTGATCATCAATTCCATGTCGGGATCAGTTAATAATTCTAAAGCGACTCCTGTCTTTTTTAACATTGCGTCCCAAGCCAGACCGGGACTAGTGAAATACCATGCGGGATCGAGCTTATATGTGTCCATGCACACTTCACGGAAATTTTCAACTATGTCGGCCAATAAAAGTGTATCAGTTTTGTTATATAAAAGCGTGTATTCCTTCATATTTGCGATGTTAAATTTATCACACACCTTACAAGCATGCTCATAATCTTCATCTTCAACATCTGTCTTGTTCAATTTATTATAAAAAAGATCTTTAGAAGGTAGTGACTGGTGTTCAAATTTTTCCATGCTATCCATAAAATCGTAGGGGAAGATGCCTTTTCTCAAAACCAAATCTAATTTATCTTCTTCGAAATACTTTGCCGTATGTTTGAATTTATCTTTAGTTAGGTTCTTCGCAAGACTGTCTAGGCTGGAGGCCATAAATCTGAAAGAGTCTAAAAATCTCAAGTTTACTCCACCGTCTACTTTGAGTTCAAAAGATATATATCGTTCTTCGGTGGTGGCTAAAACCGCTATCTTATTCTGTTCGAATCCCAACAACTTGACAAACAGGTGAGCGTCGTAGTTGCTCAGGTTGTGAATAAAAATGGGCAAAAAGTGAGGTTTTCTAAAGTTTAAATTACAAGAGTTGTGCGCCACCCCTCTGAATTTACCAGTTAAATGGTCGTGATCTAAAACAGGTTTATCATTCTTTTTAGGGTCCTTTTTATTATCTACAAACATCTTCTCACAAATATGACAAGTTTTAACGTCTTTAATCTTCGTTTCATAATCTTCATTAGTTATCGTCATGGGTTTTGCGGCTTCTCTGCTATACAAATTTTCCAAGTCCCTAGATATCTTCGTTACGGTTTCTACAAAAGTTTTCGCTGTGTCGGGGCCGAAGCTCTCGTGATACAGATCGAAGGGGATGTCGTAATCGTCGGCGGTGGTTATGTATAAAGAAAAGCTGGCGGCTTCGTGAGATTGGTATTTTTTAGTATAAGACTGGTTTTCGTTGTTAGAAGGGGCTATGTCATCTGAGACCGGTTTTAAAATACATTCAAAATCTACATAGCCGACAAAAGGAACTTTCATTTTTCAAAATTGATTTTTGAATACTATATAAGGAGGGGTGCCATATTCACCTTTTTCAGGCATCACGATTTTAATAGGATCTTGTCCGATGCAATATTCTTTATGTTTATCCAACTTGGATTCTTCTCTGAATTCCATAAGACAGCGATTACAAATATGGGATTCAATAGCTCTCGGCTCTATACAGACTTCTTTATGATCATTTAATAATTTCTTTTTACCAAAGGACAGTAAGCAGCGATCACAAATATATTTTTTACCATTGTCTTTTGACAACTGTGAACGAACTAATCTGCTCAAATTTTTTATCCAACAATAATGTGTGTTTTTATTCGCATCTTTCAAATATAAAAGATTAAAATGTCGGTTGGGGATTCCATTTTTACTTTCTCCCCCTATACATAGTATATGGAGAAAGTATTGTTTTCGTAAAAATTTTTGAATTTGAGTTGTTAGTGGAAATATTCGTTTTGGTGCTCCCTGAACCCAAAAAAGTGGTTTTTACGTGATGTCTGTCTGTGTGTGTGTGTGTGTGTGTGTGTGTGTGTGTGTGTGTGTGTGTGTGTGTGTCCGTGTGTGTGTGTGTGTGTGTGTGTGTGTGTGTGTGTGTGTGTGTGTGTGTGTGTGTGTGTGTGTCTGAGTGGATGTGTACAGAGCTAGAGCCCTAACCTGTGGGCCGATTTTTATGAAATTTGGTATGTAGGTACTAATCCACGATATCTCCAGGTGTTTTTTTCATTTTTTGAATTTTTGATTTTTAAGGGTAATTATCTCCCTAAAACCGCCAAAAAACATGAAAAATCCAAATTTCTCAAAAACGGCTCTAACGATTTTGATTAAACTTTAGTGGTTTGTAGAACTTTAGGTTTTCAACAAAATGACACCACCCGCATTTCTGGAAAAATTTGGGTTCAGAAATTACAGGACTTAAAACATCCAAAATTCAGTTTTTTGGATTTTTCATAAAAAATCATAAATGTTAAAAAAATTACTATTTACTATTAAAAAGAGCTCAAAAAACTAAATAAATTAGTATTTTAAATTACTATTCTACGATTGCTAGTTGCGGAGAAAATTGAAATTTTCATTTAGCGGTAAACGCAGTACGTTGTCCAATGTTATTCTTATGGGGAATACAAAAATAACTATTTCTCTCTTATTTACTGATCAATTTCATTAAAATTTGATATGCAGGTCAAGTTAGCATTGACCAACAGAGGATGTTCGAAATGTGTTGCTATTTAACCCTGGGGGGGGGCAAGGGGGCATTTCCCCTCTCAAAACCACTGTGTGTAGTAACGGACCCAATAGTGCCTCCCAAAAAGGGATTTGGGTGGATATTTCTGAAAACAACTATTTTAGACAATTTTCTGTACATTTATCTATACTTCATATTCTATATTTAGTAAATAACAAATATTTTTGTCATTAAAGTTTGGCTAAAAGGGAGAAAGTATGTGTCAGTTTCCTGATACTGTTTATTAGTTATATATAAAGGATAAATATCACATTTTTCATCATCTTCTCTTTCTTTATGTTCAACAGGGAAATCTTCAAAATCATCTCTATCTCTAATGGTTTTCATAATCTCGCACGTATAAATATTGACAGATAATCCAGATAGTTTCTCAAATTTTGATATAGCACTAGCTTTTACTGGGACGGGGAATGGGATATCTTTCAAAGCATCTTCTAATTCATGTTCATATTGTTTGTAATTACTAATTCTTTCAGGGTGTTTATCGACAGGATGTAGTGCGGAAAGAATCGACCAGAGAAAACATTTTGATCGTAATTTTTTACATTTATAATAGCTAGCTTTGCCGCAATTTCTTTTGGCAGAGGGATATAACTCGATCCTCCTCGAAATGGGTTATAACGGTAGATGTGAAGTTCTAATTCGTCGATGCTGTGTAATGTCCAGCCCGAACCACGGTTTTGAAAATATTCCATTTCTTTAATTAATTTTTCTTTAGCATCTTCAAAATATCCAGGTACATCTGCACTCGATAGTATGACTACATTTTAAGTTTTAAAACTAAATTCTGCAATCTCTTCGTCTTTCAAATAATCCATATAAAGTACCATTCGTGTTTTGAGTTCAGCCTCATTAAGATGTTCTTTAATTTTACTAACAATAATATCTTTTAAGCTATTCAACAAAAGTATCGGATCTTTCATATTATATTTATTCTTGATGGTGTATACATTTAAACGTCCCTTAAAAGCTGTTCGGGACAGTTCGATCTCCGGTTCGTGAGGGGGAGAAGATCCTTTCACATAATTATAAATTTTATTTGCAGCTCTATTAAAAACATTCAAAACAGATTTACCAAGACGTGGTCGTTTAGTGGGAGTGGGGCCATCATCAGCACCTCCACGGTTCGAAACTAATTCGGTGTTTGAATGGGTTTTCAAGTGATAGCTCATATTACTCTTTCTTATAAATTTATTACGTTGAGGACATTTAATTTTATACTCAAGGCTTGATTTTCTCTTAAGGGGAGACTTTTGTTGTTGAACTGATATTTCATATCTACTATTTTTACTTGTACTAGGTTTTGATACGTCTTGAACTGGTATTTCATATCTACTACTCTTATTCATGTTGGAATTTGATGATAGGTCCGGAACAGACAATTCCATACTACTAATATTGCATATTTTCAAATGACGACTGAAGTTATTATTTTTAATTTGTTTATTACAATTATTACACGTCTTCACAGAATAACGTGTGCTGACGTCCATATTGGGGTTTTTCGGGCATATTTTAATATGATGTGAAATATGCGATTTACTAATCGCTTTGTTGCAGAATTCACAGTTAACCTTTAAATCTTCCATATTTTTTCACCTACAATGGAAAATAAAATGTGTTAATACAAATAAATAATTAAAGAACTCCGAGGAAAATTTAATAATTAAACATGTGATGCTGTTAAATATGTTTAAAAATCAAATTATCAAAGTGCACAATGTATTTAAAACTTAAAAGTCGAAAAATAAAACGTACTTTTGTCAGATATAGTATTTAAAGTAAACCGTTAAATCATTAATTAATAATGAATATATGTGATCAATCTAAACTTACATTTATTTTTTCGTTATAATGAATTTAGTAGACTAATGAATGTTAACATGCAATAATTATTCATTTTTATAAACCTAAGTAAGCCGGACTTATAATAAGAATACTTACAATTAAATGTTGTCTTGAACAAACGATTTGTAAGCGAAGGTAACGCCACCAAACACCAATGAATGAATATTGTGATCGCGACCCCGCGGTGATTATCTTGAGGCCAAGTTCATGATAACGCGGTGATTATCTTGGGGTCAAGTTCATGATAGCAACGAACGTGTTTAATATCTTCTATTCCAAAAACATCGTTACTTAAACGATTGCATTTATTTTTGCAATTGAGCAGTCCTACTGTGGGACTAGTCCTGAAATAGGCAGTCCTACTGTGGGACTAGTCCTGAAATAGGACTGTTTATAAGGAAGTGCCGTCCTGGAATGGGACTAGGTTAAATATGCCCGTTTTGTAAATATTAAAAGAATTGCAATTAACTAGTCCTACTGTGGGACTAGTCCTGAAATAGGCAGTCCTACTGTGGGACTAGTCCTGAAATAGGCAGTCCTACTGTGGGACTAGTCCTGAAATAGGACTGTTTATAAGGAAGTGGCGTCCTGGAATGGGACTAGGATAAATATGCCCGTTAAAGGCGCTAAGTCAGGTTAAATAGGGCGCTTTTTGTTAGGTTTGGTGACCTTTGACCTTGTGACGTCATTGGTCACGTGACTGACCTTGAACTTAATCCTCGCACCTCTCTCGCACCTCTCATGGCCTGAAACGCCCACTATTATACTACTTATATACGGGAAGTTTGGAGGGGTCCAGATTGTTTTGAAGATCCGTTACGTATAGGGTAATGCGCCTGTTCAGACACATGTTATATCGTGTGCGGTTTTGTGTTTCATCAACATTCTATCATTTTGGGAACTCTCGGGTTGTTTTTGTACTACTTATTAGATTTCCTTGTTTTAAAACTAATTTAAGTAAAGCTTAATGTTTAATTTTGCAATTATAAACACAATTAACAAACGTAATATAATTTTATTTTAAGGTTAGACAGATAACAAGGTAATTAATTACAAGGAAATTGTATTCAAGGCAATAATTCTGGCATTCTGTACATCTGAAGGTGTTTAAAAGATGACTGCTCCTCCAGTGGCGTACGAAAGCACTTATTATGCATTGGTTGTTGAATCTGATGCTGAACACTCTTATTAAACTGGCATAAAGTCAAATTTATTCTTTGAAAAATTTAAATTCACTTGGCACATGCATCCAATTATAAAGCTTTATGTTTCTGTCAATCAATGTAAAATATCACCTTTAAACTTTTGGATGATTGCGTTCCAAAGTTTTTAGTTTTTATATATTTATAAACTATTACATATATATTTTTTATGTTCCTACTTTAAATGTTTGAGCTATTCTATTGTGAGGTGTAAAGATAGTAAGGTAATACACACACACACACACACACACACACACACACACACACACACACACACACACACACACACACACACACACAGTCCCATGAGGTAACTAGTGTTTTAATTAAAACAGTCATACCCAAGATAGGGTTTGAAATGGTTATGTCGAAGAAGGACAGTTAAATCCTTCAAACATAACATGTAAGAAGGCTGTAATTACATTTAACTCCATTAAAACTGTATGCTACAAGTATTTTACAAATAATAATAACTAAAAATCATCGTTTGGAGCCGTATACGATATCGATGAAACATATTTTCAACTGCTTGACATGAATTTCCATTTAAAACTTAATTAAAAAATAATTTAAATTGAAATTAACATTTAGTTCAAATAACTAAATTACATTTTAGAACAAAAAAATCTGAGAAACAAGCTGAGACTTCGGAATAAAAATATAAGTAACTCGATTTTGAGAAAAATAAGTAAAATGGAATAACTTTGAAAATAGTTGTTTTTGTTTACAAAAAAAACATCAATAAGATAAACGGTTCTAGACAACAAGGTTTGGATAGTTCAAGACCTTTAAGTAGTTAATGTTTTAATATAAAATCACTGCGACTGATATCTTTCTAGGTTTTAAAATGTTCTCTATAAACTAATCTTACCCTTTTCAGAAAATTGCAAAAGGTTTGCAGGTTTTAAGCAGAAAATGAAGACGAAACAGCCTTGGGTATACTATACGTATTGCATGTATTAGTCTTATTACTGTTGGTTATTTGATGCTACACTTTCAGTAAAACTGGTTTATAGAATCATTAACCAATCACACCTTCGTGTTTCTTACTGTAGTAGGAAACCTTCACTTGGGCTTCTATTTAAGTACAGAGATCACTGATGAATATTTCATATAAAGTAGGTGTTTCAGTAAAGGGATTACAACTAATGCCGTTAATTGCGTTATTTTAAACAACAACAAAATTAGTTTTTGAACTGGGAGTGTAAACAAATGATTATAAACATAATAATTGTAATATAAAACATAATAGTAATTATAACTATAGTAAACACGCTGGCGCCGCCTACGAACTTGCCGTTAGGGGAAGCGTGCCTTTAAGCCACGTTGCGTGTGCGGCCACGGGAAGAGATGCTATTGTGTAATATAATATATCTGTATATATTGTAAATGGCGGCATACCTAGCATATTCTCATTTTAACGATGATGGAACCGTAACATATTCAATTAGTTTGGTTGAGAATAATGCTTATGTTACAGATAAATTAAAGTGAACCATGCACAGCGCTTAAAGCCAATTGGAAATTCTCATTTTCTCTACTAAAGGTTGTAGAATATACTAAGTATTTTATTTATTTATTTTTGCGTTTTTTTTATTTTGAAAATTGTATTTGAATATTAAAGTAAATATTTTTGGGTATGGTCCTAAAAGAATAAGATTTGAAATCTATTAGGCCACAAATAGTAAAGTTCCCACGCATACATAAATTATTTTAGAACTAGATACTAGATTTTACTGTTTTCTTATGGACCTGTAACACTATAAATTAGTATAGCCAATTTTATTGTTTTGATGGGTTAGGTAGGAAACTTTCAATTATTAATTAAAATTAAAGAAATAATGGAGATGGTACACAGATTTATCGCATACAACGTTCTGTTGCAATAGGACAGTGGTTTGATCTTCATTTGTGTAATCGTAGTTCAGAATGACGGACACACAACACCCCATTTTGGGTACAGGGAATATCATGTCAAAAATATCCACCAATAAAAATTTAAAATTTACGTCAGTAAAATTTCCTCAAGAACCATGTTCAGAAGGAGAAATAAAATAGCTACTTCTTTATTATTTAGAATAAGTGTGAAGAAGTTGTCCCATTCCGGCTAAATTGGCATAAATCATAGCTTGGTCGCTCCTAAGCAGTTGTTGGTGTATTGAACCAGCCACCAAACTAAACAAGCAGTGGTTTTCAGCAGTTGTTGGTGTATTGAACCAGCCACAAAACTAAACAAGCCGTGGTTTTCAGCAGTTGTTGATGTATTGAACCAGCCACCCAAACTAAACAAGCCGTGGTTATCAGCAGTTGTTGATGTATTGAACCAGCCACCCAAACTAAACAAGCCGTGGTTTTCAGCAGTTGTTGATGTATTGAACCAGCCACCCAAACTAAACAAGCCGTGGTTTTCAGCAGTTGTTGATGTATTGAACCAGCCACCAAACTAAACAAGCAGTGGTTTTCAGCAGTTGTTGATGTATTGAACCAGCCACCCAAACTAAACAAGCCGTGGTTTTCAGCAGTTGTTGATGTATTGAACCAGCCACCCAAACTAAACAAGCCGTGGTTTTCAGCAGTTGTTGATGTATTGAACCAGCCACCCAAACTAAACAAGGCGTAGATTTCATTCTTAGTAAAAAAATAAGTTATACATAGTTTTATTAAAATAAAATATTATACTCAATAACAAATTAAAGTACAGTAAACACAATTAGAACTACTATGGCCTGAACTAATTAGTCCTTAACCATTCCACTGTAGTGGCAAGAGAAGTTTAAGACTAAGACCGAGTTGTATCAAAGCCTTATTGAATTAGTTTTGATTATTTAGCTCATAACATCGTAAACCCCGGTTGGTGTTTGAACAGCTTGGTTCGTCTCGTAATGGTGACGTAATTCTACTACTTCTTGGTTTGACTGTGATTGTTGAACCCAACACTGAGCCAAAAGTTAAGAAATTCAATAATATAAAACCGTCTTATACTACATAATCACCAATTCTTAAATTTTCACATTTGATACGAACATTTCTCAAAAACCCGAAAACCCACAGTTAAAATATAAGATTATAAACAGTCGGTAAGTCGATTTACTAAAGGAAAATATTTTCTATTTTATTTTCAGAGGTATCGTATGGTGAAAATAAATGTAAGCTCTTTTCGCTACAGAGGATCACAAATGTTTGCGAAACCATTACATTTTTTCAGTTAAGGTGCAATTGATTGACCTTATGAGATGCTGGTTTATTTTAATTTGAGTTTTTTTACTGAAAGAAATTACATTTAAAAAATAAAAATTTAACTATAGTAATTTACAAGGAACACGGAGTTGCTGTTAATAATTAATGATCTGTATTTAATTACGTTTTTTATTGTGTCATTAGTGAATTTCCTTTGGAAAGTGAACTATTAGCATGAGGTAAAACGTAAGCCCGGGACCACCATAGAAGTTCCTAACATGACCCCCTGAACACTTTTTTGGGGGTTGTTCAAAATTTTATATATATGTATATAAATGTGTGTGTGTGTGTGTGTGTGTGTGTGTTTGCACTCTAGCGGTCGAAATTTTTGTCCGATTAACTTCAAATTTGGTAGGGACATTCCTTTTTGTAATCAGTTGGACAAGTTCGTTGGGAAAAACAATCGAAAAACTCTAACCCCTTTTTTGGGTATTTTAAATTTAGAAATTTAAGTTTTTGGGCCCAAAAAGTGTCATAAAAGCCCTAAATGTAAGATTAATGGATACTAGGTTATAGAACGTAAACAGGCGAAAATTTTAAGCCCTCCCTCATAATTATAGTACAAATATTTACCAAATTATTAAATACCCCCCGTCGCAGCAAACCTGCGTACCCAGCGAATTTCCAATGCATTGATATGTTTCTCACTAGTACATAAAGCCACTCACCAAGTTTGACAAAAATACATTCATAAATAAGTGATTTATTACATTTTATTTATTCCCCATAAGAATAACATTAGGACTGAGTACGCAGGTTTGCTGCAACGAGGAAGATAAGAAATGAGTTTTTATGCAATTATCAATATAACTGAACCAGGTGAAGCTACTTACCATGTTTTATTAATTTATGTTCATAATTAAGGGAGATATAAAACTTTACTTATTCTCCATAAGAATAACATTAGGGCTGAGTATGCAGGTTAGCTGCTACGGGGACAGTCAACAAAACATTTATTTTTTGTGCAATTATCAATATACCAGTACAACATGAAGCCACATACCAAATTTCATCAATATACATTCATAAATAATCAAGATATCAAATTTTATTTATTCTCCATAAGGATAACATTGGACAACGTACTGTGTTTAGCACTTTGAATATCTCTGCAACGGTTTGACGTAGAATCACAATTTAAACACCAAAATGATTGTTTTGTGGAGCTGAAGTGATTGGTAAAAGAAAATGTGAAGTTTAAAGTAAAATTAACTGAGGAAAAGCCAAAAACCTTTTTCCCATAAGGTTAACATGGGAGATTTTATGAGCATGTTTTTTGGATTTTTTCCGCAACCACTTAACCTAGGTTAATAATTCAAAATACCATATTATTTGTTTTTTTAAGCTCTATAACATGGTCTAAACCTAAATTAAGTGTTTTAAAAAGTTTAGGGTAAAAAATGCAAAAAACTGATTTTTGGAAAATTTAAAACCCCCATAAACCCCCCTTCCCATAGTCCGATTTTTCTGGTTTTCGAACTTAAAGTCATAAATGTCAGTTTACACATTTGAGCCAAATTTCATTGAAATCGGACGTTTTTTACTCAAGTTATCGCATTCACGGACACATATATAGATATATATATATATATAGATATATATATAGATATATATATATATATAGATATATATATACATATATATAAATTTGAACGAATAGTGTTTTGGACATCTGGGGACCTCAAAACAAAAAGTTGTCATGGTCTCGGGCTTAAGTCTTACCATGAGACCTACGGTAATAGCTTCTTCCCTATAGGGGAAATTCGCTAATAAAATGAAACTTGAGTAAACACAGTACGTTGTTTTATGGGGATTTTACATTGGAAAAGGCTGTTTTTCATATCTTGATGTAGTTTTATCACTCGTAATACCCCGATACCGATTTTTGATCCTGATGGTACATCCTCCTAAGCTTACAATGCACAACATTGTCATCCCAATACTGCATTTAAATAGAACCAGGTGCACCAGAACTGCCAAAAAACTGAATATTTTACATTTTGCTAAAAATGACACAAATCTCTGTTTATATCTGTTTGATTTTTTAAAGTTTTTATTGGGGAAATCCACTTCCCTCACGTCAGCGTGCTGCGTACAAACTCGTTTGATATTTTTAGATATAGGCCCTAGTAATTGGCTAGTTACTTTATTGCATTACAATTTTGCTGGGTTAGACTGATTTAAAACCTCAGTTTGTCGCTATGACGTGAGGCAAACAATCCCAGGAACCTTTGAGAAAACATTTAGCCTACCCACCCATGAGCTCTTGAATGAAATATCCCAGTGAGAAATAAGAGGACAAATATTAGCTTTCTAAAGAGACTTTCCAAAGGCCACCAATTAAATTAAAAGACATTCTTAATATTGGAAGTTTATCAGCTATGTGATTTGGTTTGACTGTGTATGAACAATCAATGATGTTGGGCAAAACTAGTAGTTCTTAACATGTATGGGAATTATTGTATGAACGATTTAACATACTACAAAAATCTCACTAAACAAAGTAGCAGGAGAAAGTTATATGTAATATATCTTTAGTTCAATAATTTTACTTGATGTAGTGGAACCCTTAACATATTCAATGTTTTAATGTGGCAGGAGACCGATTTAAATGTTCACATAAGTAGTATATGACTTTATAACTACTACTATTTCTCCTATAATCATATGGTACTGTAATATAATTAAATAAGGGAGTAAGATTGTGATTCATAAGGTCATCAGATTTTGTTAGGATCCATAAAGAGCCAAATTGAATGTTTCATTACAAACCTTTATTAATTTTCACTATACCGGAGTCCAGACTTGACCACGGGTACCGCATTATGTTAATCTAGACACAGAATAGAGGTTTAATTATTTAGCACAATATACCATTCGAGGGTGCAGTATTACATTGCGTCTAATTTTAAAATGGATTATTCATGTTACATTAGGTATTTATCCAACTAACTTTAATATTCTATATAAAATACTTTTTTAAGCGATCCTTGACAACATTCTCTATGAAATTAATCAGTTCTAAAACTTCTTTAAGTTTTATTCTAAATGGCATATTTATTTAAAATAATACATTTAATTTTATTCTTTAACTTGTTTATAGCATATTATAATGATAGTTGTAAAATAAAATGTTTTGGAATAATATATTTATTTTTCCAAATGATTATGCTTCACGGTATTAATTCTGTAATGACACTAATAATGGTTGGTGTGAATAATATTTGTCTAAAATTTATATTTTAAAACTTGCAATACAGTCGCTCTCTAAATTATTAACCAACAGGCCCTTCAAAAAGTTATATCATTTACGATTCGACTTATTGTACGATTTACAGGAATTAACTCACCAAAGGTAACTGTTTTAACTTTGGAGAAGTTAAAGCCATCTAACTCTCAGTTTAAGTGAAAAGTTTAAAAATTATCTGAAACTCCAGTTGCAGATGTTATCGGAAATAATTTTATCAACCGTCACATTATCTGTGTTTACATACTGAAGTGATTACGTTAGTAACATGTGAAAATTTTTAAATCATCGTTTCCTTACCAAACCTGCCACGTGAGTAACTACGGACGAATGTATTTTGGACAGTTTTTGTCTAAGGTTTTACTTTCATAGTTGTACATGTTGTAAACTCTTGTTTGTTGTGTACTCTTGAATTTGGTATGTATGTTATGTTTATACAGTTAGGGGTTATTGTACTTATTTTAAAGAAATTTGTTTTAGAAACAAACAAGAAGCACGCCCAAAGCCCAAACCAACCAAACCAAACAGTAGCTACTCTCAACACAGCAATAATTCAAATCTTTGTTTCGTGTTTGTGTCGTGTTCGCTCCAAGTTCAAAACAGTTCTGCTTAATTTAATTACATTGGTGACAAACAATACTTGGTAAGTAGTTTCATATTTTATAACGAACTCTCATTCAAGTCCTACACTAGGTTAACGACAGGATTCCGTACACTTGCTTCACTTGTACTTGTATTTATCTGTCTACTAGTAGTGATCTGTTTTATCCTTTATTTCACTTGTTTTTTATATCCAATATTTTTACCCTCTTGTTTGTTATGGGTGCTATACAACTCATTGTGTTGTTAATTATTTTTAGTCTATTATTTACACACATTAGGGTAGTACGAAATTTTGGATTTGAATTTAGAACTTATTCATTAATCTATTAACACATTCTTAGTTAATAGTGAACTTGAATAATACCAATTATTGTTCAGCACAGAAATCTCAGTAAATAGGAGATTTTTTAACACATAAACAATGAAATCAGACCAATTTTTTGGTTACAGAACTACCGGGAAAAGAGCTTTGAAGAATTCCTAATCTCATGATTGGTGAGTTCTCTCCTTCTCGCGAATAATAGCAGGCGAATCCACTTGCAACAATTATTATCACATTTGTCTCTCTAGATGGTAGGTAAATATACTAAATTTGTATTGATGAGAATCCGAATCAATGAATACAAAGAATCAAAGAAACAACAAAGTACGGTTAATCTAATTTGTTGAGGTTGTTGTTAGAACTTTTTGGCATATCCATTTAGTGTTACACATTATAGCGTTACTAATCTTTTAACAAATGAGAGATGATTCATAATATTTTACAAATAATTTGTAAATTCACATTTCCTAATCCGCCAAAACTACAGTTTAATAGTGTTTAATCCAAATTGTTATATTATTTTCCCATCTTCAAACTTTTACAAGGTTCTACGAGCATTTTCCGAATAGAGTCCAGGCATGACACAGTTATATTTATTACCCAGAAGTACATTTTTAAGAAATTAAACAAATTATTTCTTCCATGTATAACTATATCATAAAGGTTTAGTCTAACAAACATTAAGTTATTGCTTTAATTGAAATAAAGGATAATGTTACCCGTATGGATATATTAACTCGCTAAAACATAACAACTAAAACCAATTAACCTTTACTTCACAATTGGACTTTATTTTAAAACAAAAATTTTAAATACACTGACATAATTAAATGCCATTATTCGCAGTGGTATTGTTTTGTCAAACATAATGGAAATTGTATTTGTGTATTAACCAAAACTCTTTTAATAAACATTTAGTCTAATTGAACACTTTTTTGCTTTGTAAAGAACTTTATCGACGACGATAAGTAAAATCAACAGTTAATGTTATTTGACAGTTATCGTTAGGAGTAGGGTGTATTGGACACTCCGAGGCCAGGAGGGACAGGAGGGACGCCCCCCCGAGCCCCCCCCTCGCGAATTTTTTTTCGCGAATTTTTTTTTTGCGAACTTTTTTGCAAACTTTTTTTGCGATTTTTTTTTTGCGAATTTTTTTTTTTTTGCGAATATTAACCTAACCTAACCTAACCTAACCTAACCCAACCTAACCTAACCTAACCTAACCTAACCTAACCTAACCTAACCTAACCTATCCTAACCTAACCTAACCTCGGATCAGATTTCTGATTGCAGATTCTTGTTCGTCTAGTCGAGCCGAGAAATTTGAGTACCCACAACGTACATTTGGACGATGTAGGGGGGGGGGCTATCACGGTTACCATAAGTCGGATTTGAATTCTGATTGCAGATTCTTGTTCGTCTAGTCGAGCCGAGAAATTTGCATACCCACAAGGTACATTTGGACGATGTAGAGGGGGGCTATCTCGGTTAGCTTAAGTCGGATTTGAATTCTGATTACAGATTCTTGTTCGTCTAGTCGAGCCGAGTCATTTGAGTACCCACATCGTACACTTTGGATGATGTTTAAAAAAAGGGGCCCGCACCACACTTTTGACCTTTTTTTTGCATTTTTGGAATCTCCTCGTCAAGCCGAGTATTCTCAGTACCCACATGACATACTTTGGATAATTAATACAAGAGTTGAACAGGGTAACGCTACAACCAACAGAGCTAGCCCATCAGCGCTTGCGGTCAATTGAACTACCAGTGAATGCAAATTTTAAGGAGAATATAATTGCAATGCTTTGAACATATACTGCAAAGGGGGGTGTATCGATACACCCCCCTTCAAGTACTCTGCACCGAGGCAGCTGTTCGCACAACCGACTGACGCGTCCAGTCTACTGTCTGGGAATGCGGATGTTGTAATTTGATACCTCGACTGGAGGGTGCAGGTGTTCACACAAAAAACCGACAAGTTGAGACCTGTCTGGGGTACAGCTGCGCCCGACCCCAGAAGGAGCAGGAGGAGCCCCCCCCTCAGACGCCCGCACCAACACTTGGAAGAAAATCCCCCTACATTAGAAGGATTTCCTTCTGTTCCCTAACATGAAAAGGATTTCCTTCTGTTCATCGGTCCGCCGATTCCACCACATTTCAACAAGCATCATGTACTTCTGCTCATGTTCAATGGCGTAGAAGTGCTCCTCTTCAATGGGGTAGAAATTCATCTTGTAGTCCATGTCCCGCTGCCAATATTCCCACTCCAAGTCGTCCAGCGGGCAATGGTTCCACATGCTGTTGATTCCCCGTCGTATGGAGTACAGAGCGGCGTCAAGATCTTGAGTAGTTGAATACATTTTTGGTTCATGAACGTACTTGAACTTTTTGTCAATGCGCCATAGCCTCTTCTTATGGAAATGCTTCAAGGTGCAATCATCGTCGTCTTTTCTATTGTAGAACTCATCACCTTCGAAGTAATCATCTTCATCGTCAAACGGTCTCTTCTTATTATTGCTATTCATTGTCGTTTCCGCTGCAACACATACATCCTCCAACTCAACGTCTGTGATGTCACAATCCCACTCGATGTTGGCCATGATCTCTTCGTAGCTGTTGACGCTTCGAAACTCAAGACTAAACTAAACTTTACTGCTTGGGGCGGGCTGTGCGTCGTGGGATGATGGGCGCAGGTGTACAGACAAAAAACCGTCGCGTCACCCTACTGTCTGGGAATGCGGATGCTGTAATTTGATACCTCTACGGGAGGGCGCAGGTGTTCACACAAAAAACCGACGAGTCGAGACCTGTCTGGGAATGCGGATGCTGTAATTTGATACCTCGACGGGAAGACGGCTGACCCTTCTAGGAAAACATAATTATAGACCACCCGCGTCGAAATCCGAGCAATAAATCACCAGTTGTCAAACACCCACGGTATCATTCTTGTTCTAGTCTTCAACAATTCCTGACGTATGGGGGAGCGAAAATCTCCCCCCTAAGCCATTATGTGTTAGGGGGAGCAAAAATCTCCTCCTAAGCGGTGCGCGGGTCGCGACACGCCACAGTCTCTTGATAGACTTCTTCGAAGACGGACGTCTACATTAATTCGATAACAATGTCGTTTATTCATCAGAAATCGTGTGAATGTGTGAAGACTGAACTGGACTTGTTTTCGTTACCGCCTACGCAGACCAGTATCGAGAGCGGTAAATGGGTTCAATACAAACCGATCTCATCGCTGACGGACGATTCGCCAATAGAGTTTGTAATACCCGGTCACGGTGACGAGTACACGGACCTGACACAAACGTTATTACACGTGAAAGCCGCTATTGTGAAACAGGACGACACTAAAGCGGACGGTGGGCAACCTGCTAAAGAGGTGGGCCCGGTGAACAATTGGCTCCACTCGATATTCAGTCAAGTGGATCTCTATCTCAATCATAAACTGGTGTCACCACAAACTAACACGTACGCTTACCGTGCCTACTTGGAAAACCTATTGAACTACGGATGTAGTGCGAAGAATTCGCACCTGACTAGCGAGCTGTTTTTTGAAGATTCGGCCGGACTAATGGACGATTGTGACGAATTGAACGAGGGATTGAAAAAGCGTCGTGATCACACGAAAGAAAGCGATGTTTGCGATATGGTCGGTCGATTGCACATCGATTTGTGCAATCAGAACAAATTCATGTTGAACGGTGTCGAGATGCGATTGCAACTTAACAGATCCAGAAACTCGTTTTGTATAATGTCCAAAACGCTAACTACCTACAAGGTGACAATTAAAGAGATTAGTCTTTTCGTACGTCGATGTAAGATAAATCCGAGCGTATTGTTGGCGCACAGTAAAACTCTCGAGACCGGCACGGCCAAGTATCCGATCACGCGTGTAGAAGTGAAATCCTTCACACTACCCTCCGGCATAATGAGTAAGGCTTTAGACAGCGCATTTCTCGGTCAGTTACCGAAACGTGTGATAATTGGACTGGTCAGTAATCTTGCGTTCAACGGAGATTTCAAGAAGAATCCTTACAACTTTCAACACTACGATATGAATTATCTCGCATTGTACGTGGACGGTGAACAAGTACCGGCCAAACCGTTACAGCCCATTTACACATTGAACAGTGAGACATATATACTCTCTTATTACACATTGGTCACTGGCACCGGAATCCAGTTCTCCGACGCAGGTAATGAGATCAAGAGAGGTGACTATCCGTACGGTAATTGTCTTATGGCGTTCGACTTGACTCCGGACATGTCCGCGGCTGAGTCGAGTCACTGGAATCTCCTGCGCAACGGTAATCTACGTATCGAAATCGGATTCTCCAAAGCGTTGTCCGAGACCGTCAACTGTATAGTGTACGCCGAACTGGACAACGTCATCGTGATCGATCGTCACCGTAACGTAACAGTTGACTTCAGCGGGTGAATAAAAGCGAACGCCAAACAGAAATATTGTCTGACAGCGAGTGCGTACAGTTTACTTCAAGGGTGAGCAGACGCACCACCAGTCAGTAGTACGGTTGAAGTCGCACGGTAAGGACGTTAACATGGACGCTTACGCTTCTGCGGACGACTATATCAAATCGTTTATTCAGGAGATTGAGGTTATGAACAATAATGCTAGTGATCAGACGTTGGCATCACCTCAGTCGTCATTTGTAAAACCGACCACTGCCTGCAAGAGACGAAGGAGACCAACTCCCATCGAAGTGGAAACCAAGAAACCAGGATGGGTACCAAAACCAACAGATGATTGTCCCATAGTGTCATGGATGGACGATGGGAATACGTTTGCTGTTCAAAACCCGGGAAACAAAGGGCAAATTTTATTGAAAATGGAAATGTACGATGGTACAGATATGGTGTTCATGTGTGGTTTATTTTTGGACAAAGATGGTGATATGCACCAAAATGTCAAACAAGTAGTTGATAAAGTGGAAAACATGTGGAACTATAAATCAACAGGAGTACCGAAAATTACAGGCTTAACTCAAACTGTTACACAACGCAGTGCAGTTTTGCAGCCAACGCCGAAGAAGCGAGCTGTGAGGAAGAAACAACGAGTGGCGCCGGCATTCAACTAGAGCATCCGCATTCCCAGACAGGTCTCGACGCGTCGGTTTTTTGTGTGAACACCTGCGCCCGACCCTTCGGACCACCCACGTAGAAGAAAATGGCGGCGAGGGTTTATAAGGCGGGGCCCCGCCCGATTGAGCATCATTCGCCACCAGACCACCACCGCACATAGACCTACTCCAACTACTACTACTAGAGATGTCGAGCAGCAGCACTTTCAAGCTAGAGTTTCCGGGCGTGAACGGCACTGCAGCAACCGCGGACCTGAGAGCTACCCTCAACAACTGCAAGTCTGACTCTCCGCTCTACACCTGGATAGCCGGTCTCCGAGAGGAATGCGGCTATCTCATCACTGCGATGGAGCGAGCCACCACACCCTTTGGCGAGACAATCATCGTGATCCTGGAGGGGCAGGTCGGGGACGTTTTCTTTCTGCGAGTCTACCTGCCTAGGCGCTTCAACGAGGTCCTGAGCAACACCGACATCGAGCGCTACAACAGCGGGTTTGGAGAACGCCTTCGCTTGGTGAAGCGCAGCCCGAGGGGTTCCAATAGCAGATTCACACCTTTGGAGTTTATGTAAAGCAAGACTTGAAGATTATGTCAATACCTTTGTACATTAGTTTTCGTAGTCAATACTTATAGTCACGTTCAGAACATAAACACTGTGTTATTTATTTCACTTAACCCCAAAAATGTCCTTTGGTAGTAAGTTTAAGAGTGTGAGTATGGTAACTGTGAGGTGTTTAGTAGCTCAGTAGTAATCATGGGCTTGATGTGGAAACATCCGTTCTCAGCCATTGTGGCGGGGCCTTCGGGTTGTGGCAAGTCTCAGTTTGTGTCAAAGTTTATAAAACACATTACAGAAATGTGTGACACGCCATTTACCAGTATAAACTGGCATTATGGTAGTGGTGGTGGTGGTGGTGGTGGTGGTGACCCGAAAAATGTCACCATTAACCACATAGAAGGTCTACCAAACTTGGAGGATTTTTCTGGTAACGAGCCGATACTTGTGATTATAGACGATATGATGCGTGAGGCCGACAACCGTGTGGTGGATCTTTTCACAAAAGGTTGCCATCATCGCAACATTAGTGTGTTTTTCATTACACAAAATTTGTTTCATCAAGGACGCGGGCAGAGGGACATCTCACTGAATGCGCATTACATTGTGTGTTTTAAGAATCCTAGAGATAGAGTTCAGATTAGGTACTTGGCCAGACAAATATATCCAGACAGCCCGAAATTCATCGAGGAGGCGTACGCTGACGCTACTAGGAATCCACACGGCTACCTACTGATAGACTTGAAACAATCAACAGACGAAAATATGCGAATACGAAGTTGCATATTTCCAGACGATTCTACCAACTATGTGTACTTGCCAAAGAAAAGGTAATTTCGCCATCAGTAGTAATCATGTCGTGCTTGCGGAAGGACGCAGCTCTGCTTACGGCTTTCATACACGCAACACCCAAGGAGCGGAAGGCACTGTTAAAGGTGTGTGACAAGAGCCGCATTCGCTCAGTGTGTGAGTGCGCATACAACGTGTTGCGAGGTAACGTTCCTCTGGCGAAGAAGAGTAAAAGTCAGTTAAGCAAACACAAGGCGACGCTACGTCGATTGGTGAAACGCGGCGAAGGCTGGTCAAAGAAACGAAAGTATCTCATACAAAAAGGCGATGGAATCTTTATACCATTACTTTTGAGCGCAGTACTACAAGCAGCATTGAGTAGATAAAAATGACTGGTATCAACAATCAGTTCTATTTGACACTGCTCAGCAACAGTTCGATGCAGTATTATCCGAAAAATACAGTTGCAAATTATATAACACATTTGCCGAGAGCTATTCAACTGGACGCTGGCGACTGGGAAATTGCACTTGTGGAAGCGCACTATCCAATGACATTTCTATCAGTCGGTAATGACGAAACAATTGACATTTGCATACAACCGCAAGAGGAAGCAAAAGTGAACATAGAAGCGTTGGCGCGGGTTATGGACAGTACTGCCGATGTAACGCCGGTAGTGTCAGCTACTCCAAAACAAAACCACAGAATTAAATTGAAGACTGGTGATTACGCAAATATTCAAGAATTGTGTGATCATATCAATTCACAAGAACTAGCGATTACTTTTGGTGTAAAGTTCACCGTTGAAAACTCATACAACAAATTCATTGAAGTATCGATGGGGACTGATGTTGGAAAAATTACATTAAGTCCGACGTTAGCGCTTCAATTGGGGTTCGATCCGAATGAATTGACGCTGGAAGGTGATGCAGTTAACAAAAGCATCCGTTCGCCCAACATTCGTCTTGGCTTACCGTCACACATGTACGTGTATTGTGATTTAGTCGAGCCGCAGATGGTCGGCGATACAGTCGCACCGTTATTGAAAATTGTCAATATATCCACGTCTACTTATGTATACGGATTGCATAAATCAACATCATTCATCGATCCGCACTATGTGCCTGTTATGAATAGATCTTTTGACAGTGTGGAAATTGACTTAAGAGATAACATTGGTAATCATTTGCCATTCCACTTTGGAACGTCGTGCGTGAAGTTACACTTTAGAAAAGTAGCTAGCCATTAGCACAGAAATGGAACATGCGAAGAAGATGGTAGTTGTGCCGCAAGAGTTGATTGATCGACTGCAATCAAATGCTACGGATAACAGACCGACTAATCTATCCAGTGAAAACAGCCTCGACGCGGAGATGCAACAAATATTGAATAACAAGCGTATGGACGATAGTAAAAAGTGGAAATTGTACAAACAGGCGTTACATCGCTTCTTGCATATTGCAGAGAATAGACGCCAACCGATTAGCATACCAATCGTGGAGACGGGTGGGATTGAACATAGTCGACGAGCGCACCACGCTGCGGAAGGTGGTCCAGTGGAAGAGATTGTGGATACGTTTTCCAAAACTTACAGATTTGATGCCCGCAATCTTTTACGTTTCATGAAACGTGACGGCAGCTTAATCAGTTGGGACTGTGGCTATTCAGTGTACATCAACGGTGTAAAAATCCCAGACTCAAATCTAGTGGATATCTTAAATTGCATAGTAAAGGTGCGTGTGCGTGATTACATACCGCCAGGATGGCGGGAAGTGCTCAACGCATTGAAAGCGATGAACGTGCCAAAGGACTATATGAATAATCTAAGAGCACTAAAGGAAATAAATGCCGAATATCGATCATCATTCACAGGAGGAGAAGGATCAGACGATGAAGTAGACACATCAACTGAATCAATACTGAGAACACCGCTAGTAAATCGACTACGATCGGCTAGAGGAAAACGTGTAACATCTACACCGTTGCAAGCGACAGAGCAGTTTGATCTTCTAACTAGAAACAAGCCGTCGTCAAATTTGGACAAGTGGGAAACGTACACAGGATAGGTTTTCATTATGGAGCGTTTGTATTACAATCCCATCGAACCTTCGTCGTATGGCGGTGTAGCTCCTTTAGCGCGAGCTGTAAAACCAGTTTCAAAACGCAAAGTGATTGAATGGTTACAAACACAGGACACTTACACATTGCACAAACCGGCACGCAAGCGTTTCCCGCGCAATCCTTACATAGTGTATGGCCCATTTGAATTGTGGCAAGCGGACTTGAACGATATGCGTGGTCTTAGTAAACACAACGACGGCGTCAACTACCTACTGACTGTAATAGACGTGTTTAGCAAACACCTGTATGTGCGGACGTTGAGGTGGAAAGAAGGAGCTGAAGTGGCCAACGCTTTCGAGGAGATATTTGCCGATGCAACCGATACACCTCGCTGTTTACAAACCGACAAAGGTACTGAATTCACCGGTGCCAAGACGAAAAGGTTATTCAAACAATACGGAATCATCTATGTCACTACACAAAACCCAGATGTTAAAGCGGCCGTAGTGGAACGCGTGAATCGCACTTTGAAAACACGCATGTGGCGATATTTGACTTACAAAAACACATATCGTTACGTAGATGTGTTGGACAAACTGGTTAGCGCATACAACAACAGCGCTCACAAGAGTCTAGGCAACAGAATACGGCCAGTCGATGTGACTGTTGACAATAAGCGAATATTGCATCAGGTATGGCGTCGCATGTTCGGTAAGATACCGCGTCGTGTTAAGGCAAAACTGACAGTTGGCACCACAGTGCGCATATCTAAGGAGAAGGGTACATTCGCAAAAGGTTACGAGACTAATTGGAGTAAAGAAGTGTTTGTGGTGCGTCGTGTAAACACACCGATGCCTCTACCAATGTACATTTTGGCGGATCTCAACGGTGAACAAGTGACTGGTCAGTTTTACGAATACGAATTACAAAAAGTGACAATATACAACGACCATCTGTTCAAGATTGCTAAAATACTAGCCGCTAAGGGTCGTGGTCGCAGAAAGCGTTATTTCGTCAAGTGGGCAGGTTACGGAGACGAGTTCAATTCTTGGGTAGGAGCGCAAGATTTGCAAAATGCCTAATAGCAACCAGTTCTATTTGACATTGCCCAGCAACAGTTCAAAGGATTATTTTCCAAAAAACACAGTGTCCAAGTACACTACACATCTGCCGAGACAAATTCGATTAGAAGGCGATGGCGAGTGGGAGATGGCTTTGGTCGAAGCGCATTATCCATGCTCCTTTATGACTGTGGACGAGGAATCGTGTATTTGGCTCGACTATAAACTCGTTCTGCCGAGTATTCCCGTCACACTCAGTGTCGAGCACATTATGCTAAAGATGAAACCCGGTTATTACAAGAACATAACCGATTTATTGAAAATGATCAATAAAGCGAAGGATGTAACCCAGTACTTGTACTTTGAGTATGACAAAGAGCAGGAAAGAGTCAAGATCACGACAATGGTGGACGGTATAAGCAAAGTGCATTTCACCGAAGCGCTGTCTCTCCAGTTGGGTTTCGATCCGTACGAGAAAGTTTTGACAAATGACCTCACAGCGATATGGCCACCAAATCTGACTATGGGACTGCCGACACACTTGTACGTGTATTGTGATCTGATTGAACCGCAGCTGATTGGCGACACTACAGCGCCGCTTTTGAAGATTATCAACATTGACAGAGATAACTACACACACGGCGCGCATAAGACTGTGCATTTCATCAGTCCTCATTATGCGCCAGTTATGAAAGGAACATTTGAAACGATCGATATTGACCTAAGGGATCACGCTAGTAAAAAAGCGTCATTCCTCTTTGGGACGTCGTACGTGAAGCTTCATTTCAAAAGAGTAGCTCAGCAATTATGAATACAAACGATCCCTACTTGGCTTACTACCGTCGCCAACAATTGCAGCAGACCGGCGGCAGTATCGATAGGGTATTTCGCGGTGCACCCTACCAGCGTGGACATGGAATTGGCAGTTTCCTAGGCGGTATGTTCCGCACCATCACACCGCTGCTCAAGTCGGGAGCCTCTGCTGTGGCCAAAGAGGCGTTGAAATCCGGTGTTGGATTCTTGGGCGACATGGCCATGCACCAGCGGGATCCCAAAGAAGCCGCTAGAGATCATTTCAGCCAGTTTACAGACTCGCTAAAACGCAGGGCGGATGGCAAACTTCAACGTGTGCTAAGTGGCGGCGGCGGCGGCGGCTCTCGCGCGAAACACCGTCGCGTAACGCGAAAGAATACCACGAAACACCGACGCGCTACTCCTGCGCGAAAGACTAACGCGAGACTCTCGCGTAAGAGGAACGCGAAGCGCGCCATGTTCGGCGGCTGTCGTGTCACACCGCAGTATTTGACGAAACTCCTTCGAGGAAGGTCGTCGTCGTCGTCATCCAAGAAGAAGGGCAAGAGCAGCAGCAAGAAGAGAAGGACAGTTAGGAAGAAGACGAGGAAGACGAGGAAAGCAGTGAGGAGAACTTCCGTACGTGATATATTCAATTAACACACACGCTAGCAATGTCGTTTCTACATCAAAAGTCGTGTGAATGCGTCAAGACGGAATTGGACTTATTCTCCCTACCGCCGACGCAGACCAGTATCGAGAGCGGCAAATGGATTCAGTACAAACCAATCTCCACACTTACTGATGATTCGCCCATCGAGTTTGTTGTGCCCGGCAACGGCGAAGAATACACCGATCTTTCGCAAACAATGTTGGAAGTTACAGCGTCTATTGTCAAGTCGACAGGAGCGGCAATCGCAGATGCAGATGAATCGAACAAAATTGGCCCAGTCAACAATTGGCTGCACACGTTATTCAGTCAAGTCGATATGAGTATGAATCAGAAACTGGTCACACCACAAAACAACACTTATGCATATCGAGCGTATTATGAAACATTGCTGAATTACGGCTATGATGCTAGGAAATCACATTTAACATGTGGATTGTGGAACGCGGACGATGCCGGCTATATGGACAATACTCTGGACGATAACGATGGACTAAAGGCGAGACGAAAAATGACAAATAAAAGTCGTGAAATCGATATGCTCGGTCGCCTACATGTGGACATGTGTAATCAGAACAAGTTTCTGTTGAACGGTGTGGAACTGCGTTTTAAACTGATCCGATCAAAAGATTCCTTCTCCATTATGTCGGATGATGGTGACTACAAGGTGCACATTGTTGATGCGAATCTCTGGATACGAAGGTGTAAAGTTAGCCCCACTGTACTGTTAGCGCACAGCAAGACGCTTCAGACCGGCACAGCTAAATACCCAATCACCAGAGTGGAATTGAAAACATTCACACTACCGTTTGGAGTGAGGAGCAAAACTTTGGACAATGTGTTTCTAGGTCAAGTGCCGAAACGAATCATTGTCGGACTGGTCACCAACGCCGCTTATAATGGCGATTTAAAAAAGAATCCATTTAACTTTCAAAATTTCAAAACCAACTACTTCTCGCTGTACGTGGACGGTGAACAAGTGCCGTCCAAACCGCTACAACCACACTACGAAACCGGCAAGGGAAAATACGTGATGGCGTATCACAGTCTGTTTTCAGGCTCCGGCATACACTTTAGCGATGCTGGTAATCTCATAAATAGAGACGATTACGACGATGGATACTGTCTGATGGCATTCGATCTAACACCTGATATGTCAGCAAGCGACACGACTCATTGGAACCTAGTGCGCAACGGCAGTGTGCGTATGGAGATTGCTTTCGACACGGGGCTCACAGAGACTGTCAACTGTCTGGTATACGCAGAGTTTGACAACGTCATAGAAATCGATCGTCATCGCAACGTGTCTGCGGACTTTGGTGGTTAGATCGTCGGCGGCGGCGTCATCGTCCTCCTCCTCAGTCTACAACCAACATTCGCACAAGATGGATCGTTTATGCAGAGTACCGCGTAAAAATGTAGCATCTCCAATTATTGTAGATTTTCAATGTTTCAAGGACAACGCAAATGACTACATTCTGAAGGAAGTGTGCGTCTTGGAATTGGTCAGTGGAACACTGCTAATGCATCATATCGCCAAATCACCGTTCAGTCGAGATTACCTATCACAAGAGAAACTGCGTGAAAGCTATTGGCTCACAAAACACTGTCACGGATTGGAATGGGTCCAAGGTGATATCTGGTATCATGTGCTAGAGGAAAAGTTACGTGCATGTATCGCCAAACGACCGATTGTCTACGTCAAAGGTGCTGAGAATAAAGAGTTTGTACGATACAATTTCATCACGGATCACTGTACTACTAATGTCATGGATATCAACGATATTGGCTGCGGATCACTATCGTCAATCAACAGTCTACTATCAACAAACGCAGTGCGATGTCGCCACCACAGAACAGCCCACACACGATGCGCTCTAGCCAATTGCATCACATTACGCAGTTGGTTACATCTAAGTACAAATATCGCTGACGCTGATGATTACGCTGACGATGGTGAGAGTGATACCAGTTCCTGCTTTTGTTTTGCTACTAGCACTACTACTCCTACTACTGACTGTGGCGTCGACACAGTAGAATGAATACCTTAGAGGTACAAAAGTGTATGGCTAAACTGCCCGTACAGAATGTTGGTGTCTACGCTGCGGATCAATTGCCCCATTATATTTCACCATCTACTGCTATGATTGTGAACACTGATCCACACAATGAAGACGGCACTCACTGGGTCGCTTTCTACCTTAACAAAGGAGGAGGAATAATTGAATTCTTTGACAGCTACGGTCAACCCCCACATCTTCAATTCTACCAAGGATTCCTGAGACGCAACGCTCGTCGCTACCTGTACAACGAACATCGCCTTCAAAGTGACAACACTCTGGTCTGCGGTCAATACTGCCTTGTATTCCTGTACTGCCGCACCCACTACGGCATGAAGATGAAGGACTTTGTACAGCTCTTTGAACACTCTTCTGTCGGCCACAACGACGCACTGATTAGAAGACTCTTTGCACAAATGTATACCAATTGAATTTTGTATTTTTTTTTCAATAAACTAGTTGTGTACTCAGAATAAAAAAAAGAAATATTCTCATTATTTCCCATCCTCGCCTCCTTTAGTAATTACATTTAGCAATTAGTCAGACAGACACATATTGAACGAGCAAAACAGATATTGAATGCAAATTGTGAGGTAAAAGATGAATGTAATGCTTTGAACACATACTGCAAAGGGGGGTGTATCGATACACCCCCCTTCAATTACTCTAACCCAGGTGGGAAAGTCCTACTAATGCGTGTTGGTGAAAACACTGGGTCTGACCCAATTTTGGACATACCTATCATACAATGATTCTAAAGTAACATTCATATCCTCGCCTCCTTTAGCAATTACACTTTTAGCAAGTAGTCAGACATTTGAATTGGTAGTTTACTTTTGAATCTTAAGACTATGTGAGGGGAGGAAAAAAAGACGAATGTATATACGAACAATTTGGCTATTTATTTACACACCTTATAGATATTTTACATCGAGTATGTGCTCCTGAACAATTGAGATTGACTAGCAAAACGAGACTCGACTCAAACTAATGACTAGAACAAAGGAGCACATTTCTAAGTTTTACAAGACTCGATACAAACTAATGACTAGATTTTTCAAAATAATATACAAGTCAGGGTCTTTGGTAATATGACACAACCACTCAACGCTCCTCATCCTCCGCCTCTTCATCGTCTTGAGGGATGTCTTCGGGCTGAGGTGGAACGTCAATATGCCCCCAAGGCAGTGTGTTTACTCCGTCCGGAAGGATGTAACGTTTGTCATCGTTACAGCTCAAGGATAGCTTGTCGACTTGGACTGTGAAGACGTGGTGGTTTCGGGACTGGAACCTGGTGTTGATGGTTCTCTTCAACACGCCATTGAAAAGACATTCCCGATAGTCGTCAGAGGTTAAATTGTGTTTTACAACACCTCTAGCGACTCCCTTGGCGCGCTTCACCGTCATGACCTGCAACTCGTCATCTTCAGTCCTCTCCTCGAACTCGACTATATCCATGAAGTATAGTTTCGAGCGAAGACCGAGGTACTCGAGCAGAGGAAGACCGTTGCACTCATCCTTAAACTTTCCGATGACTTTGGCGTTTATGGGGCTGTAGCAGGGATGGTTTCGGGGTACGCACTGGTGTCGAAATCGTCCAGATGCTCCATCATGTCCTTATAAACATCTTCAGTCTGGATGTCGAACACGAAGCTGTCAGTGTCCATGTAGTCAACCTTCAGACGGTCGCCGTAGCGGTTCTTCATCTTTCGAAGGAAGTCGTACATGAGCCACTTGCTCAGATCGAGGACACACATTCCGACGTAGAGCGGTTTGTCCAGGACGATATTGACTTTCGACATGTGGACAATGGCGACGTCATCGTTGAAGTAGGTTCGGTCCAGGAAGTTTGACTTGGCCACGTACTTCCTGAACATCTCCGGCGTACACACCAGCTTAGAGTTCATTCGCTTGCGAACATTCTCGATCGTCTTGCCAAAGACCGCATTGTTCATAAGCTTGAAAAAGTCTTGCTCGAACTTGGTCTTGGCCTTCTTCCTCAGTTCGGTGTTCATTAGGATGTAGCTCTCTAACCACCGAGACTGTCGGAACGAGATGACGCGATGCACGTTCGCAAGCTCCAGTCCGTTTTCCAGCGCCTGTTGCAAGATTCTGTAATGACAGATGTAGTTCTTCTTGTCATCCAGAGTCGTAACGAGCTTCTTGAACTTCCCTCCTGGCGGACGTTTGGTCTCGCAGCAGTACGGGAGATCCTTGTGAAGATCGTGCAGGTGGGCGGGGTAGCGAAGGTCAACTTCCAAGACATAGCCCGTGGGTCCTTCGGGGTCCAACGATGCAATATCCAGGGACGCGATCTCCTCGCGGCTGAGCCATTGGAAGTGCCCCTGTGGAAGACACTGGGACATGGCCCAACCGTAAAGGTTGTTGGCGTCCAAGTATAGCAGGTGATTCGTTTACTCTTCAGGTCGTCGATCTTCAGGGCGACATCCATCATGGTTGGCCTTGGCGTGTCTAGTGACCGCCTGGGAAATACCTCCTCTGATGCCTTGCTCGAAGAAGAGGTACATATCAAAGTCCTGTATCGTATCAAGCTCCACTCGACAGGTCCTTAACATAACATCCCAGGCGTATGACGGTAGGGTGTAGTAGTGCGCAGGGTCTAGTTCGTATTCAGCCATCGACGTATCCCTGAAGCGTTCAAAGACGTCAGTCAACAGCGCAATGTCACAGCGCAGGTACTTCTCGGCGTAGTCCTTGAGGTTCCTACAACCGAAGGTTTCCCACACGTTGCGAGCATGCTCGTAGTCTGCATCCGTGATGTCCTCCAGGGTCAGGTCGTTGTGAAAATCTCGCTGCAGAGGCAGTTCCGTAGTATCTTCCAATACGGCGTTCGACGTTACAAAGTTGTACGGGAACACACCTTTCCTACGGACTAGATCGAAGAGGTGGTCTTCGGGGAATCTCTTCCTCGTCTCCAAGAGTTGAGCTGGTGGAAGTGCGGCTGCGAGGCTGGCGAGGCTCAAAGCCAGGAACCTGTAGGTGTCGAGGAACCTGACTCTGAATCCTGGCTGTCTTTTTCCACGCCCTTGCATCCCAACCGGTGCCGCTGCTCGGTCGAACAGGAACCGCTTCGTGAAAGCGATGTACCGCTCTTCCGTGTGAGCCAACACCTCAACATCACCAGGGTCGACCGCCAACTCCCGCACTATGAAGTGAGCGTCGTAGTTGGAGAGGTTGTGGAAGTAGCAGTTGACTACTCGCTGCTCCCTGTAGCGTAGGTTACATGATCTGTGTGCAGCGCCACGGAACTCGTAGGGCGGCGCGTGGTTGTGATCACGAACCTTTGGGTCTTCGCTTGAAAATGTCGATCCGCAGAGGTAGCAATTCGCTGCCGAGTTGTACTGCATCGTTTCCGCTGGGGTCAGGACAGGGCGCAGATTTCTTGCTTCGTACAGGAAGTTCCACAATCGCTCAACATCAGTTTTCAACATCTCCATAAATGTCTTTGACGCATCATCCCCGAAGTAGACTCGAGGCTCAAACTCCTCAAGTCCGTACGAGTCGATGATCTGGTACGCAAAGGCGTATGGGATGTGGATGTGGGTGGCTACTCCTCCGTGCGGTTCATCCACTTGTTCATCCATCTCCGCGGTCGGCAGTAGAGCACACTCAAAGTCCGCGTAGATGGTGAAACGCTCGCGTCGGGTGAACTCTGGATGGCTGAATTTGATTTCAGTCTTCTTCGGCGTATCCATGCGAATAGGGGCTGAAGCGGAGCAGTATCGCCTATGCTCCTCCAGACGCTGTGCACCCGTCAGACCGAGCTTGTTCGGACGGTTATCAAAGTGCGCGAAGCACCACTTACAGATGAATATCCTGCCCATATGTGCTGTGAGTTGGGGACGGATCAGTCGGCCAAGGTCTTTGATGTAGGCGTAGTGAATATCACCGTCCGTTGTCACGTACAAAAGGTCGCAATGGTCTTCACGCTCCTGCCTACAAATCTTCAAGGGGAAGACGGTGTCCTGATACTTTGGTCGTCCGTCAGGTTTCTGACCCACGCACGTGTGATCAATACCATAGACGTTGATACTGATGTTGTTTGTCCGCTCAAACGTCTTGATACTCTTCAGAGCAACGGGGAATTGAAGGCCGGTCCAATCGTATCGGGCGATGATGTCGTCGGTGTACGATGCCGGTCTTTTAGGGTGATCTTGAACAAACTTTCCCAGGACCGCATACATAAAACACCGCTCATCGGCGTTCGATACGTTGACGACTGCTTGGGTGTTCTCCAGAGACATAGGCAGTGGGAGCCAAGCTCGACCATCTTCACCTAGAGGAGTGTATTCGTTAATACCGACCTCCAAATCACGAACGGGAAGGTATGTCCACCCGGAGCCGATATGATCACACTCGGCCTTCTCTCTGATAAGCTTCGCAAAAGCTGTTGAAATGTACTGGTTCAGGTCCGAGGTCGTCGTCAGCGGAGTCATCTTCGTCTTGAAGTTGCGCAGGCAGGTGTTGTTGTGAATATTTTGGAATTCACACTCCAGCTTCAAGTTGACCTTAATGCTGCGGTGTTTCGCCAAGGTGTTCTCAAGCAACTCCGTAAGGCTCACAATCAACAACGCCATCACTTCTCCGATTGTGACGAGATTCTCCATCGGCCGCTGCAGACGGTAGGTTAGGAGGCGGTTGCGAAAACCCCGTTGAATGAGTGAGAACACGGGGCTTGACTGTCCTGCTCCAGTCATCTCAACATCATCGGGTTGTGGGTGTGTGCTCGTTCCAGGTTGTGGCTCCGTGCTGGGTCCTGGCTGGGGTTCGTCCTGTATCATAGCCACTCGGTTCAGGATCAGGTCCTTCATGATCGGACAAGAGAACCGCTCATGATGGTCCTTGTTGAACAGCTGGTTGAACTCCTGACCGCAGTATGCGCAAGGGAATCTTCGTTCTTGACCATTGCCGTGAAATTGCATGGTGTGTCGACGCAGGTTGTCTTCCCTCTTGAATTCGACGCCGCATGTGCCGCATATGAACCTGCGGACTCTGCTGTGTACCGAATCCACATGTCGACGCAGGTGTATTTCACGACGGAAACGGCGACCGCATTCATAGCAGGTGTGGCGGCCAGGACCCGGTCCTTCATCTGAAAATAAAAATAAAAACAAATTAGGATAGCTAAAGATACAAATTCCCCTCTCTCGAGAATCACATTTCAAAGTTAAGTTTGTTAAATCAAAATATCAATTTTGAAACAGGGAATGTAATCTTCTGTACTGTTTGTCTACATTGATGAACCTGGGTTCAAAGCTAAGGATGTAGCTGCAATAATGAGCTGCTCCAACCCTAAAGAAGCATTATGTTTTAGGGGGAGCGAAAATCTCCCCCTAGTAATTAAATCAATAGTACACCAGTTGTCACGGTCTCATTCTTCTTCAGGTACCTAGTTAAATATTATAAAAAAGGTAATTAGTTTCAAGGGGAAAAAGTTATTTTAATGTGGATTCTCACCTTCATCGGAGTGTTGATTGATATGGGCAGTCGTCTGCGGAGCATCAATCACCTCCCGGGGTGGAATGACTCGGTGATTCGCTTCCATGTGACGCTCTAAAGCTCCCCGGTCTACGAAGGTGGCTCGACAAAGCCGACATGCAGCTACTCCATCTGCAAACGCACAAAACGATTAGATTGTGAAGTATGTTTAACACCTACCTTTGTTTAGAGTACTTTCAAATTCTCAGTGCCCCCCCTACACAAAATGGTCGGGGGGGGGGGTTGAAATTTTGTTTAAGTATGTAATGTGGGTACTCTGATGACTTGACTTGATGGGGCGAGCAATAACATAAGTTATTAAAATTAAATTATATTGATATAGTCATGTAATTTTAAGTTTTAAAAAACAGAGTTCTCTATTCGCGCTAAATAGTTAAATCTGTTAAATAAAAATTATTTTATCACTCTCCGGTTATATTGCATAACGTATTCCTATATTACTAACATTTAGGTCTGATTAAAACAATAATGCAACGCAAAAAACGTACCTTGCTGCGTTGGTGTTGGTGTTGGTAGTTGTGGTCTCAAGCCGTGGAATCTGATGTGGTGTTGCACCAAATTGTTTCTACGCACGAAAATACAACCACAAATGGTACAAACGTGTGTGGCGTTCATCTTTAATATGGATTATAAGTTTTGATAATGACAAACAATACAGCACAACACGAACGTTTTAAATAGTTCAAAGGTGCTTTACGCAAATCGCAAATCGCAAATGATGATAATCAGCAACTAACACAAATCGCGTAGAACGGAACAGGATCGGACTAACACGTCTTCACGCACTGAACTCTCGAACTGAACTGAAGGAGGGTTGGTGAGGTGGGGTGACGCTCCCCACTAATGGATTTCGGAGAAGGTCGGGGCAAAAACTCTCAACCGCTGTCTGGGGTAAAGACCACCCTGCTCTAATGGAACTCGATACGGGCGGACTATAATGGGTTCCTGGAAGGGTCGCGTCGCCCTCCCGTCGGGGTATCAAATTACAGCATCCGCATTCCCAGACAGGTCTCGACTTGTCGGTTTTTTGTGTGAACACCTGCACCCTCCAGTCGAGGTATCAAATTACAACATCCGCATTCCCAGACAGTAGACTGGACGCGTCAGTCGGTTGTGCGAACAGCTGCCTCGGTGCAGAGTACTTGAAGGGGGGTGTATCGATACACCCCCCTTTGCAGTATATGTTCAAAGCATTGCAATGATATTCTCCTTAAAATTTGCATTCACTGGTAGTTCAATTGACCGCAAGCGCTGATGGGCTAGCTCTGTTGGTTGTAGCGTTACCCTGTTCAACTCTTGTATTAATTATCCAAAGTATGTCATGTGGGTACTGAGAATACTCGGCTTGACGAGGAGATTCCAAAAATGCAAAAAAAGGTCAAAAGTGTGGTGCGGGCCCCTTTTTTGTAAACATCATTCAAAGTGTACGATGTGGGTACTCAAATGACTCGGCTCGACTAGACGAACAAGAATCTGCAATCAGAATTCAAATCCGACTTAAGGTAACCGAGATAGTCCCCCCCTACATCGTCCAAATGTACCTTGTGGGTATGCAAATTTCTTGGCTCGACTAGACGAACAAGAATCTGCAATCAGAATTCAAATCCGACTTATGGTAACCGAGATAGCCCCCCACCCCCCCCCCCTACATCGTCCAAATGTACGTTGTGGGTACTCAAATTTCTCAGCTCGACTAGACGAACAAGAATCTGCAATCAGAAATCTGATCCGAGGTTAGGTTAGGTTAGGATAGGTTAGGTTAGGTTAGGTTAGGTTAGGTTAGGTTAATATTCGCAAAAAAAAAAATTCGCAAAAAAAAATCGCAAAAAAAGTTTGCAAAAAAGTTCGCAAAAAAAAATTCGCGAAAAAAAAAATTCGCGATGGGGGGGGCTCGGGGGGGGGCGTCCCTCCTGTCCCTCCTGGCCTCGGAGGGTCCAATACACCCTACTGTTAGGTTTTAGTATTGTTATTAATGGTTATACCAAGTCAATTTATTAGCTTTACATTCATAACATTATTATTAAACCAAAGGCAACAGTTAGCTGGCAAGCTGTTCCAACAGTGACCAACATGAATACCATGGTAGTCCAAGATTGAAGGCTGGTACCTACATATTATTACAGAATAATAATTAATGATGATTACAAAATTATTATGTGCTCTGTGGTTTCCAGCTAGGTCCGGGGTGTATGTGTGCTTTATTGGTCAGTTTACTTAAGTAACTTAAAAAAGAGATAAATATGTTAAAACATAAATGTTATCCTGATCTTAGCCATTTTTGGATTGAACTCTATAGGAGTTGAATTAAACAAATAAACAAAATAATTTAACTGTTATATGTTAAATTTTTGTAAACAAATTTAACACAGGTTTTTACAAAACGAAGTGTTTTTTCCTCAATTTAAAGAAATATTCTAAAAATATATCACATAAAATGGAGTTTAATGGAGACGAAGAGGCGTATCAGTAAAAATAAACCCTTGGCTCAGTATTTTTCATTTCACAATCGATTTGTGTAATCTACTAATAGAACAGTCTAGATTTTGTCTGACTTTTTTAATTTGGTGATGGTTGTTATCCGATTTAATAAAATTACAAATCGTTATACAAATGTAGCAAAAAACACACTACAGAATGTTAATATTTGTTCCATAAACTAAGCAATAGCGTAAATTTCAATTTCTTTATCGTCTGCCATTTTGAAATGGGAGACAGTTTTTCACTGTTTACAAAAATATCGTTTATTCAAGGATAAAACTTATGCAAAGTTCCATATTTGCATTTAATTCAGTGGTGATGGAGTAATTCAAATTCCACTAAAAATCTCACCAGTAAATAAACAATAAAAATACAAACTCTGTCACATCCGTAGTCCACTCACCAAACGTCAATGTTCTTATACAGTATGAGGCGTAAGGGTGGAATATGACGGGATACGAAGGGTGGAATATGACGGGTTACGAAAGGTTTAATATGACGGGTTAAAAAGGGTTTAATATGACGGGTTACGAAGGGTAGAATATGACGGGTTACGAAGGGTGGAATATGTTGGGTTACGAAGGGTGGAATATGACGGGTTAGGAAGGGTTTAATATGACGGGATACGAAGGGTTAAATATGACGGGTTAAAAAGGGTTTAATATGACGGGTTACGAAGGGTGGAATATGTTGGGTTACGAAGGGTGGGATATGACGGGTTACGAAGGGTTTAATATGACGGGTTACGAAGGGTTTAATATGACGGGTTAAGAAGGTTTTAATATGACGGGTTACGAAGGGTGGAATATGACGGGTTACGAAGGGTTTAATATGACGGGCTACGAAGGGTTTAATATGACAAGTTACGAAGGGTTTAATATGTCGGGTTACGAAGGGTGGAATATGACGGATTACGAAGGGTGGAATATGACGGGTTACGAAGGGTGGAATATGACGGGTTACGAAGTGTTTAATATGACAGATTAAGAAGGGTTTAATATGACGAGTTACGAAGGGTGGAATATGACGGGTTACGACGGGTTTAATATGACGGGTTACGAAAGGTGGAATATGACGGGTTACGAAGGTTGGAATATGACGGGTTACGAAGGGTGGAATATGTTGGGTTACGAAGGGTGTAATATGACGGGTTACGAAGGGTTTAATATGACGGGTTACAAAGGGTGGAATATGACGGGTTACGAATGGATTAATATGACGGGTTACGAAGGGTTTAATATGACGGGTAACGAAGGGTTTAATATGACGGGTTAAAAAGGGTTTAATATGACGGGTTACGAAGGGTAGAATATGACGGGTTACGAAGGGTGGAATATGTTGGGTTACGAAGGGTGGAATATGACGGGTTACGAAGGGTTTAATATGACGGTTTACGAAGGGTTAAATATGACGGGTTGAAAAGGGTTTAATATGACGGGTTACTAAGGGTAGAATATGACGGGTTACGAAGGGTGGAATATGTTGGGTTACGAAGGGTGGGATATGACGGGTTACGAAGGGTTTAATATGACGGGTTACGAAAGGTTTAATATGACGGGTTAAGAAGGTTTTAATATGACGGGTTACGAAGGGTGGAATATGACGGGTTACGAAGGGTTTAATATGACGGGTTACGAAGGGTTTAATATGACGGGTTACGAAGGGTTTAATATGTCGGGTTACGAAGGGTGGAATATGACGTTTTACGAAGGGTGGAATATGACGGGTTACGAAGGGTGGAATATGACGGGTTACGAAGTGTTTAATATGACAGATTAAGAAGGGTTTAATATGACGGGTTACGAAGGGTGGAATATGACGGGTTACGACGGGTTTAATATGACGTGTTACGAAAGGTGGAATATGACGGGTTACGAAGGGTTTAATATGACGGGTTACAAAGGGTGGAATATGACGGGTTACGAATGGTTTAATACGACGGGTTACGAAGGGTTTAATATGACGGGTTACGAAGGGTTTAATATGACGGGTTAAAAAGGGTTTAATATGACGGGTTACGAAGGGTAGAATATGACGGGTTACGAAGGGTGGAATATGTTGGGTTACGAAGGGTGGAATATGACGGGTTACGAAGGGTTTAATATGACGGGTTACGAAGGGTTAAATAAGACGGGTTAGAAAGGGTTTAATATGACGGGTTACGAAGGGTAGAATATGACGGGTTACGAAGGGTGGAATATGACGGGTTACGAAGGGTTTAATATGACGGGTTACGAAGGGTTAAATAAGACGGGTAAGAAAGGGTTTAATATGACGGGTTACGAAGGGTTTAATATGACGGGTTACGAAGGGTTTAATACCCCCGTCGCAGCAAACCTGCGGACTCAGCGAATTTCCAATGCATAATATATGTCTTAATACCACATAAAGCCGCAAACCAAGTTTCATAAAAATACATTCACATATAAGCGATTTTAATTATTCTCCATAAGAATAACATTGGTAATGATTATGTAGGTTTGCTGAAACAAGGAACAGAAACAATTGGGTTTTATGCAAATATAAATAGAATTTAACTAGGCGAAGCCACATACTAAGTTTCATCGATATTCAATCATAAATAAGCGATATATAACATTCTAGTTATTCTCCATAAGAAAAACATGGGGGCTGAGAAAGCAGGTTTGCTGCAACAAGGAACAGAAAAATGGGTTTTTATATAATTATCAATATAACTCAACCAAGTGAAGCTACATACCAAGTTTTATTAATTTATGTTCATAATTAAGGGAGTCATTACATTTTACATATTCTCCATAAGAATAACATGGGGGCTGAGTACGCAGGTTTGCTGCTACGGGAATAATCAACAAAAAATCAATTTTTTGTGCAAATATCTATATACCAGTACTACTTGAAGCCACATACCAAGTTTCATCAACATACATTCATAAATAATCGAGATATTAAATTTTATTTATTCTCCTAAGGATAACATTGGACAACGTACTGTGTTTAGCCCTTTGAATATCTCTGTAACGGTTGGGCGTAGAATCACAATTTAAACACCAAAATGATTGTTTTGTGGAACTGAACAGATTGGTAAAAGCAAATGTGAAGTTTACATTAAAATAAACTGAGGAAAAGCAAAAAACCGTTTTCCCATAAGATTAACATGGGAGATTTTATGAGCAAGTTTTTTTGGATTTTCTCCGCAACCACTTAACCTAGGTTAATAATTCAAAATACTAAATTATTTGTTTTTTTAAGCTCTATAACATGGCCAAAACCAAAATTAAGTTTTTTAAAAATTTTAGGGTGAAAAATGCAAAAAACTGATTTTTGAAAAATTTAAAACCCCCATAAACCCCCCTTCCCATGGTCCGATTTTTTCTGGTTTTCGAACTTAAAGTCATGAATGTCTTTTTTCACATTTGAGCCAAATTCCATCAAAATCGGACGTTTTTTACTCAAGTTATCGTGTTAACGGACACATATATAGGAATATATATATATATATATATATATATATATATATACATATATATAAATTTGAACGAATAGTGTTTTTGGCATCTGGGGACCTCAAAACAAAAAGTTATCATGGTCTCGGGCTTAAGTCTTACCATGAGACCTACGGTAATAGCTTCTTCCCTATAGGGGAAATTCGCTAATATGACGGGTTACGAAGGGTTTAATATGTCGGGTTACGAAGGGTGGAATATGACGGATTACGAAGGGTGGAATATGACGGGTTACGAAGGGTGGAATATGACGGGTTACGAAGGGTTTAATATGACGGGTTACAAAGGGAGGAATATGACGGGTTACGAATGGTTTAATATGACGGGTTACGAAGGGTTTAATATGACGGGTTACGAAGGGTTTAATATGACGGGTTAAAAAGGGTTTAATATGACGGGTTACGAAGGGTAGAATATGACGGGTTACGAAGGGTGGAATATGTTGGGTTACGAAGGGTGGAATATGACGGGTTACGAAGGGTTTAATATGACGGGTTACGAAGGGTTTAATATGACGGGTTAAAAAGGGTTTAATATGACGGGTTACGAAGGGTAGAATATGACGGGTTACGAAGGGTGGAATATGTTGGGTTACGAAGGGGGGGATATGACGGGTTACGAAGGGTTTAATATGACGGGTTACGAAGGGTTTAATATGACGGGTTAAGAAGGTTTTAATATGACGGGTCACGAAGGGTGGAATATGACGGGTTACGAAGGGTTTAATATGACGGGTTACGAAGGGTTTAATATGACGGGTTACGAAGGGTTTAATATGACGGGTTACGAAGGGTTTAATATGACGGGTTACGAAGAGTTTAATAGGACGCGTTACGAAGGGTTTAATATGACAGAATAAGAAGGGTTTAATATGACGGGTTACGAAGGGTGGAATATGACGGGTTACGAAGGGTGGAATATGACGGGTTACGAAGGGTTTAATATGGCGGGTTACGAAGGGTGGAATATGACGGGTTACGAAGGGTGGAATATGACGGGTTACGAAGGGTGGAATATGACGGGTCTTCTTAGTATTTCTCGAGTTATGATAGTTTATAAATCATAATGAACAAATTTGTGTGGTAAATGATTTCCCAAAGTGTGGACGTATTTTTCAAATGTGATTAAGTTAAATGTATTTCAAAATAACATTTTAAACATAGATGTCCTTCTCTTCATTGAGAGAGTTCATATTTTCCCCACTAGATTTCAGCGTTTTATTAAAATCCTTCATCAAAAGTTTCTGTAAACGTTGGGCATGTGTTTAACGTTCGTGTCAGTCCGGGGCCTATGATAACTAACGGGCCTGCATACACTTTTGGTCACGTGACTCTCTGCGGCCGACTTGCAGCTGTTAATGCCATATAAAAGCATTGCGGAAACCTGACCTGCCGCCAGTATTTTCCACCTCTTTAACACGGAAATAACAAAATATATAAGTTTTGAATATTATTCTAATCTACACTAAAATACGATCAGTGATACCAAAATTGAACAAATTTTCCAAATATTAAATAGACTTTTTGGGTTTACAAAAATATGTTCCTCTTCATTTACGATTGGCTAAGGTTAGTTTTTGTAAGGGGTACCGACATTTCTGAACAAATTTTGACAATTGAGGTATCACGAGAATCCCCTCAATCCGTAGTTGTGCAGAGTTGTTTTCAATTTTCGATACTAGTATTATGATGGGCACAGGTCGGCCACAAAGTTTTTTTTTTTCTACCATCAACCGTTGACATCAAATACAGAAGACATATAAACAGCCAATTTTAGTTTTATAACGTTCTGAAAAGTGTAAACAAATGACAAGTTTCAAAAAGCGTAAAATATTTTAATCCAACCCATAATAAGTATTAAAAGAATAATTTAAAATAGGATGGGGACGGTTTAATTTTGTTTGCCGTTTTATCCAGATTCATATTTTTAGTGTCTTGTAAATTATTTTATAATTTTATTCCGAGAAGATCAAAAATAAGGGAGGAGGGTCGTATTTTTACAATGTTGTCTAATGTGATATTCGGCTGCTGATCGGCCGCACAGAGTCACGTGACTTTAGGGGAAGGGGAAAGTATGCAGGCCTTCAGTTATCGTAGGCCCCGGTCAGTCGTGTCCGTGTATATTGTTCTAAATGTTCTTGTTATAGTTTCGACTTTTTTCTAATGAAACCCACAACATCCTTGAACTAGACTTCGTAAGAAGCCGAAACTAGTTGTGGATTACTTATAAAACAGGTATTCAAGTATTCACTGCTCCAATTTTGAGATGGTTGTTTGAAACCCAGGTAGATTTACTTTCCAATAGTACAAACATGTATTTTGTCAATAAAGTGAATATATCTGATGAGCGCACAAAGTGCATCTATATGTGAGTGGAGGCAATACTTCATTGTCTGGTAGTTGGTAGTGTATTTGTGTAGGTTAGTTTTCTAGGTAAGCAGCTACGAGGTATTGTTACATCATACACTTGTTCTCTTAGTGCAGCTGTTTGTAAGTAACTTCTCTTAACATGCAAAAACCCTAGTATAACTCATGTTAATTTAACCAGCTCAAAGAACACTATTCCACTATACTTCATAAAACTGAAAAAGTACAGTAGACTTTGGTATCAATTTTGATTATACATTTTAATTGTTGGCGGCTAGTCAATTATATTTGTTTATTGGTATGATGACACACAGCCCGATAACTGGACTCCCAAAAATGTTATTCTCTACCTTTAAAGACAAAAAACCACAAACCCCCAGGGCAAACTTCTGCAATTAAACATTACATGTTGCAGGACTGCTATTTCCATAAAGTAGGTAACCACTAAGAAGGCATTTTAAGAAATTTACATAGGGCTCATCTCCAAGGGTCTTCAAGGTTTCCAATTTATTCTTATGGGAATGAATAGGGCTGCAATTCACGGCGTATCGTGCTGCCGTAAATACAACATACACAGGCGGCCGTAAAAATAACCATAAACAACAATGTCAACCGATATTCTATGGCAAGACTTTGATAATGCAGTACGTTGTTCAAAAACCACAATCGCAATTATTCATAGCGGAGAACTTCATGGAAGTACAACAATTAAGATATTTTCAAACGCTAAACTCCCCCTCTTAAGACAACAATGATATTGAGAGGGAAAGAGACAAGCCCTAATATACGGCGACCAGGGGGAAACGTACAACGAACTGACTTGGGAAATTATCGTCCCAGTTGGGGAAGGGTTGGGACGACTATAGTTTGCTATAAATACAGGGGCTGTGAGAGAGGTTCAGAGCAGATTACATGTTTGAATGTTAACGTCTTGAATTCAATCAAGATTGTAAGCTAATAAACGGTATAAGGAAACTGACACGTACTTTCTCCCTTTTAGCCTTTTAACTTTAATGAATAAATTACTTTTTATTTACTAGATATAGAATACAAAGCACGGACGAGTGTACAAAAATCTTGTAAACAAGTTGTTTTCAAAAACATCCACCCAAATCCCTGTTTTGGAGGCACTACAGAATCCATTGCTACACACGTGGTTTAAAGAGGGGAAATGCCCCTTATTCACCCCCCCCAAGGGCTATTAAGGGGTAAGATATTTCGAATTTCCTCTATTGGTCAATGCTAACTTGACAAGCGTATCAAGTTTGAACAAAAATTATCGATAAATAAGAGAGAAATAGTAATTTTTGTATTCCTTATAAAAGTAGCATTGGACAACGTACTGCGTTTCCCGCAAAATGAAAATTTAAGTTTTCTTCAACCAGTAATCGTAGAATAGTAATTCAAGATACTAAATTATTTAGTTTTTGAGCTCTTTTTAATGGTGAATAGTAATTTATTTTTATATTTATGTTTTGTTTTATGAAAAATCCCAAAAACTGAATTTTTGATATTTTAAGTCTTGTAATTTCTGATCCCGAATTTTTACAGAAATGCACGTGGTGTCATTTTATTGGAAAACTAAAGTTCTACAAACGACTAAAGTTAAATCAAAATCGTTAGAGCCGTTTTTGAAAAATCTTGATTTGTAATTTTTTGGCGGTTTTTGGGGGATAATTTCCCTTAAAAATCAAAAATTTCAAAAATATGAAAAACATTCTTGGAGATATCGTGGATTAGTACGTACATACAGAATTTCATAAAAATCGGACCATTGGTTAGGGCTCTAGCTCTGTACACATACATACAGACAGACAAACAGACAGACAGACAGCCAGACACACAGACATCACGTAAAAATCACTTTTTTGGGTTCAGGGAGCACCAAAACGAATATTTACACTAACAACTCAAATTCGAAAATTTTGATGAAAACATTACTTTCTCCATATACTAAGTATAAGGGGAGAAAGTAAAAGGGGATGACTTTTAATAAGGCAAACTGAAAACTTGGTTACTGACTACATTTAATGTAACTATAATCATACTAAGCAGAACTTAGTTCAACCAAAGGACAAGGAAATACAAATGGAACTGAGATTTGAATAATGGCTCTGCTGAGAGGAGGCCTAGAGTTGGTGCTCTTAGCTAAACTTCAACCCAACGCTCTGGAATATGATAAGCTTAAATCCCTGTTTGTGGTTCATTTGAGTTAGCTTCTTCAAATACCAAATGGAGTAAGCTTTTAATTGCATATCGTTTTTGAGTAATTATACCTGGTTTTTACGAGCTTTTTTAATTAACTAATACTGAATAAGAAATAAATTAAAGGTAAATCAAAATATAAGGTAATTAACTCCTAATTACTTTTGAAAGGCTGAAGGTCGCCTAAATACAGACATAAGTGCCTAGAAGGTGAGATAATTCCTTTTTCCTTCTATTCATAATCAAAACATATGATCGAAGAGAGGGTTCATGAGTTGGTTATCATGGACACGGAGGATTTTGTATATAGATTTAGTTGTAAATAGGGGAAAAATAGCGGCCACTGTGTAGACTTCACTTTTCTTGGATATCAATAAGAGTTTACACACTCTGTGTGTATTAAGGTCGTTGGAAAACACAGACCAAAACAAAAACAGTATTCTAAATAAGAAATTTGCATTTTTGATTATAGAAAAACACATATTATTGAAGTTGTTTATTGGAATAAACATGAATAAGAATACTCTTATGCATGTACTCCGATAGGTAAATAACACTAAATATAATTAAAAAATTTCAATTTCACCATAACAATATCCGAAATTGAAATTGTATCTAGTTATTTTATAAAATTTCTCAAAGTAAATATTGGTAAGTTTGATCAGATTTTGGAGAACAGCTTTTAGATGTATACCTTTTTTTTTAGGTAAATTAGCTTTCAAGTTATAACAGTTTAAAGGGTAATAACGAACCAGATGTCACTCAATCCCCTTTTGCGCTGTAACGCTATTCATCAATGTCATTCTAACAATTTCAATTCGAAAGGGTCCAATCTGGTCTTAGTATTAACAACAAATAGTTATACAAGAGTACAAATAAAGTAATACAATTTTAACTTAAATTAAAGGAAATATATTTAATCGCAAGTTTGCAATTATATTTAGCCAGATATATAAATTATAAATTTAGAGGATTGGGTTTAGCTCCTTTTTCCGTTTGTAAGAGAAGGGTAAATCATCTAAGTTGACACAAAGAGACAAATAACATTTGTTTAATTAAAAATCATGGTATAACCACATGACTCTTTCAAAATAACAACCCATAATCCCTATAATTATTTAGTCATGAAACCATAATTTTATTCAGATTCAGAAAGAAGACTGCGTAATCTTACTCTATTAGAATCTTTATCATCTTGATCCTGTGGATTTAAAGTATCATTTTTTGTTTGCTGGACCACGTTTTGCTGCACCAAAAATAGACCCGACTTTCTTACACGATATGACTGGACAACATCGAGGAAAGCGTTTTGAAGGGTCAATCGGCGTCAATCGGCACGATCCTGTGGGGCTGGATCCTTGGATCCTCTGCTCAGTGCATCTGCGAACATTCCACATAAACTTAAGTACATTCAGTGATTTTAAAGGTCTAGGGGAGAATTCCCAGGTAGTGATGGAGGGTAAATTAAAATAGAGAGATGTAGTTCCAAATTTAAAAATATATTTTTCAAGAAAATGCGATATGTTGTGTAAGGTAGTAAAAATAAAAAATCGTTACTAATCGCAATTGAAAATAATATATAATAATTAACTCATCAGCAACGCAACGACAACATTTTCCGTAGTTATGTAACGTATATTAACAACGGTATAATTTAGTAAAAGTATTTGTATCAAAACTGTCAAGTTCTGTGTTAAATATTCTTTGAACTTTTTTAAAATCATTCAAATTAATAAACTATATTCCTAATTGCAATAACCTCGCGTGACGTTACCCTCACAGGGCCGCATGCTGAATGGATTGATAAAACATTTGGTAAAAACGAACATCAGCCTAATATGATCACTAAATGTGAAAATTTTCATTTTAAAGCCTATTATAAAAACTACAGAAGTAATGAATTTGGTATTATAATTGGTCTAACCTTAAAATTAATGCTACAGCAGCATCAGTTTTTGAGAAATAACAAGCTTAATACGCTTAAAACTAAATGCGTAACTTTAAATAAATGTTACAAATATTATTTCATACATTTACTCTATAATTGGCTTAAGAAAACTGACATATTCCTTCTCTTTTTAACCAAATTGTAATCTAAACATCCATTTATATGTAATATAAACAAAATATAAAGTATGTCAGTATATATAGACAGTCTAGTAAAGCAACGTTTTGGGAATGTTCACCTAAATCTCTCAATTTGAGGTATTGCAGAACCATTATATAAATATATAGTAACATGAAGGAGGGGATTAACCCTCTTTCTCCCAGGGTTGGATAGAAACATAATCTTCAGGTCAATGTTTAATATCTGACCCAGAAATCATCCAGAAATGTGCGCGGTGTAATTTCATTCACCACAACATGTTTATAAAAGTCGATATAGTTTTAAATGTGCTTATGTTATTAGGAGTTTTAAGGGGGAAAGTCACTTAAAAAAAATATAGATGAGTATTTGGAGATACCGTGAATCAGTACCTACATTTTATATTTTTCGGAATCGGTCCCTTTGGAGTGGTCTCTAGGTCTGTACACATCCAGACGTGACGGATTCTCTCTAGGTCTGTACACATCCAGACAAGGCACGTTCTCTCTAGATCTGTACATATACACGCAAGAAACGTTCTCTCTAGGTCTGCACATCCAGACGAGACACGTTCTCTCTAGATCTGTTCACATCCAGACAAAACACGATGCTTCACAATTCACATCCTCTCTAGATCTGTACACATCCAGACAAGACACTTTCTCTCTAGGTCTGTACACATCCAGAAAAGACACGTTCTCCCTAGATCTGTACACATCCAGACGAGACACGTGCTCTCTAGTTCTGTAAACATCCAGACAAGACACGTTCTCTCTAAGTCTGTACACATCCAGACAATCCACGTTCTCTCTAGGTCTGTACATATCCAGACAAAACACGTTGCTTCACAAGTCACGTCCTCTCTAGATCTGTACACATCCAGACAAGACACTTTCTCTCTAGGTCTGTACACATCCAGAAAAGACACGTTATCTCTAGATTTGTACACATTCAGACGATAAGCGTTCTCTCTAAAACTGTACACATCCAGACGAGACACGTGCTCTCTAGTTCTGTAAACATCCAGGCAAGACACGTTCTCTCTAGATCTGTACAAATCCAGACAAGACACGTTCTCTCTAGGTCTGTACACATCCAGACAAGACACGTTCTCTCCAGGTCTTTACACATCCAGGTGAGACACGATTTCTCTAGGTCTGTACACATCCAGACAAGACACGTTCTCTCTAGGTCTGTACACATCCAGACAAGACACTTTCTCTCTAGGTCTGTACACATCCAGACAAGACACGTTCTCTCCAGGTCTTTACACATCTAGGTGAGACACGTTCTCTCTAGGTCTGTACACATCCAGACAAGACACTTTCTCTCTAGGTCTGTACACATCCAGACAAGACACGTTCTTTCCAGGTCTTTACACATCCAGGTGAGACACGTTCTCTCTAGGTCTGTACACATCCAGACAAGACACTTTCTCTCTAGGTCTGTACACATCCAGACAAGACACGTTCTCTCCAGGTCTTTACACATCCAGGTGAGACATGTTTTCTCTAGGTCTGTACACATCCAGACAAGACACGTTCTCTCCAGGTCTTTACACATCCAGGTGAGACACGTTCTCTCTAGGTCAGTACACATCCAGACAAGACACTTTCTCTCTAGGTCTGTACACATCCAGACAAGACACGTTCTCTCCAGGTCTTTACACATCCAGGCGAGACACGTTTTCTCCAGGTCTTTACACATCCAGACAAGAGACTTTCTCTCCAGGTCTTTACACATCCAGGTGAGACACGTTCTCTCTAGGTCTGTACACATCCAGACAAGACACTTTCTCTCTAGGTCTGTACACATCCAGACAAGACACGTTCTCTCCAGGTCTTTACACATCCAGGTGAGACACGTTTTCTCTAGGTCTGTAGACATCCAGACAAGACACTTTCTCTCTAGGTCTGTACACATCCAGACAAGACACGTTCTCTCTAGATCTGTACACATCCAGACAAGACACTTTCTCTCTAGGTCTGTACACATCCAGACAAGACACGTTCTTTCCAGGTCTTTACACATCCAGGTGAGACACGTTCTCTCTAGGTCTGTACACATCCAGACAAGACACTTTCTCTCTAGGTCTGTACACATCCAGACAAGACACATTCTCTCCAGGTCTTTACACATCCAGGTGAGACACGTTTTCTCTAGGTCTGTACACATCCAGACAAGACACGTTCTCTCCAGGTCTTTACACATCCAGGTGAGACACGTTCTCTCTAGGTCTGTACACATCCAGACAAGACACGTTCTCTCCAGGTCTTTACACATCCAGGTGAGACACGTTCTCTCTAGGTCTGTACACATCCAGACAAGACACGTTCTCTCTAGGTCTGTACACATCCAGACAAGACACGTTCTCTCCAGGTCTTTACACATCCAGGTGAGACACGTTTTCTCTAGGTCTGTACACATCCAGAAAAGACACTTTCTCTCTAGGTCTGTACACATCCAGACAAGACACGTTCTCTCCAGGTCTTTACACATCCAGGTGAGACACGTTTTCTCTAGGTCTGTACACATCCAGACAAGACACGTTCTCTCTAGGTCTGTACACATCCAGACAAGACACGTTCTCTCCAGGTCTTTACACATCCAGGTGAGACACGTTTTCTCTAGGTCTGTACACATCCAGACAAGACACGTTCTCTCTAGGTCTGTACACATCCAGACAAGACACGTTCTCTCCAGGTCTTTACACATCCAGGTGAGACACGTTCTCTCTAGGTCTGTACACATCCAGACAAGACACGTTCTCTCTAGGTCTGTACACATCCAGACAAGACAAGTTCTCTCCAGGTCTTTACACATCCAGGTGAGACACGTTCTCTCCAGGTCTTTACACATCCAGGTGAGACACGTTTTCTCTAGGTCTGTACACCTCCAGACAAGACACGTTCTCTCTAGGTCTGTACACATCCAGACAAGACACTTTCTCTCTAGGTCTGTACACATCCAGACAAGACACGTTTTCTCTAGGTCTGTACACATCCAGACAAGACACGTTCTCTCGAGGTCTGTACACATCCAGACAAGACACGTTCTCTCCAGGTCTTTACACATCCAGGTGAGACACGTTCTCTCCAGGTCTTTACACATCCAGGGGAGACACGTTTTCTCTAGGTCTGTACACATCCAGACAAGACACGTTCTCTCCAGGTCTTTACACATCCAGACAAGACACGTTCTCTCTAGGTCTGTACACATCCAGAGAAGACACTTTCTCTCTAGGTCTGTACACATCCAGACAAGACACGTTTTCTCTAGGTCTGTACACATCCAGACAAGACACTTTCTCTCTAGGTCTGTACACATCCAGACAAGACACGTTCTCTCTAGGTCTGTACACATCCAGACAAGACACGTTTTCTCTAGGTCTGTACACATCCAGACAAGACACGTTCTCTCTAGGTCTGTACACATCCAGACAAGACACGTTTTCTCTAGGTCTGTACACATCCAGACAAGACACGTTCTCTCTAGGTCTGTACACATCCAGACAAGACACGTTCTCTCCAGGTCTTTACACATCCAGGTGAGACACGTTTTCTCTAGGTCTGTACACATCCAGACAAGACACGTTCTCTCTAGGTCTGTACACATCCAGACAAGACACTTTCTCTCTAGGTCTGTACACATCCAAACAAGACACGTTCTCTCCAGGTCTGTACACATCCAGACAAGACACGTTCTCTCCAGGTCTTTACACATCCAGGTGAGACACGTTCTCCCCAGGTCTTTACACATCCAGGTGAGACACGTTTTCTCTAGGTCTATACACATCCAGACAAGACACGTTTTCTTTAGGTCTGTACACATCCAGACAAGACACGTTCTCTCTAGGTCTGTACACATCCAGACAAGACACTTTCTCTCTAGGTCTGTACACATCCAGACAAGACACGTTCTCTCCAGGTCTTTACACATCCAGGTGAGACACGTTCTCTCTAGGTCTGTACACATCCAGACAAGACACGTTCTCTCCAGGTCTTTACACATCCAGGTGAGACACGTTTTCTCTAGGTCTGTACACATCCAGACAAGACACTTTCTCTCTAGGTCTGTACACATCCAGACAAGACACGTGCTCTCTAGGTCTGTACACATCCAGACAAGACACGTTCTCTCTAGGTCTGTACACATCCAGACAAGACACGTTCTCTCTAGGTCTGTACACATTCAGACAAGGCACGTGCTCTCTAGGTCTGTATACATCCAGACAAGACACGTTCTCTCTAGGTCTGTACACATCCAGACAAGACACGTTTTATCTAGGTCTGTACACATCCAGACAAGACACGTGCTCTCTAGGTCTGTACACATCCAGACAAGACACGTTCTCTCTAGGTCTGTACACATCCAGACAAGACACATTCTCTCTAGGTCTGTACACATCCAGACAAGACACGTTCTCTCTAGGTCTGTACACATCCAGACAAGACACGTTTTCTCTAGGTCTGTACACATCCAGACAAGACACGTGCTCTCTAGGTCTGTACACATCCAGACAAGACACGTTCTCTCTAGGTCTGTACACATCCAGACAAGACACGTTCTCTATAAATCTGTACACGTTCAGGGAGCACCAACACGAATATTTCCACCAATCATTAGATTCGAAAATATTGAATGAATCATTACTTTTTCCATATACTATGTGCAGGAGAATCAAGGTTTGTTAAGTTTGGTAAAACTTTAGAAATTCTAAACACGATACGAAATGCTAAATCAACACATGGTCGAAACAATTTTCCTAGGTTCAGTTTACTTTTAAATTATATGGTTAAACTGACAACTTATTAATTTACAAAATCTCACCGTTGAGTAGTTATTGCCACAATTCCGTTTATCAGTTTGATACATCGGTTCAGCTCACAAGTGCCACGGTGTCCTGGCCAATTTTGTTTGGGATGATACAGTCCTTTGCCATCCCTGCAGAATTCTAATTAAAACATTGAAGTCAGTTTATTTTTTAAAAGGAAAGTGTATTTACAATAGGAAAGTGATATTTTAAAAATATTGTGAAGAATATTTAACGGATATATATAAATGTGCATATGTTTTTACGAATAGTTTATTCGTTTAATTAAATAAAACTGCAATAAGTTGTTTAATGATCCAATAAATCCTAACAACATAAAAGCAGGTTCATAAACATATATGTTATAGCTACACAAAAGTTATTTGTGTTTGAGTTTTGACACAAAATTATTAGTGATATAAGGATTGTTCTAGAGTGTTACAAAATAAAACTCACATGCTTACTATCTTATTGCATCAGTGCCAGATGTCATAGGTTCAGTTTAGCTTTTTATGATTAGGGTGCGGCCTACCTGCCTTCCGCACGCTAAAGAAATCTTCTAAAAAAAACTTTTTTCAGATATGTTCATCCAAATCCCACTTTTGGAGTCACTACAAAATCCTTTGCTACACAAAGTGGTTTAAGAGGGGAATCACCCTCTTATCTCCCCCAGGCTTAGGGTGATTAATATTTTTGAATATCCTCTGTTCATTAATGCTAACTTGACCTGTATATCAAATTTCAATTAAATTAACCATTAAATAAGGGAGAAATTGAAATTCTTGTATTCCCCATACTAAATTCCCCCGCTAAATGAAAGTTTCAATACTCTCCGCAACCCGTAATCGTAGAATAATAATTCAAAATACAAAATTGTTTAGTTTTTTTAGCTTTCGTTATTGGTGACATGTAAATTTTGTTCAGCACTTAAAAAATTGTTTATGAAAAATGAAAAAAAAAAATAAGAATTTTGGAAATTTTAAGCCCTCTATTATCTTAACCCGAATTTTTCCAGAAATTCGGGTGGTGTAATTTTGTTGGAAACCTAAAGCGCTACAAACTAGTAAGTTTAATTAAAATTGTTAGAGCCGTCTTTGAGAAATTTGGATTTGTCTTGTTTTTTGGCGGTTTTTGGAGATAATTACCCTTAAAAATCTAAAATTAAAAAATGGAAAAAACTAGATATATCGTGGATATATCTAAACCTACATACACTGGAGTTGTCTCTAGCTCTGTACACATCCAGATAGACAAACATCACTCAAAAATCACTTTTTTGGATTCAGGGAGCACCAAAACGAATATTTCCACTTACAACTCAAATTGGAAATGTTTACGAAAACAATACTTTCTCCATATTCCATGTATAGTTGGGAGAAAGTGAAAGTAAATACAGTCCAAAATAATTATTACATACTATTTGACAAATAAATGCATGTTGGTTAAGTGACAGTCTCAAGACGCGATTAGGGGGAAAGTCATTACCGAGCATGCGCAAATAAGGCGCTACGGATGAAAAAAAACATCCTAGTGATGCATTTTTAAACAGCTCTTTTGAGTTTCCATTTGAAGGGTGGTAAGGCAAGGTCCTTGGTATTGTGGCTTAGTGACATTCAGCATAAATGTACGAAGTCATACAAAACACAAGAATGTAGTACTGTATTTCAGAATTTGTTGTCGGTTCTTCGACTTAAGTTCGAAGGTTAACGTTGTATATTTGTTAAAAGTAATAACATGACAACTATTAGTGAGTTTAAACTTATCATTGTAAACATATCTATAAGTTGAAAAATGTGCGGTATATATTATATATTTTTAAAAGTTCATTAACATTAAAATTTTTGATGAGCTTAAATTATTACTATAGAAATTTGTTTAAATTGATGAAACGTGAAGTCTTTGATTGGTATATTTTTAAGGCTACTAGGTACTCTGTCAGGCAGACGAGGATAACAGCAGGTATCATTATAGTCAAATAGGCTGTTCTGACCTGTTTCTGGAGCTAAAAGGAATGCTGTTTATCGTAGTTTCGTATTTATTTTTTGAATAAATAAACAAATGAAAGAATTTTGCATAGTTGTTATTTTGTGCATGTGATAAAAAAATCTGCCCTCAAAATATTGATTGTGTTCAGATTTCAAGCGTCTGTTTTATGCGTGTTTTTTTCTGTCGTTCTGAACCCGACGAAGCTGTTGAAGTAAAGAAAGTTTTACACGAATATTTCAGGACAAAATTTTAAAATTTGATTTATTATAGTTGGTGAATACTACAGGAAAATTAATCCACAAGAGTGAATAAAATAGACAATATCATATGTTATATATATTACAGATGTTTTTAATTTTAACATAACATGTAAATAAACAAATACAATTTTGTGTTGGTCATATACCAATCATGTCTTAATTTTATTTCTTTTAGAATTATATATTTTAATTATTCAACTTCACGCATCATCCATTATTTTTGGTCCTCCTCAAGCAGATAGTAATTGAATTTCAGCAATGGAACAACAGTCCACTCTACTAATAAACTGATATATTATTTATCATTTTTTCAATTCTTGATTTCGTTATATTCACGCATTACAATACCAGCAATTCAAAATGGCACCTCAAAGAACAGGAGACTTCAAACCAGAAACTTACAGAAGGTTGACAGCAATCCTGAAAACAAGACTCATCGCAATCAAAACGGCAGTCGAAACTATACAAACGCAAGATGAAGAAATCAGTCCCATTCAGCGGAAAACATTGAAGACGTACACATCAGAAGTTGAGAGGAAACGGGCGGACTTCGAGCAGAACTTCCTACGCGCAATATCACTTGCAGACGGAGATGCCTTGTCCGACGAAATTCTCGCAGCCGACCAAAATGAAGTCGAAGACCTCTGCATTCACATTTCATCAGTGATAGATCTATTACAACCTACGGACGAGTCACAATCACACATAAGTGACAGTATGGTAACTCCAGGTACGTTTATCAATGCTACCCATAGTACAGTACGTTTGCCAAAATTTGAACTTAAAAAATTCAATGGTGATTTACCAAGTTGGACAACATTCATTAACTTGTTTGATACTTCGATACACCTTAACAACTCATTGTCAAATGTCATCAAGTTTCAGTACTTACTAAGCGTGTTATCTGGCGAACCTTTCAATTTAATTCGCAACCTAAACTTGTCTGATGAAAATTATGTAATCGCTTACAACTTGCTTCGTGATAGGTACCAAAATGACCGACGATTGCAATTGATGCACTTAAATCAGCTTCTTGACCTTCCGGAAATTTCTCTCAGTTATGTGCCCGGAATCCGACATTTTGTCAATGCATACAATGAAAACACTCAAGCGTTACATGCTATTCAATGTGAAATGCCAGATCCCAACCCTTTGTTAATTGCAACCTTATTGCGTAAAATGGATGTAGAACTACGCAAACGCCTAGAATCATCGCGAAACATGTCCTCATCCATTAACCATACCTTACCTTCAATTAAAGAAATTTTAGATTTTCTCAATCATGAATGCATACAACATGAAGATGCCACTTTTTCACTCGGTACCCGGCTTAACGACGTGCAGCTTACTAACATCTGTCCCAAATCCACACCTCAACGTTCAACGTTTCAGAGGAAAAATGTGACTTCCATTCATAGTACTACCTCTCCTGATAACAGCACATCTAACCTATGCGCTGTATGCAATCAATCCAACCACAAAACCTACTTATGTCCCATTTTTCTCGCAAAAAGCCCACAAGAACGTTTTCAATTGGTGAAAGCTAAACATCATTGCATTTCATGTCTTGGGATGCACGATTTGAAAGCATGTAGGTCTCAATCAACTTGCAAAACGTGTCACAAACGACACAACACTTTGTTACACTTCAACTCTAACAAATCGGATGGCATTTCTCATCCATGCACTTCTAACGTTCATACTATCAACCGCAATTCCGTTGATCTTGCAATCAGCAATCCAAACAATGCGGATACATCCGTTATACTAAGTTCTCAAAATCAGTCTACCCAGACCAATAAACCAACCATGGTTTTACTTGGCACTGTCATGCTTAAAATACGCATATCAAATGGCGTATCTCATACATTCAGGGCATTGCTTGATTCAGGTAGCATGTGCACATTAATTACTGAACATGCAGTCAGTTTACTAAATGCACGACGTCATCGGTGCGACGTTCAAATCTTGGGTATTAATCAACAAATGACTCAAAGTAAGGGACAAATATTCGCAACATTGGAAACATTGTCTGGTCTTCAGATCATCGCAGATCACTCTATGGTCATCTTAGACAAACTTACCATCGATCTCCCCCGCATGCCTGTCTCACAAGATATTGTTCAATACACGCAACAGTATAACCTTGCTGATCCTACATACCATAAACCAAATCGGGTTGATATCATTTTGGGAGCCGCACTGTTTCCGTATATTTTCACTGGAAAACAGACCTCTCTAGGCCCTAATATGCCACACATCATTGATACTCCTCTCGGTCATGTTATCATGGGCACTATTCCATGCAATCAGCAATCATCATCACAATCATTATCCACTTCTGCACAAACCAGTACACTCAATGTGTGCCTCCATTCAATTAATGATACTGACATTCATAACTCTATCCAACGTTTTTGGACTCAAGAGGAACCTCCATCATGTTCTATCCAATCTCAAGAAGATATTCTCTGTGAACAACACTTCATTGAGTCACACAGTCGTGACGAAACGGGACGTTATACTGTACGTTTTCCATTCAAAAATTCGGACAAAACATTAGGCACATCTCGCAATGCCGCCGAATTGAGATTAAGGGCTATGGAACGTAAATTCACCACTGACAAACGGTTTTCATCACTCTATCATGAATTTATGGACGATTATTTCTCCCTCGATCATATGTCAAAATGCGAGGATACTTCCGTATCTGATACTCATTACTTTTTACCGCATCATGGTGTTCTGAAGGAAGCTAGCTCCACTACAAAATTACGCACAGTTTTTGACGCTAGCTGCAAGACTAGTTCTGGGTTTTCTTTAAATGACTTGCTTTTCACTGGTCAAAAGTTGCAGACTAACATCGCTGACATACTCATACATTTCCGCCGTCATAACGTGGTATTTTTTTGTGACATACGACAAATGTATCGGCAGATTAACATTCATCCTGATGATCGCAATTTTCAGCTAATCTTATGGAGACAACATACTGATCAACCAGTTAGCATTTATCGCCTTAATACTGTAACTTACGGCATGAACAGCTCACCATTTTTAGCCATTCGTACGTTACACCAACTAGCCGATGACGATGGTCATGATTTTCCAAAAGCAGCTCATGCCATACGCAACCACACATATGTGGACGACATCATCACGGGAGCGGATACCGTGGAAGAAGCCGTTGAACTGCAAAATCAACTCACATCATTATTAAATCGTGGATGTTTTGAGTTACGTAAATGGGTATCTAATTCCCCTCAGCTACTACGTAATGTTCCAGACTCCCATATTGAATCTCCTACATTTTTACCTAACTCTCCAGATCCACATTTTACGGTTTTGGGCCTGAAATGGTCACCGATTACAGATTCATTTTCTTATACCTTTTGTTTGCCTGAAACAACGAACACTCATACCAAACGGACGGTTCTTAGCTCTATTGCAAAAATCTATGATCCTTGCGGATTCCTCGCTCCGTTTATTATGCTTGCTAAGTGTTTCATACAACTTATCTGGACAAAAGGTCTAAGTTGGGACGCACCATTACCAAAAGACATTCAATCTCAATGGAATTTACTATTAAGCGACACTAAATATCTATCGCAAGTCACGATATCCCGCTCATTAAACCTTAACGCATCACATAAACTAGAATTGCACGGTTTCTGTGACGCGTCTGAAAGCGGTTACGCAGCTGTCATCTACTTCAGATGTGTACAACCTAATGGTACCACAACTGTCAATCTTGTTTTATCGAAAAGTCGAGTTGCACCTTTGAAACGTGTTACCATACCACGACTAGAACTTTGCGCTGCTCACTTACTTGCGCAACTTGTGGCTCATTGCATTTCTTTGTTTCCCGAACACTTAACACTGAACAAAGTCCATCTTTGGAGTGATTCTATGATCACACTAACTTGGTTACGAACTCCTCCATATCGCTTGAAAACATATGTGGCAAATCGTGTGTCTCAAACGCAAGAACTTATTCCAACTGATGCCTGGAATCATATTTCATCTGATGATAACCCAGCTGATTGTGCATCACGTGGTTTACTTTTGTCTCATTTAACAAAACATTCTCTTTGGTGGAATGGTCCATCCTGGCTTGCATTACCGTCTCAAGAATGGCCTACAACTAAATTCATTCCCGTTACGCTTGACACTTCGCACGAGGTTAAACTAAATCCACTAACGGTACAGTTTGAGCCACGATGCTTGGCGCCTGGGAAAGGCGAGAAACAACTCAAATTTATCGCAAATAAAAACAAACAATAAAAAAAATAACCAAAACCAATGTTTTAAAATTTAATTAATTAATTTTGCTTTCTGTTGACAAAAATATACTGTAACACTAACGGTAATAAGCCAAATATAAGCCAAAAGTCATTCCAGAGCATACGCTAACCAGGCGTCAAGCACTGTGACCCGAACTGTACTACTGAATAACCAACGAGAAGAATGGTCAATTTTGTTCAAGTTCTCATCTTGGAATTTGCTACAGCGAGTAATGGCCTATGTATTGAGATTTATACATAACTGCAGAAATTCTTCATTGCGGCACGGTAATCTCTCACCAGAAGAACTCAACAACGCACGAATTAAAATCTTTTTCTCAGTGCAACAGTCGACCTTTCATAAAGAGTTTAACGAATTAGCACAAAATGCTTGTCCAAAACACATGCGACAGTTAAATCCTTTTATTGACAGTAACCACTTGATTCGCGTTGGTGGACGCCTACGAAACACTTCACTACCTCAGGACGTGAAACATCCAATCTTGTTGCCAAAACGACATCACATAGTTAACATAATGATAGATTATTATCATGTTCAACACTTGCATGCTGGCCCACAACTCGTCCAATCGCTATTGTCACAACACGTTTGGATTTTGAACGCAAGAAGCACTATTCGTATACGCATTCATAAATGTGTGACTTGTTTCAAACATCGTCCTATTAACACAAACCCACTCATGGCAGACTTACCATCAGTTCGAGTTAACCCGTCTAAACCCTTCACATCAACAGGCATAGACTATGGCGGACCATACACCGTTAAAGTAGCGAATCTAAGATTCACTAAACACATCAAAGTGTATCTTTGCGTTTTCATTTGCATGGTTACAAAAGCTGTTCATCTCGAAGTAGTTACAGATTTAACTACTGACGCTTTCATCGCCGCACTCACCAGATTTATTTCTCGGCGTGGAATATGCACGGACATCTACTCAGACTGTGGAACCAACTTTGTAGGTGCTAATGCAGCTCTCCGCAAGATCATCCAATCTACAACACGAACTAAGGATTCCAAACAACGCATTCAAAGTTTTTCATCTAATTTGAGCATTCGTTTTCACTTCAATCCACCGGCATCACCACACCATGGCGGACTTTGGGAAAGCGCAATCAAAAGTGCGAAACATCATCTGCACCGAGTTATGGGAGATACTGTACTGAGTTTACCCGAATTTATGACCTTAACAGTTCGCATTGAAGCTATGCTTAACTCGAGACCATTAACACCATTATCCAGTGATCCATCAGACTTAATGGCGCTAACTCCCGGGCATTTCCTAACTGGCGGTCCTCTCGCATCCCTTCCTGAGAAAGATGTAACTCACACTCCTGCAAATCGACTCAAACATTGGCATTTGGTACAACAATTCTACCAACGCATTTGGAACCGCTGGAGTTTAGAGTACCTCCATACGCTCCAACAAAGAACTAAATGGAACATCAAATCATCTAATTTGCAAATCGGAGACTTGGTACTCGTTCAATTAACTTCTAGTTCTCAGTCTTGGCCACTGGCTCGCATCATAGAAATATTTCCCGGATCAGATGGCACAGTACGCGTGGTCAAAATCAAGACCAAAGATGGTATCTACGTTCGACCAGCAACAAAGATTTTTCCTCTGCCAATTGGTTGAAAATAAGACGTTATTACGTTGAAGTCCATGCTACTTCAAGGCGGCCGGTATGGTGAATACTACAGGAAAATTAATCCACAAGAGTGAATAAAATAGACAATATCATATGTTATATATATTACAGATGTTTTTAATTTTAACATAACATGTAAATAAACAAATACAATTTTGTGTTGGTCATATACCAATCATGTCTTAATTTTATTTCTTTTAGAATTATATATTTTAATTATTCAACTTCACGCATCATCCAATAGTAGTAATTTTCCTGAAGATCCACTTCATAATTTATTTAATGTCTCCTAAACACATCAAAGAGGTCTACAGATAATTTTGGAAGCTCATAAAACTTTCTTCAAAATGTGTACTAAAAATTGTACATGCACGTAAATTATTAATAAACAGGAGATCAAAAAAATAAACAAATAATTTGAAATATATATTGTATGAGTACTTGTTATCTAATATACTAAATAAAATCTAACTGCCTGAATTCGCCTCATAAACATAATATTATCACTATTATTATTTGTTTAATAACCAACAACATTGAATTTAATTGTATTTTGATAATATTATAATTAAAGTGAAAATTCTTTGCTTACCGTTTTTAGAGAGTAGGCCAGGAATGCTTACTCCTGAAAGTATCGTGTTCATGTAAAAATAAGATATATATTTAAGTACAATTTTAAACATTTTACTCAATATTAACTTTCTTATTCAAACATATTCTCAGTACAGTACTTAAAAACCATAACTTAAACAAAGTTACCATACAAATATATATATATATATATATATATATATATATATATATATATATATATATATATATATATTTGTATATTATAACTGCCAAGTCAATTGAATTTCAGGGCTTCGAGATCACGTGAGTATAGAGTAACATTGGAGACACTGCATCACCGTGCAATGTTTCATTTGTAAACAATGCGTACATCATAAATTAAAATCGTAGTCGATATCAGAGCTGACGAGAAAAACTTAAATTTACTAAAATTAACACGGGTTTTAATAATAATTTTTCTTAAAATTGTTCAGAAACTATATAAATTTATATTTAGATTATTCTATTTAATGAACTTTGTTGAACAATAAGTAATAACATGCACCAAATTACATTACCTGTGCTTTAATGGAAACATTTGATGTTTTTGGTATTAATGAAAGAGAGAGGAAGAGAGAGAGAGACAGAGGGAGAGAGAGAGAGAGAGAGAGAGAGAGAGAGAGAGAGAGAGAGAGAGAGAGAGAGAGAGAGAGAGAGAGAGAGAGAGAGAGAGAGAGAGAGAGAGAGAGAGAGAGAGAGAGAGAGAGAGAGAGAGAGAGAGAGAGAGAGAGAGAGAGAGGGAGAGGGAGAGATCTGGCTTGGTGGAAAGATAAGAAAGATACCAACTAAGATTGCCTTTGACTGTTATCTGTAGCCTGATGCGATGATTTGCTCCGAGGCCTCACTCACGTACATGAATTCTAGACCAGTTCAAGATGAGGTAGAATTGTGAAATGTGACATGTACGTAGCTTGTACCTAGAAACTCCCGGGGTAACTATTAAAAGTTACAATTTCCAATTTATAAACCTCTGTTTTTTACCTTGAAAATTGGAAATTTTAACATCGGGCTTATGGAGTTTAAAATAAAAAATAAAAAAAATATGATATTAGTTAATATACTTGCGTCTGCCGATCTATCAAACGATGCCTGACTGTTTCTTTCGCAGCAGACTCGAGTTTAATAATCAAGGGAAACTAAAATTTTACAAGCAAATATTTTAAATTAATATAAAACATTATAATATGCTACATTTAGTTTACAAATAAATGTTGAATTTAGGGATTTTAACTAACTAATTAGGCGCTTCAACTTACCTATTATAAACAAAATCCACAACATATGCATTTTGGTCTTACTAATTGTGATTTGAATGTAATCAGTTTAAGTAAGAGAGCTTTTATTACCTACTTTTATATGATAAATGTTATCTGTTACTACAATTGATTTAATTATATCCGCCAATAATGCCATGAATTAAGTATTGTTTTATGTAATAGGACCCCTTGTTTGAAACAACAAGTGTAAACAGTTCAATAATTAAATAATAAATCATACAACTTTTAATTAGAGAATATGTTAATTTATCAAGGTTTTTATTACCTCTAAATTTTAAATAACTTAATTTACTTTCTTCGGTTTACCCTGGAAAACTTAATCTTTGAGACTTTATAAAACATTGGTATAAACGTATGTAATTCTTTATTACCTTGATGTCAGTCAAGGGAAGGAAAGCTGACACAGCTGCCTCGGTCCTCACAAACATAGAAACTGTTTACACACTGAACGAAGGATTATAAAACATAAATAAATGTATTTATTTTATGAAGTTGACGTACTTGCACTACTTTTACTGTACTAAGACTAGTTATAATTTTAAAATAATTAGCCTACTTGTCACTTTTGGCCGGTAGGTCGCTTATTTCTTAGTTCAAACGTAAATCAAATATAAAAGCCTATACGTATTTCTGACCCTGGACTTCCCGCGTCCCGGAGTTTATGCTGATGCTTACACAATGCAGTCATATAAATTCATACAATACTTGGAAAGTTATTTCGATTAGATCTTGAACCTATTCTCGTGTTATATAAAGCTTTAAAACTAAAGCAATTTGTGGATGTATTAAATAACACAGAATTTAAACATATCTATTTCGCTGTATATCTTCCTATCTAAAATGAACACAATATTTCCCCCTAGCCAATAAAGTGCACTTCGTTATTGTATTCATTGATGCCGATGAAAAATTATAAACAACATGCCTTGGACCTTTATGTTGTGATATATACGAAATATATTAAAACATTGTTTTTAACTGCATCCCACTTAACATTTAATTAAAACAAATTTATTTATAATTTAAAACATTAATTCAATTTCCCTTTAAAACAACAAAAAGAGACTTCAAAATTAAAATAGAGTAACGAAATCAGTAGTATAGAATTTTTTTAAAGTATTTTTTTTACAATATCACAAAGATGATTGATTCTAGAAGACCATGATCGGAAACTGACATGACTCTCAAGAAGTAAATGTTTAGTGCCAATTGAAGTTTATGTTTAAGGTTTATGTTCAGTGTGAGTTTTGTCTTTCAAACATTTTAACAAGTTCTCTAAAATCGAATCATATTTCCAGCTCTAAACTGTATAAAGTTTGCCGGATTTAAGAGGAATGTAATAAAATTTAATTTACTGAAGACTGTTTCATCTACATTCTCTGTTTAATACCCAATAGACAATATTTTGTATTACATGTTCATGGAGAATAGTACAGGCGTCGAAGATTATTGAGTAATATTTGATTGATGCTACGATTTCAATAAAACTCGTATTTATAGAAACATTTAATAACATATTCGTGTTTCTTACTATAGTAGTACGCTTTAACTGCGGATTTGGTTTTACAAAAGCCATTAATGAATCTTTCAGAAGAAAGTTTTTTTAAATAAAAGGATTACAACTAATCCCATCAATAATGGTTTAAAAAAATTAAAACTAATTTAGTTATTAAACAGGGAATGCTAAACATATTGTAAAACAATTAAATTGTTATTAAAGCTTATTAAGTTGAAATATAAATTTATTCATCAGCATAATGGATTTTACAATTCTAATGTTACGGGTGGATACACTGTTTAATCAACAAGCTGGTTTTAGCTGAAATTTCACATTTAATGAGAAATGTAGATTATACATTACCATAACGAAACATTGACTCCAAATGATAATAAATAAATTGTCTTATCAAGCGAAATGTAATTATCGTATGTACTCGTTCTTTCATTTGAACTAAATTACGTTAAATAATCTTTCAGGTCCATATTGTAAATGTCATTTTAATGATGATGTATTCCTGGTTCTTTTTATTTCTGGTAAATTAAATGAGAGTCACATTTAGATTATTAAAGAACATTTTATTAATAACACAACTTGGCTTACATGTCTCTTGCTTAGACATTTTTATAAGAAGCAAGAGGCAAGAGGCAAGAGACTTTTACAACCAGGACTACCACCATACAAAATAAAAACATACACTTTGTAAATCTATTACATATGTATAAATTATAAATTATTACTTATAACACTTCCTCTTTCAAAGAAAAAAACAACTTTTTTTACTAAAACATATAAGTAACTTATTTTGGCCATTCCTACTTTTTTATAATTTCTCTCATCTTATATGTACTATTACTGTAACAAAACAATATGGCCTATTACAAAATATAATTTGTTTACATTATTCTTCATCTTACATGTGAAGTGTAACAATCATTGTGGCCTATTACAAAATAAAATGTGACAAGAGGTTATATTAAGTGATTTTTTTACAATTGAATGAAATTAGGCCAAACAATTTATATTATAAAAAGAACAAAGGTTTTAACTCATTCAAAAATTACAGAATATAAACAAATTACAAAATTAATGCAAAGTTATTTCTAAGCTAATTACATACAAGTCATTGAGAAACTCATGATATTTATGAGACATAGTCTCTAAACCTTTCAGGTGTTCTAACTATTCTACCAAACCTTGTTTTTAACTGACCTTGCCTAGCTGGCGTTTCAGACTCAGAAGGCCTAGGATTCTGGAATTGGTTAGGACTTACGGTAGGCCTAGGTCTACCATAATTAGTTGGAGGAGAGGGTATGGAGTACTAGCCTTGGGTGGACGAGGGGTGAGCTCTGGATTACCGGTGTTAGGCGTATCAGCAATGATCTTTTTTGGTGTGGGAGTTCTCATTACAAGTGACTTCAGTGGAGACAAATAGCTATTTGTGACATTCACACCTGAATAAACACTTTCTTTAGAACTAAGCCTACTACTTGAAATTTTACTAAGCTGCCATTGATAAGGCCTTAATCTTAAATGACATGTATTTCTCTGAAGGACTGAGCCAGTATGATATAGCTTAACAATATATGAGCTAGGAGTGGTTGCATAACCTATTATTTTACCTGGCTCCCATACACGACAGCGCCATTGTACACATTTACTTCATCAAATAACTTAAAACTACACCTAGGGCGAGAAGATCTATCATGATATATAGCTGCCTTCACTTGATTTTCTGTCAGTAACTTGTTAACAGGATCTCTGTCACAAATTTGAGGTCTTAATAAACTAGCTGACACTGGTATCTTACTCCGTAATCTCCTGGACATAAGTATTTGAGCTGGAGAATTATTGCCTACAACAGGCGTGTTGCGCAACTCCAAGAGATTAATTTCAATATCTTTATTGTCTTCACTACATTTTTTAATAAACTTCTTTACTGTGTGAACTGTTTTTTCGACCTGACCATTTGATCGGGGGTACAATGGACTACTATTAATAACTTCAAAGTTCCAGTCCGAGGCAAATTGTTTAAACTGAAATGATCCAAAAGGGTTGCTATCACCAATGACCTTGGCTGGAATTCCATGAACTGAAAATACTCTCTTGAGCTCACTAATCACATCTGTTGTTGTTTTTGATCTTAACACTCTGGCCACTTACTATAATAATCTATTACAATTAGAAATATTTTACCACCATACTCAGCAATGTCAACAACTATTTTATTAAAGGGAAGATCAAGTATGTCATGACACTTAAGATACTCTTTTGCGTTAGTACTCATAAATTTCTGACAAAGCCTACAGTTTGACACTAAATTATAAATTTCTACGGACATCCCTGGCCAGTACAACAATTGTCTAGCCCTAGATTTTGTTTTTTCACACCCTAGATGACCTTCATGTGGAAGACTTAATACTGACTTTATTAGGCTGTAGGGCACTACAATTTTATCATTTAAAAACACCAGCCCATCATGTACATACAATTCATTACGTTTACTAAAATACACTTTTATACAGTCAGGCAAAGACTTTTTATTTACAGGCCAACCAAATTGTCCTCTTCAGACCCAAATTCGCAAGATATTGCAAGTTTGCGAAGGTCTGTAAGACAATTGTTAAAGGGCTACCCAGCACACTGTTTTCTTTTATAGAACAAATATCTTTGATAAACAACATTAGACTTCGGGGAAAAATGTTTATCAAAAGCAGTCACAACGTCATCTAATTTTAGGTTGGCTATATCCCCAAGTTTAAACGTGAAAAATATAGACAATGCATCAGGGCCCACCACATTGAGTAGCTGCGCTACTTTAGTGTTTTCAGGTTTGTCATCGGCCTCAGTGGCAGTAAGAAATAGTTTAAACTGATTTTTAAAAAGAGTCCACTGCACTGAAACATTGTCATGTACATTCAACGACTTGGGTGGTTTAAACGACATTTCAGATGAATTCAGAGACAATCCTGTACTTGCAACCAGTTCTTTTAAAACAATTTCAAGTTATTAAGTAACGATGTATTACTGTACCTTGGAGCGCTTATTCGACTGCGCCATGATGTATTCCTGGTTCTTTTTATTCCTGGTAGATTAAATGAGAGTCACATTTACATTATTAAAGAACATTTTATTAATAACACAACTTGGCTGACATGTCTCTTGCTTAGACATTTTTATAAGAAGCAAGAGGCGTCCCTCTTACAACCAGGACTACCACCATACAAAATAAAAACATACACTTTGTAAATCTAATACATATGTATAAATTATAACTTATAACAAATGATACGTTTTTGCCACTATATACGTGGCATAACTTATAAAAACATTAAAATGTTTTAGTATATTTTAGGCCTCAAATTTGAATTTCCACAAAAGATACTTTACAACTCTAAATTTCTCAGATACCTTGGTTTCGGTGGTTTGTTAGGGTTCTTAAGTACTCTAAATCGATGAATCCGATTTGTGGTTTTAACGGGTTTAGTATAGGAAACTAAGAATCTAAATCGATATAAAATAATAACGAATATCCTGGATAAATCACTAAGTTGTATCATATATCATAGAACATTCTACTGAAATAGACAAGTGGTTTGGTCTTCAGTTGTGTGCCATGGAGATATTATAAATGGATCGGTCACGGCGGTAGGATAGTGAACCTGCGCCGGAGTGCACTGTTTGGTTAGTGTGGGGGAGGGGCACCTGCTACCACATCGAGTGCGGTGCCCTCATCGCAAGCGCATTATAGTCTGTATAAAGTAGCTTTAGGATTGACTCTAGTGACACCTGTTGGGACTAGTGGAAACTATAACGAAGTGACTACGCACACGTCCAATGTAAAGGCAAATTCACATCGCTACCACTTAGGTTAGGTTAGGTTAGGTTACGTTACATTAGGTTAGGTTAGGTTAGGTTACGTCACGTTACGTTAGGTTAGGTTAGGAGGTTTTCTGGCTCTCAATCTGTTTTAAAAATCACAGGAAAAGTAACGTACGGTGCATAATTTGGAACGGACGTGAACAGTAGCGGCTCCCGTCGGACGTGTACGTAGCCTCTGCCAAACTATAAAGCAGTAGTGCCTCGCCCGGCCAATGCATGACAGAACCAGTGAGTTAAAATATAATGCAGGAGACATTACTATCTGACAAATAACCTTCAAGAAACGTGCCGTCGAATTAATTTGGTTTTTGTTCTTTTGTGGTGTAAACTTGTTGGTGGGACTGTCATTCTATGTACAAGGCGGCTTGTTTTCCACACTATTTCCAAAGCCACATTTGGAACATAACCATAGCTACTAAACAATTGTGTCTTGCGATGCCAGATTGCTTTTAGTTTACTTGTTCCTGGAAATTGTATACATTGTTACTGGTCACCATATTTGAGGCGTCTGCTTGGAGTAAATACATTTTTGTTTTTATTCACTCATGACAATTATAGTAAAATTACGCAAGTGCCAGTTAAAATGTAAAACAATTCAAATGAATCAAACGTGCATTTTAATATAAACTTTTTCTATCATCCATGAACCTATTTAAGTGAACGCGGGTTGAATGTTTTCTACAATTATTCTTTAAAGTGACTTGTATTAAACCACCACTCAAAAATGTGTAAAATTGGAATTAAAAGTTTGAGCACTTAATAAGTAAGACGAATCAATAGTTCACTAGAGTGCAGGTTGAAAGTGTTTTGATTCTTCTCAGTTCTTATTACATATATTGAATATATATCACTCTAAAATAGTTAAAATAGGTATTCACTGTTAGAATACTTAACATGTAACACGAATTAATCATTTAATTCGTTATAAACACATTATTTTAGTCAGAAAACGAAATAAAGTGAGCGTGTATCAAGAAATTTATATATTAAGAATTATTATTATTTCTAGAAAACATTTACAACTTGACCATGGTTAAAATTGGTGTTCACAGTTTGAGCACCTAATAAGTAACACGAATCAAAAGTATATTTTGTCATAAACACTTTCTACTAGCCAGGAGCCTAATTAAAGAAAGAGTGGGTTGAGAACTCTTAATATTAATTTTTGGATTGTAGTTTTTACTACAAGTATACCGATTATAAATTTGCTTTGATTTAGTACTACTAATTGTAGCACATCATAACGAACACGAATTCATAGTGTGTTTTGATCAAAAATCATGATTTGTACAGTTAAAGTGAGCACATGACGACAGTTTACGATAATGATTCATAGTTTTTTATGATATGGATTAATGATACGTAGGATAAATAAATATAGTAATATTTGGTATCAATAATTCGATAATTTAATCTTGAATAAAAATTGACCTGCTATTCGGACACAAGCTAATGATGTTGGCAATAATTATAATTCAACTGAGCGCGCAATGCGTTTATCCTTTTACAATGCTACATGGGAGCGCTTTTGCCTTTTTTCCGCCAGTTACATCATCCGTAATGTTAAACCATTGACATTAGCTGTCCAGTAATGGTTCCTCCATGTTGTGTACTCATTCAGACGGACGACATCACTATAAACACGACTACTTTTTAGGTTTAGAGAGCATTATTAAAAATATTTAGACCAAAACTAAACTTGAAAATTATAAGCCGAATACATTGTTGTCTTCAAGTACTGTGTATGTGTAAACATTAAAAACTACCTTTCATTTTATCTATGAAAGTATATATGATAAAACTTTTAGTTTATTTACTTGTACAAGTATGAAGAAGTTGTCCCATTCCGGCTAAATTGGTATAAATCATAGCTTGGTCATACGCAGCTGTTGTTGATTTATTGTGCCAGCCCCAACTAAACAAGCGCTGGTTTTAATTCTTAACTTATGTTTTATCAAAAAATAATACGAATTAAAATTTTAATACTTATTAAAATTAAATATGATTTTAAATAAAAATTAAAGTACAATAAACACAATTAGGACCACTATGACCTGGACTAATTAATCCTTAACCATTCCACTGAAGTGGCAAGCGAAGTTTAAGACTCAGGCCGAATTGTATCAAAGCCTTATTGAATTAGTTTTGATCATTTAACTTGCAACATCGTCAACCCCGGTTGCTATTTCAACAGTTTGGTTCGTCTGATAATGTTGACGGTTTGGCTGTGATTATTGAACCTAACATTGAGGCAAGGTAAGACATTCAAAATTAAACAGTGTATTTAAATGTTTATTTTCTTTTAACATAATCACAAATTCTCAAGACCCTTAAAACCCACAGTTTCAGTGTAAGAATACAAACAGTTTGTAAGTCGTCTTAGTACAGGGATGTTTTTTCGATTTAAATTTGAAATGCAACATATAGTGAAATTAAATTTAAACTATTTTGGTTACCGACATTCAAAAATGTTTATTAAACCATTATAAGTTTCCAAATGCAGCAGCAATTATTTGATCTTGGGCTTCGCTGGTTAGGTTTTGTTTGAGACTGTTTTTATAGAAAGAATTTGTTTTAGACAATAAAATTTTATCTTAATTAAGCAATTAAATCAAACGCGGAGAGTATGTTGATAATTAATAACCTGTACCTAATTATGTTGTTTTTACGAATCTGATGTTTATATAGTGAGTAATTGGCTAGTTTAGTTATTGCATTATTGTTTTGCTGAGCTAGACTTATTTTATACTTAAAGTCATTATTACGTAAATTGTCATAATATAAACCCTCCCAGTGATTTTTGAAAAATCTGAAGTCTGCCACCTACTAGCCATATACTTAATACCCCCGTAGCAGCAAACCTGCGTACTCAGCGAATTTCCAATGCATATATATGTATCTTAATACCACATAAAGCCACATATCAAGTTTCATCAATATACATTCATAAATAAACGATTTATGACATTTTAATTATTCTCCATAAGAATAACATGGCGGCTAAGTATGCAGGTTTGCTGAAGCAAGGAACACAACAAAATGGGGTTTTATACAAATATCAATATAACTCATGTAGGTAAAGCCACGTACCAAATTTCATTAATTTATTTTCATAATGAAGGGAGATAACACGTTACTTATTCTCCATAAGAATAACATGGGGCGAAGTACGCAGGTTTGCTGCTACGGGAGCCTTTGGTAAAAAATTGTTTTTTGAGCAAATATCAATGGGCCACAACCAGATGAAGCCGTATACCAAGTTTCGTTAGTATACGTTCATAAATAAGCGAGATATAAAATTTTTCTTTTCCTCCATAAGAATAACATTAGACAACGTACTGTGTTTAGCACTTTCGATATCTCGGTAACAAATTGACGTAGAGAAATGATCAAAATACCAAATTGTGTGTTTTTTAAGCTGAATCCAATGGTAAAAACTAAAATTTGACTATCTCCCAAATTATATGTAAAAAATTCGAAAAACCCATTTTTGGGGTACAAAACCCCCCCAAAATACCCCTTCGGATAGAGCGATCTGGCTGGTTTTCGAACTTAAAGTCATAAATGTTGCTTTACATGTTTATACCAAATTTCATCAAAATCGGATAATTTTTACGAGAGTTATCGTGCTCACGGACACATATATATATATAGTTTCGAACGAATGGTGTTTTTGGGGTCTGGGGACCTCAAAACGAAAAGTTATCATGGTCCCGGGCCTAGGTCTTACCATGCCGACTACGGTAATAGCTTCTTCCCTATAGGGGAAATTCGCTAAAAGGAAGGTTTCGGACAATTGGTGAAAAAGTAAAATTTTATTTTTTTTCATTGGAATTAACTTAAAAAGACGCACAATTTGATGTTTTAATCATTGCTCTACGTCAATTGGTTACTGAGATATTGAAAGTGCTAAACACAGTACGTTGTCCAATGTTATTCTTATGGAGGATCAGAAAAATTGTATATCTCGCTTATTTATCAACGTATCCTGACAAAACTTGGTATATTGCTTCATTTCATTGTGGTCTATTGATATTTGCACAAAAACCCATTTTTTGGCCGATAGTTCCCGTAGCAGCAAACCTGCATACTCAGCCCCATGTTATTCTTATGGAGAATTATTAACGTGTTATCTCCTTTAATTATGAACATAAATTAATAGAACTTAGTATGTGGCTTTACCTAGTTGAGTTATATTTATATTTGTACAAAAGCCCATTTTTAGTGTTCCTTATTTCAGCAAATCTGCATACTCAGCCGCCATGTTATTCTTATGGAGAATAATTAAAATGTCATAAATCGTTTATTTATGAATGTATATTGATGAAACTTGGTATGTGGCTTTATGTGGTATTAATATAAATTAATATGCATTGTAAATTCGCTGAGGATGCAGGTTTGCTGCTACGGGGGTATTTTAATATTGGTAGCTGAGTGATTTTATTAACTATACAACTAAAATTAGGTCAAAAGCGATACCTACTGTTGGGAAAAGCTATTAGGATTGGTAGTTAACATGCAAGAATTAATTAATAAACGTTAATTTTTTTCGTTATTAATTTCAACGTTTTCATATATTAATCATAGCTCATTAAACAAAGTCACAGGATATAGCTGAAATAATCTGTATTTAGTAAAATAAATTTGCTTGATGTGGTTAAAACCTAAACACACTCAAATTTGTAATCTTATTATATATGTCTTATTATTATGTCCGGATTAAAATTTCTCAGTATCAAAAGTGCCCCAAGTACAAGATTTGAAACATAAATAGTTTGCAGGTCGTAGGGGTGCAGGAACATATATTAAAGTTCATTATCTAAGGCCCCGTACGGTTAAATATTAATTAAAGTTTTAATTTTCACCATTGAAAATAACAAGAAACATATGTTTTCTAATGTTTCGTTAGTTGGTCAAATTCGTTAGTTGGTTGTAATGAAGAAATACCTTCATCTATTTACGAATATATTTTCCGTTTAAGAGGAACAGCTGATTTGAGTAATGAAAAGTTCAAAGCAGTAGTAGTTTTTCCATTTTTTTTAGTGGATTTAAGTTTTTAGTGGCCAGTATATAATTCCAATTTCGTCATATATTATGGTCTATGATAATTATGTTGTGTATATTAAGCTAAATCACAACGCATATTTGTAATTGGAAGTTTAATTGCTAATATATAGTCACCAATTAAAAAAAAACCGGAAGTCCTGATGAAAATTTCTCGGAAGCCAGAATTACCTCAATTACAATGTAACCTAAATAGTTTTTAGGTCGTAGAGATGGAGGGATATATTCTCAAGTTCAAAATCAAAGGCCCGTCTCAATAACGAATTGATTTAAGTTTCGAGTTTCGCCTCTTAACACTTTTTTAAATACCTCTTTGTACAATACCTATATTTAAGGATATATTTGCAGTTTTGAAGAGGACAGCTGACTCAGGCAATTCAGATTTTTATGCTATATTTAATACATTTCAATTACGTTGTTTTCTGTTATTAATGACAAGTAGCAAAATACGATATGATTATGCTTATGTTTTGTAATTAATGTATCTATTTTATCGTCAAACTGGTTAATTTACTCATTTAGTTTAACACTTACTTCGGTGTAATATTTTCAGCGTTGTTGAATAGGACACAAACACAGAGCTCTAACTAAATATTGGAGGCAACACATATCAAGTTGACTGCGTGAGGGTCCTTTTCGTCAGTATTTCGCCAATTTATGGCAATAATAAATACACAAACACAACGAGTCAAATATATTAGTTACAATTTGAGTTATTTTAAAGTTGCGCAGATACTGTTCATCACTGTAAAAGGAAGAAAGAGAAATAATCATCACTGGAATAATCAACGGTCCGACATTGCAACGTAAATTATTCTGAAGTTTTACCGTTTTGCCATCAGTATTTTTAATTAGACTTTGGAGGTCGCAAAAATTTAACTATGACGTATGAAAATGAGTTGTTGTATAATGAATCAGCTGTTTGGACAATAACAGGGAAATAATCAACCATGGTTTTAATGTTTTATTACCTAGTGTTTTTGAAATCTGGGGACCTCAAAAAAAGTTATCATGGTCTCGGGCTTAAGTCTTACCATGAGACCTACGGTAATAGCTTCTTCCCTATAGGGGAAATTTGCTAAAAAGATAATAACAATAAGATATATGACAGTGATTCAGATTATTTAAAATGTGAAAAATCTATATTTGTAGTTGCGTGTGTGTGCTTGTGTATGTGTAACTGTGTTGAACTGTTGTGAGACACTTCCCCCCTGCTGATAAGTGATGATACAGAACTGCATTGGCAAAAACTTAGTGTGCCATTTAAAGGCCCCTCCAAAGTAGAATTGCATACATAAAAGTGTTGTTCCATCACAAGCCTGTTCTTTGACGTGAATCTTTGTGAAAGTAATTTCTCTTAATACGCATGAAACCATATATATATATATATGGAAACATGGGGGGTATCATGCGTATTAAGAGAAATTACTTTCACAAAGATTCACGTCAAAGAATAGGCTTGTGATGGAACAACACTTTTATGTATGCAATTCTACTTTGGACAATATATATATTGTGGCCCGGTTTTAATACTGAGCAAGTTTAAAGAATTACCTTTAAATTCATTGATGAAGGTTTTTGCTGATATTGAAAGTTGACAGGGGGTTTTCAACACACCTCCCCACACTGAGAATATTTATAGCATTTATCGTCTTCATCGGCATGTTATTTATTGCCTGTTTTGTATCTTAATAATTTAGAATTGTTGAAAAATTAGCTAGAAACTATGATTTGTCACTGTCAAACAGTGCAGTGACGGACTGGTTATCAAAAACGAATGCTGTAATGCAAGATATGCCTCACTTAAGGTGGTCCCACACTTCTCGCGAGCAGGCCTGAACATTCGGCCGAACATTCCGTCTCGTACGTATTAAAACGTTCGTGCAGCTCCCACACTTCTTGTGAATACTCCCAACATTCGGAGTTTGGCTGAATGCTCGGGCGTGTTCGCGAGAAGTGTGGGACCGCCCTTACTAGCGCAGGGATATCTGCCGAACACGATAGCAAGGAGCAGGATGACCTGAAAATATGCTTCACCATACTTCTTGTGCCTTTAAGTCAAAACTTTCCAAGTGGCTCATAACCAACCCATTATATTCTATCCAAGAGCCCCTTTGCCTCACTCCATCCGAAATCAATTTTCAATAGGCCTAGTCTTTGATCTTCTCTCCTTCACCATGGTACCATGTGACATAGCTGAAACTTTGTACATTTGTACAACTAATTGGATTTACTTGAGATTGACAATAGTTGAATACAACACGAACCATGTCTGACAATATCAAATGCAATGTAATGTGCCTATTGATAATAAACTCTTGATTCTTGAACTTTTACATTTAGCGCCTCTCCCCATTCTTCACTCTTCAACTGGCCAATAAGAAAATCAAAATGCCTAATTTTGACCAATCAGAAAGCGTATTTTACGACCAATCACTGATTGGGGTTTTAACTGGTTACAAAATGTATTTGACAAAAACTGAACATTTAAACCAGTTTGTTTTTCTTGCATGTGTTTGGAAATTACGGATTGTTCGAAACTTCACATTAATAATGAAATTCCATAAATTTCCCTGTTTTTCTTTCAATAGTTAATTATTTATTTCAGACGGTCAGCACCATTTAAAAATAAACATATTTCATAATTTTAGCGGATTGCCAAATGATAACGACAGTAACATATTTCACATGTAAATAGAGAGAAAGAAAATAATATTTTATACATCTAATCAAGATGTGGTAATGACTAAGTTATAAATCAGTAACTTGTAATCATCGAAAGTATTTTGGTAAAATAAACTACATAAAGGTCAACCAAATGTGTAAAAGAAAATAACAACGACAAAATAGTTCGGCAATAATAACCAATAATAGTTACGGAACATTCTTGATGTTTCGCAAGGGTTCTGTTACTACGCACTCCGGTCGTGTGTAGAATGGTCTGGATGTGAATCTGTATTCGATTCGTGCTAATTGGGTTGGGCCCTACTTACTTCTGGTTGGTTTTCTATTGTATTTTGTATAACTATGGACTACCGGCATGTGTGGAATGTTCAAGAGTGTTGTTCTATCAGACGATTCACTTCTACTGATATATTATCGATAGTGTTCGCTGACGTACAAGTATCGTGACACGTATTTTTACAATCAGATTTTACTTTCGTTGACAGAAACAAGCAGATTGTTTGTTTGATATTTTGAAAGTTTAGGACTAAAGCCTAAACATAGCTTAGCATTGAACCAGAATTTAATTTAAATTGAAATATAGGTTTGCGTATTATCAGTCAGCAGTCCAGTAGATTATTCCTACATATGTTCCAGAGCTGTTTTCCCACCATCAAGGACTTACAAATTTCATTCTTATGTATTAATATACAGGGTGCCTCAAAAGTCGACAACCAAACTTCACAGACTTGTTATATGGACTATTTCCAACAAAAAATGCTACATAAGTTCATATCATATTTGTCATAGTATACGAGCTATTGACGTTTTTAATCTTTTTTTTTATAATCTGCGTTTTACAATCTTATAAGTTATGTTCAGGTAAGACAATATGCACGTAGGACCATAAAACTTTTACTCTGTATAAAAATGAACAGTAAATATACAAAAATGCAGCTTTTAGGAGCTTATTAATATTAAAAACACGGATAAACGCAATTTTAATTTAAATTTTACATTTCAAACTAATTTTTAAACTATTTTACAAATGTGTTTCCCTCTAGAGTTTCTGCCTTAGAGAGTGATCTTATATCTTAAAAACTTTCTCATTTAATGCAGATAATAATAGTATTAAGATGTTAAAATATTTAATTTCATAATTTCAGTATTGGCGTATTTTGTTTAATTAATACACATTTTCTGAAATTAGCCATAATTTAAAATATCAAACAAAATCAGAGTAATTAATCCTAATTTGATACAATTAATGTAATAAAATATAAAATAAAAGGCAAGTTGATAAAAAATTTGGTTACATGGTCAAAATCAGCTATAATTTTTGAATCAGCTGTTATTATTGAATCAGCTGTGTCAATTGTTGAGCAACTGTTTATTCAAGCTCATTGATAATCATTGTTACAATTTTAATTGTGTTTCCTGTTTTGAAAAATATTTGTTTTTTGGGTGTTTTTTTGTTTGTAAAACGCGTTTTATCGTAAAAAGGGTTTGTCTGTTTGTTTTTACAATCTGTTTTATGTTGCATTCCCATTATGTATTACTCGGCTAGGGAATATGCTGACATGCATTTTTTGTATGGTTTTAGTGATGGAAATGCACATGCTGCTGCAAGGGAATACGGAGTTCGGTATCCTAACAGACAACGGTTCCCTGATCATAGGTATTTTTGTATGTTCATAGGTGTTATGAGGAGGGTAAGATTCCTGGTTATACTGAGAGGTTGGGAAGGCCCCGTATTGACAATAATGATGAGATGTTGTTGAATATGGTAGAAGATGACCCAACTACAAGTGTTCGCCGTCTGTCAAGAGAGACTGGAATATCAAGAGCGTCAGTTCATAGGAGCCTTAGAAGGAACCAGTTGTACCCTTATCATGTGCAGCGTGTCCAGGCTCTTCTACCTACAGATCATGTAAAAAGAGTGAGGTTTTGCAGAGAGATGCTAATGAAAATCCGAGCTGATCCTGGATTTTTCAATAAGATATTGTGGACCGACGAAACTTGTTTCAAAAGAACAGGAATTTACAATATTCACAACACTCATTACTGGTCATATGAAAATCCCAAAGTAATAAGAGATAGTCACTTTCAGCACCAGTTTGGAATAAACATATGGGCTGGTATCGTTGAAGGTAAGTTGGTTGGACCATTTGAGTTGCCAGGGAGGCTGAATGGCGAGAATTATTTGAACTTCCTGCAAACCAACTTTGGAGAATTACTTCAGCATATCACACTTAACACCCGCCAAAATATGTGGTTTCAGTATGATGGCGCACCAGCTCACTTTTCTATTGATGTTAGGCAACATCTGAATGCAGTATTTACAGACAGCTGGATGACTAGGGACCATTCTGTGGCCACCGAGATCACCTGATCTGACTCCTATGGATTTCTTCTTGTGGGGATACTACAAGGAAATAGTTTTTTTCAACTGAATGCCAAAGTGAGGATGAACTAAGACAACGAATTCCACAAGCTACCAACATTATTTTAAATAACAGGCATTCCATTCGGTCTCTGAAGAAGAACTTTATTCGTCGTTGTCGGCTATGTATCAGGGAAGAAGGTCGCAATTTTGAACATTTATTGTGACACTTAAGCTTTAGGAAAAGAAAACGTGATATCCAGTTGACAATGTGTGATAGTGTCAAGGTATGGTTTTTATAAGTTAATTGGATATTACTTATTTTTAATCAATGAACAAAAAAGATTTTCTTTTATTTAATATTTTAGAACGTTACTCGTGTCGAAATAGGATTTACTATATTTTTTTGCTGCTATTTTAAATTATGGCTAATTCCAGGAAATGTGTATTAATTTAAAAAATACGCCAATACCCCAATTAGAGAAATAAATGTTTTAATATCTTAATACTATTATTATCTGAATTAAATGAGAAAGTTTTTAAGATATAGGATCACTCTCTAAGGCAGAAACTGTGGAGGGAAACACTTTTTTAAAATAGTTAAAAAATTAGTTTGAAATGTAAAATTTAAATTTAAATTGGGTTATTCCGTGTTTTTAATGTTATTAAACTCCTAAAAAATGCATTTTTGTATTTTTACTGTTTATTTTTATTCAGAGTAAAAGTTTTATGGTCCTACGTGCACATTTTCTTACCTAATAATAATTTATAATATTGAAAAACGTAGATTAAAAAAAATTTAAAACGTCAATAGCTTGTAAACTATGAAAAATATGATATGAACATATTAACATTTTTTGTTGGAAATAGTCCATATAACAAGCCTGTGAAGTTTGGTCGTCGACTTTTGAGACACCCTTTGAATACTTAATTTTTTACAAGATTGTTTGAAACAGAAAACATTTTGGAAAGTCCTTGATGACGTAACAAGAGTTATGAAACATATATAGGCATAATATGCTGGTATTAGAACTGTTGACTCAACCTATATTTCACCTATATTTCAACTGCCATATAACAGTTGTGGAGGCATTTAACAATGAATAAGTTTAATTTCACTGCCAAATTACACAATGACAGATTATCAAACACGTATGATGTTACTTGAGATATAATCCACGAATATTACAGCACAAGTAAATGAACGAAGCCCACGAAAACATGTAAGAATTCCTCTGCTGACGCTTGCAGTAATCTGACCTTGAAACAATCATGACTTGAACTACTTGCACGATATTTAATAAACAATTATTTACTGATCTGAAATACCGAGCTTCTTCAGTATCTTCGTATAAACTGTTTTGTTTTTTGCGAATTAATTTGTAGTTCGGTCTGCTAGTAAACTGACCTTGAAACACGTGGTACACGTACTACTTGCTCATTTACTTGCGGTGGGAGGGTAGGGGTTACACGTTAAATGATTAGGTGACTCCACGCCGTCCTGCCTAATGTCCTTAATAACGCTATTTAACACTAATGCAATTTTTGTAGTTTTAATTTGGAACGATCCAACCCAGTTTGGTTATTAACGACCAGAAGTTATAAACATATAAACAAGTAAAAATACGTTAAATTACATTAATGAACAAATATTTATAAGCATGTATGCAATTAGGAAATAAACACATAGAATATCAGCGTTTTAATACATCATGATTTAATAACATATTTATTAAATAAAAGGCTAACTCTTGTAAAAGAACAATCCATGATCTGCAATTCTAAATCCATGAAATTGTTATTTTTTTATTTAGTCGTTAGAGAAGGTTTAAGTTTACTTTGCGTGAGTGAATTGTAGGGTGAATAGTAGGGTGGATTGTAGGGTGGATTGTAGGGTGGATTGTAGGGTGGATTGTAGGGTGGATTGTAAGGTGGATTGTAGGGTGGATTGTAGGGTGGATTGTAGGGTGGATTAATGGTTGGATTGTCATGAACTTCCAAGACTCTCTGACATTGTATAGTTGGGCAACACTGAGGGAATGGTTTTGTAAAGTCAGTCGGACTTAAAATGCAGGATCCTCGTGGACTGGATCCTTCGATCTTCTCCTCAGCACATCTGGGAAAATTCATATCAAATTACATACATTCCGAGAGATTATAACTGAACTATAGTCCTAGATGAGACTACCTTTGACGTAATGATGAAAGCTAAATACAAATTTAGTTAGGAGTTTAAAAAAAAATAAATCTTTGTCAGGATATACCGTTAGGTTATCTCTGACATACTTACAACAAATTATTAACCGTAATTACAAATAATATTTGATAGTGGACTCATCAGTCACGTAACGAAAAATGATTTAGCCAACGATGGATTAATCAAACTACAGATGTAATGGGCATTTTATCAAATGAAATATACAGTCAACGGATAGACAGCCAGACATTTCGGGGTTCAGGGAATATCAAAACGAATTTTCCCACCGGCTCAAAGTCTAAAATGTTGACGAAACCCGAACTTTTGCCATATACTTTATTATACAGAGTGAGAAAGTAAAACGGTAAATGAACACGATTTTAATTGCTCCTAAATAAAGAAACAGCTAAATCCTCTTAGTACAGCTAAATTTAAATTACAACGTTAAACCATAAAGAAGAGAATCCATAAATTCTAAGGTTAAACATTCTATTTGATCATTTAAAATAACTCACCGTTGGGTAGTTATTGCCACAATTCCATCTATCAATTTGGTACATACATTCATCTCACAAGAACCGGGAGGTCCTTGCCATTTTTGGCCTGGATAGTATGATCCCCCAATAGTCCTGCAAACGCCTAGTTAAAACATTAAAACCAGTTTATTTGTGGAAAGAAGGTATATCTAAAATAGCAAAATTATGTTGAAATTAGTGATATTCTGATATAAGACAGAATAATTTGTTTATTAAATAAAGTTGTAAACAGTGTTCTAATGATCTGACAAATCCTAATAACTTAAAAGTATGATTAATCCACATACATTATTGCTGATCAAAATTGTGTTGCAGTTTTAATATAAATATATTGGCGATGTAAAATAATTCACACATGTTAGAAAAGTAAACCAAGTAAGCTTCTTATTTCGATGCATCAGTTCAAACGAATTTTGTTTTCTCTGATTAATTGTTATTACTTTTTGGTGACACTGTCAATTCATTCACTAGGTGGTACAAACAGTTGTTTTCGGAAAGATGGGTTCTAGTGAAATACATTTAATATCATGTAAAAACATGACATTAAATTTTGCACAGATAACAGATTTTGCTAAATGATTTTTTCACGTCTATATATTTGGTCAAAATCTGAACGTTGGATGTATTCGCGGATGGTGTCGAATGCAGAATATTTACACTGTTGATAAACAATTACGAATGTTTAGAGAACTTTTGGGAGAATGTTCGGGTGTATTCGCGAACAGTGTGGCGGTTTAGGGTCCGTGGCGTGCAGACAACTAAGAATTCCCAAAAATTAAATCATAGACAAACAAATTATAAATGTATTAATTAAGTTTGACACAAAATTTTAGGTTGGTAAGGTCATGTGGGTAGAGTTTGTCTCAAGACGCGTGGAGGAGGAAATACATTACTGACATGTGCAAAGAAGGCGCTAAACAAATTGAAACAAAATATTAATTTAGTTTTACAAACTGTATATTAAATCTGCACTTTTAAGTTTTAATGTGGAGTGTATCAGGGCCAGGACCTTCAACTGGCATTTGTAGCTTAGTGATTTCAGCACAAGTGTAGCAACGCATAATAAATACAAAAGTACGAGAATGTAGAATCTATGAATTTGTTGTCGTTTCTCCTACTTTAGTGTAAGTCCGATAGTTAAGGGTATACATCTTTAAAAGTTTAATAACTTTATAATTGTCGATAAGCTTAAGTTAATCCTTTAACACTTTTTTATTGTAGAAACATGTGGTATGTAATCAGTCAATTTGTAAGCCTGCAAGGTGATCTGTGAGGCACACCAGAATTATCACAGTTAGGAATATAGTCAAAAGGACTGTTCTCAGCAATTCCTGAACATATTAAACAATGTGCGGTAATTTTTTGTTGTTAGTTTTATAAGTAAATTAAGTACTATTCAATTTTATACCAAGACAAATCTGACCTAGGAAGCAATTTTAGCAAGGGTTTGATTTTGTGAATGTGTTTACAAATATTCAGCTTCCAGGCATAGAGTTTTATGCGTGCGTGTTTGTTCTATCGCTTTGGACCCAGTGACGTTGTTGAAGCAAGCAGCCTTTTATACGAACTCTATTTCAACACGACGTTTAAAAAAGTTGATTTGTTTTGATAGTCTTTTTCCTAAAGAATAATTATTAAAGATCGACTGAGACGTATATAAAATGTTTAAAACCCTCTACTTAAATTATAATTATATGTAGACGATAATTTTTTTAAGTGTCTTAAACACATTTTAGAGGTAAACAGTAAACTAAGGAAGCTCTTAATTTTGTCTTTAAAATGTGGACTAAAAACATATCAACACGTTACCAAAAATTAATAGGGAATCAAATAAATAAATAAATTAGTTTCAAATATAAACTGTATAAGTACTTGTTATCTAACATACTTAAACCTATGATTTGTTTGTTTTGTTTACATCTAACTGACTGCATTTGCTTCATAAGTATAGCAAAAACTTTAATTTTTATGTTGTGTTATGATTAAATTGCTAAAACAAGTCACTTCAACATACAATAAAAAATGTATTTTTAATTAGATTTTATAGTTAAGCTGATAAGTTAATCTTGTTTGCTTACCATCTTGACAGAGTAGGCCAGGAATAGCCAGTCCTGAAATTATAAAGTACAGGTAAAAAAGTCATATATTTAAGTTTGATTTCAAATATTTTATTCCATCTTACATTTTTTAATTTGCTCTGTATTGTACTTAAAAAGTTGCAATATTTACTAAACTGTCAAATATGTGTATCAGTTTAGTTTATACTGCCTGAGGATAGAGTAATTGGAGAAGTTTTAGTAATTGTAGAGGCTTTAGTATTTTAATAATGTATATTGCTGAAAGTTGCTCATAATAACGGGTAAAATGAACAGTTTCCTCACTTTCGGCCAAGTGATCATTTTTAGTAAAATAGTTGATAAATTTGATGATTGTTTATGGAGAAGTATGGAAAATTTGTTACAATTTGCAGCGTATTTTCATAGAAAACCCTGGAAGATTTACCCTCAATTAAAAAAAAAGATTCTATCTAAGTGTAAAAGTTGTAGTAAAATAGTTTAAATTTTAAATTTTCACTAAAATATTCGTATATAGAAAAGTCGATTAATCGTTGCGTCTTTCTTGGCAAACACTTGCTAATGGTTTCTCAATTTTGAGAACTTTCTCATACCTAAAAGTTTATTACAAACTTTAAAACTGCTGATTTATGGTAAAAAATTACAAAGTTTGTCTTACAAGTGGAACATATTTTGACAAACCTAATGAAATTACTTTATATCTTGGAAAAAGTTACTTTTTTGACCTTATCCCTCTCAGACCTTCTCATGACCTTATCTTCTTATAGATGAAGAACGCAGGTAATTTAGCAATTTGCATCAATTTAGCAATCTGTCTGTCAATCCTCTGCCCGTCCGTCTGTCACAGCAGACTTGAGCTCCGGTCTCAAGAGAAACTAACATTTTAGAAATCAATATGTTATATACAAACGTTGTATATGTAATAAATAAGGAACTGAGTACCCTGTTTTTTATAGTAAATGTTCAATATTCGAAAATTGTATTGAATAAGGGTTTTTTAACTTACCTAAAATCAACAATATCGACGATGTATGCATTTTGGTGTCCCTATAAATGATTTTGAAATAATAATTTCAAGTACGAGACCTTTTATTGCTTACTCTTATCTGATAACGCTTTTGATCTTTTCCCTATAATGGTTTAATTAGCACAGAGGAATGTGATCCCTTGTTTAAAACAACAAGTGTGAACAGTCACCTAATTAGATAAATAAATCAAATAAAACTAATGAATCGTAATAAGTTTTTAATTAGGGCTAATTAGGGTTAATTTATACATATGATTTTTATTACCTATAAATGCTAAATGACTAATTATACCTTCATGGTTTTAAACATGGAAAATAAAATATGTGAAACAAAAAATTGTGTATATGCGTGTATAGATTACTATACATACTATATTAATGTTAAAAATGCCACTATTAAAAGCAACAGAACTTTTTCAGTTCCCATAAACAGAGAAAGGGATTATACTGTCAAAGGGATTCACTGAACAAAGGATTAAAAACTAGAAATAAATAATTTATTCTCATGAAGAACAGTATTAATAGACGTATTAACACTCAAAATTAACAACATACATCATAAATTTACTCTAATAAAATAGGTATAATTTTAAAGCAATTACCCTACTTTGCAACTTTTGGCCTTTAAGTCTTTTATATCTTAACTCAAAGCTACAAACAAAGATAGAAGTCTATGCTTATTCCTGAACCTGAAACCCACGTCTCCGGCAAATGTTGATGATTAAAAATATTAATTAATTATACACAAATCAGACATATACTTTTAATCATACATTCACTGTGTTGGTTCTTAAATCTTTTGCGGGTATAATATAAACCTGTGTAATACTTGTATGTGTGTTGTTACATATTGAGGAAGTTACGATACTTTTTTTACATTTATCTAGTTTCTTTAGTGTTCATTCTTAATTTAATTATAGAGATTGGGAAAACGTTGGTGATGTTAGGGTCGTTTGATTGTTTCAGAATTGCTTAAAACTTCATTGAGATTTTCCCTTATAATTCTTACAAACTATATATTCAATTGACTGAAAGCACATATTAAATATTTATTACAAATCTAAATTAAATTCATATATGCAAGGTGGCGGTAAAATATGTTCCCAAACTTCAAATTTTGATTTCACGACGACTATAAGGCCTATTGAAGTATTGAGCTTATAGTTTCTTCTTTGTTTCTAAATGACGTTCATGTTTTAGCGAATTTCCCCTATAGGGAAGAAGCTATTACCGTAGTCGGCATGGTAAGACCTAGGCCCGGGACCATGATAACTTTTCGTTTTGAGGTCCCCAGACCCCAAAAACACTATTCGTTCGAAACTGTATATATATATATATATATGAGAGAGAGAGACAGAGAGACAGAGAGACAGAGAGACAGATATACATATATATATATATATATATATATATGTATATATATATATATATATATGTGTGTGTGTCCGTGGGTGCGATAACTCTCGTAAAAAAGGTCCGATTTTGATGAAATTTGGTACAAACGTGTAAAGCAGCATTTATGACTTTAAGTTCGAAAACCAGACGGATCGACCTATCTGAAGGGGTATTTTGGGGGGGGGGGTTTGTACCCCAAAAATGTTTTTTTTTAGTTTTTTTACATACAATTGGTGAAAAAGTAAAATTTATTTTTTTCCATTGGAATAAGCTTAAAAAGACGCACAATTTGATGTTTTAATCATTGCTCTACGTCAATTGGTTACTGAGATATTGAAAGTGCTAAACACAGTACGTTGTCCAATGTTATTCTTATGGAGGATAAGAAAAATTTTATATCTCGCTTATTTATCGACTTATCCTGACGAAACTTGGTATATTGCTTTATTTCATTGTGGTCTATTGATATTTGCACAAAAACCCATTTTTTGCCCGATAGTTCCCGTAGCAGCAAACCTGCATACTCAGACCCATGTTATTCTTATAGATAATAATTAACGTGTTATCTCCTTTAATTATGAACATAAATTAATAGAACTTGGTATGTGGCTTTACCTAGTTGAGTTATGTTGATATTTGTAAAAAAGCCCATTTTTAGTGTTCCTTATTTCAGCAAACCTGCATACTCAGCCGCCATGTTATTCTTATGGAGAATAATTGAAATGTCATAAATCGTTTATTTATGAATATATATTGATGAAACTTGGTATGTGGCTTTATGTGGTATTAAGATAAATTAATATGCATTGGAAATTCGCTGAGTATGCAGGTTTGATGCTACGGGGGTATTTGTTTATAAGCTTAATATCTCCAATAATGTAAACTTCACCAAATATTTACATAATACAATAACGCTGCGTAAATTTATTTTATAAATGATGGTGTATAAGCTATTAAGATTGGATAATAAATAACCGAGTTATTGCAATTTTATTAAACAACTTCACGTTAATTTTGTGCTAATCATAACACAAAAAAGCAGCAGTAATTAGGGATCGTCATTTGTGGGCAAGCAAAAGGGCTCCTACACCATGCGAGTCCCGTGTCTCCAATGTGCTTATTGGGGCGCTTTGCAAAGAGTTAGAGGGATAGAGGAAAGAGACACAAGACTGCACTCAAAAAACAAACTATACTAAAATAAGTTTGAAGTTGAAAAGTGACAACTAAAATTCACTCCTTTTTTAATAAATCAAGAGAGTACAAGGTTAAGAATGTAAATTGAATAATATTAAGATTTAATTCATTGTTATAGAGTTAATTTGCTTGAAGTTTAAATTAAATGTTGCTTACGTTGTTCAATATAAATTTGTTCACACCAAAGAATTGTACCATTTGGTTAATTTTGTCAACGGAATCATTATCAAGTTTACTTGGAATTTTGCGTTTGGTAACTTGATTGGTGCTTGTTGTATCGCCAGTAAACATAATACCCCCGTCGCAGCAAACCTGCGTACTCAGCGAATTTCCAATGCATATATATGTGACTCACTACTACATAGAGCTATTTACCAAGTTTCACAAAAATACATCCATAAATAAGTGATATATAGCATTTTTTATTTATTCTCCATAAGAATAACATTAGGGTTGAGGACGCAGGTTTGCTGCAACGAGGAAGATAAGTAATTTTTTTGCAATCATCAATATAACTGAACCAGTTGAATCTATATACCAAGTTTTATTAATTTAGGTTCATAATTAAGGGAGATTTGTTTTGTTGAGCTAAACACAAATTTTCTGTTTATAAACAGAAATTCACACAAAACAAAACAACAAAAAAACAAAAACAAAACAAACAAAACAAAACAAACAAAAATCCTGTTTATAAACAGAAATGTGAAGTTTTTAGTAAAACTATCTGAGAAAAATCTAAAAACCTTTTTCCCATAAGATTAACATGGGGCACGTTTTTTTGGATTTTCTTCGCAACCACTTAACCTAGCTAATGATTCAAAATACTAAATTATTTGTTTGTTTAAGCTCTATAAAATGGCTATAACCAAAATTGAGAGTTTTTAACATTTTTGGGTCAAATTTGCAAAAAACCGATTTTTGGAAAATTGTAAACCCCCATGAAACCCCCTTCCCATAGTGCGATCGATCTGGTTTTCGAACTTAAAGTCAAAAATGCTACTCTCCACATTTGTGCCAAATTTCATCATAATCGGGTTTTTCTTTCAAAAGTTATCGCGTTAACGGACACACACACACACACACACACACACACACACACACACACATATATATATATATTGATAATGATAGTGATTTTAGCATCTGGGGACCTCAAAACGAAAAGTTATCATGGTCTCGGGCTTAAGTCTACGGTAATATTTTCTTCCCTATAGGGGAAATTTGCTAAAACGGGTAATCTCTGGGATTAGTAACAAGCCTTTACAAAATTCAACTATATTCCAGGTCTGAATGCATTTTGGAAACCCTTACTTCACATACAATATCTAAATCGCTGGAGCAAAAACGCAACACCAAACAATACACATACCTTGGGCACTCCACCTCACTTCCCTCTTCTCTCTTTCCTCCTCGGCCCCCTTATTTCCCTCCATCACTCGATTGTTACCCCTTCGTTGTCTCATGTTCGAAGGGGTGAGTAGTTAAACTATTGTTGATAAGTTTCTTGGAAGAACACTCAACCGGACTTGAACTAGCTCTCGTCAGCTGGGATCGTACGTTTGAAAGACGATCAACGGGCAGGTGGTGAAACAGCCTGACTAACAATGGATGAGTACGTTAAATAAATGAAATTGGTATCTATAACATAGCAGTTTTTCTGTATGCGGTGTCGGTTATACAGAAAACACATATAAATTACCTGTTGTCGGGTTGCGCATCGGGGCGTGGGGAATGTTGTTAATTCGATTTTTGATATCCTCTCCTTGTTTTATATTTAGTGAATTAGAGTTGTAATTTTGTTTTTAGTTACATGTGTATCAATAAAAACTGTAATTTCGTCACCAAAATATGACACAATTAATAACAAAATCGTGGTAACTTTACCTAACCTAGCTCAATAGACCGTTTTTCTAATGCCATCACGATGCCCTTTGAGGAGTTTGGTTAGGTCGGGTTACTGTGACTTCTTGCAGTGACGTTTAATTTATTTTGGGTATAACATACAATCTTCTTTACGCTGTTTTAGATGACAATATGATAATGAGCCGCTGTCCCAGCCTGTCGGCTCGTTTATTCATCAATGCTGGGCTGACAAGATAAGGTAGTGACGCAAAGCACGGCAGTACGATTCATTTCACAAAACTTAGAGAGGAATTGTTAGAGAGGGGTTTTCAGTGTTAATAGATAGTATAAATTTGTATTTTTTATATTTACTTGTATTTTGCGGTCGTAAAACATCAAAATCCCGTGAAAAAAAACAAATTCCACTAACTAAGTAATAATCAAAATATGCATTTAATTAATAGTAATTCACTGACGATGAAGAAAGTCCAGAAAATTCAAACATAAAATTGTATTTGCCTATTGTGTTAGATAATTAACCACAACACTACAAATAAAACTGACGTAACTTGCTTTGAATTTCGGTAGGATAACATTTTGGTATTCAGGTTCATTATTAAAACTGAGTTTTCAATTACTGATACATTCTCTTGAACAGTCGGTATGGTAAAATGTAATATTCGAATTGATTCAACGAATTCATGTGTTTTTAAATAATGTATTAATTAAATGTAAGACTAACACATATAATTGTAACGAGGCACTGCCCCCTTTATAAATTATCTTCTTTTATCCTTTGCCAAAAAGTTCAAAAGTGCAAAAACCTAAGAAGTCATTAACAAAGAACAAAATAATTTAAAGTCCTCCATTATTTCAGCTATGGTAATCATACTAATACATTTAAAGAATTTAACTGCCTTTTGAAAGAAACATAGTAGGGGGTCTATATAATACGGCAATAACAATATTATGTGGCAGTGACGATGCGGTGAGAGTAGGAAAATCAAGGAGGACATGTTAAAGAGGCGAGGCTAGTTCCTCATATACATCAACTGTAAACTCACTTGCTACAAATAACTTTTAACAAAACCAAATAGTAACAAATAGAATACAAATTGTTCTTTATAATTCCATTTTTACTTAAAAAATATTGTTTTATACTGTACCTAAAAGTTTGTAATTTCATAGTATAACTAGGCTTTACATAAAATGAGCAACAGAATTATTCTGGATATATTTCATCATTGATTTTCACATTTGTATTCGCTAACGGCTCGTTTAGAGTTTTGTTTATCTGCTAAGCCGTCATTCGTAACATTATTTAGACGCCTTGGAAATATAAATGAAAATACTGCAAGAGACCAAAATTGCCTTTAGACTTGACAACAAGTACCATAGCACAAACAATTGAATATTATAAATTACATTTTTCTAACGACTAGAGAGTAGAGCAATTACGATTTCTAACGTTATAATGTGTGAGCAGTGAAGAGATCCTTCTCAAAATATAACGGTTGCTCGTTAAATGTATATAGATGGTGAATGCGTATTAGGTATCTAGACATTAAAGATATCAAAAACATAGTCGTATTTTTTAGGTAGCTTCGGTTTAGTATAGTTTTCTCCCTTTTAAAATGTAATTTATATAGAAATCACTATGATCGTAAATTAAAAATATATTGACTCGGTCAAAATACGCGATAAGCTATGGCAACAACAGATTGACAATGTAACCAAACATAAATCCTTATTATTTGAAACAGTAGGCAAGTGTTTGTGGAGTAAAATACTCCCCATAAAAATGCATTTATATAAACACTAAACATTTAAATAAATAAAATTAAATTACCTTTAATGGTTAATGGTTAATGGTTAATGGTTAAGATTGTGCTGGTGGGAAGGAGGTACAGCTGTATTGTGACGTCCTACGAGACAGCGCCCGTAAAATTAATTTATGTGTACTCCCGCCCGACGGGTGGGTCTACTCATTACAGCGTAAGTGGTTATAGTCATGGCACATGCTAGTAAGCCGTTATCCAATAGTTGTTGACGACACGAGCTTTGATTGAGTAGAACATTGTCCAAATACACAATTGTTTAACGATCTAGCATTTATTTATACAATAAAAACTGATTTACCATGGACTCATGGTTATATATTAATTCACCCTTTACCAAGAAAAAATAGGGGCAAAACACACAACCTAACTTGTGATTGAATTTTTGGGATGAATTAATTACAGTAAGTTACTGTGGAGAAATCACATTTATTTGAAGTATACATAAGATTATATATTGGCTTCACAATACATTTTTCAGTAACGGATTGATGTATTAAGGAATTATAAATTCTGATCGGTGGATGTTTTTTGATGAAAAAGCTTTTAATCTTTTCTTACGGTCTTGTTACATTTTGTGAATCGTGTCTTAATCACACTACCTACATAGTGTTATCTGTGGGTGTCAGTTTTCATTAGGTCTCTCGCATGGATATGATCGAGGATCACCCTTCATCTTCAACGACAACATATAAACTAAACTAAGGTTTTATATTGAACTAAAGGAAACATCTTTGTACACAGGTTTGCAATTATATTTACCTATTTATAGTAACTATAAGTTAAGGATTTGTTTTAACTCGAAACTAAGGTTTGCGCTTATAAGTAAAAGATGAATCACCTAACAAGTAGACACAAAGACACACTAAAATGCAGTTTATAATTTAATTATACGTTCACTAAGCAAAAGAATAACTCTTTTAAAAGAACAGAATTCATGAAATCGACATTAATATTGAGATTGAGAGTTAAGAACACGAAACCTTGGCTAGTGGTTTCTCACCCGTTAAAGAGTTGGCCTCGTGTGTTGCTTGCTGTTGGGTGATGATGTAGGGTGATGGATTGACATCAGCTGGTGGATTACTGGGGTCGCTCAAGGTTGTACGACACGATATAACTGGGCAACACTGAGGAAATCGTTTTGAAGAGTCAATCGGAGTTAAATTGCACGATCCACTTCGGCGTCGACCTTCGATCCTGTGCTCAGTACATCTGTGAAAATTACATTTGTAATAACGTACACTCAGAGTGATTTTAAGTTCAGTTATAATCCTAGATGAGACTAACTCCAGAGTAGTGTAAGGAGCAAAAAAATATTGTAGTTCACATATATCAAAGAATATCTTTGTCAAGAAATGTCGTTTCATTCTCTATTATTCTCAATTATTCTCTACGGCAAGCGCCAATTTGTTACAATAAATCATAGTTTATTCAATATAAACATGAAATAACTGATGTACCATTGTCTATTGTGGATATTTAGGTGGATTTTCCTATGCAGATGAAATGATCAAATATTAAATGAACAAACTAGGTTACGTAAACTAAAGTGACAATTATAGAACAACATGGTATAGAACAACTATAAACAATAATAAACTATTGTTTTGTTGTAGCCATGTTTAAGCAAAACAAGGATACAAGGTACTAACCTATACATACAGTTACTAACTTATGGTAATAACAAACGTGCAATATATTGCTCACAGTGCAGCAAAATATACTTTATTTAATTATGTATGTGTTTATCTATGTTTGTTATGCCCACTAAACAAGGACAAAACTGGATAAGGGGAAAAAGTCAAATTTTGTTTTCACATGCCGTAAAAATTGATTGACCTACACTTAAACAATGGTGGAACATTGTAAGGTGCTTTGCTAGAGGTAACAGAAACGATAGCCAAAGGGTTAAAGTATTAATTAGAGGATGTACAAACGCTATTAAAACTAATATTTAATAATGTATTCATTAGCAATGAAAACTATAGTTTTTACGTTATTATTAAATCTATATTAACACAGTTTAGTCTTGGAGTTTTTAAAATAATTCAAGTGATAGGCTAATTTTCTTGCCTTGATTTTAGTTTAGTTCCCCCCCCGACCCCCTCTCACTTTTAAAGTTACACTCGTACATTCACATCAGCGTACATTCAGTGATTTTAAATTGAATTATCAGATTAGGCGAGGCTAGCTTCTACGTGTTGATGGAAGGAACAGAGTTCGAATTGAAATTTAAAATTGTTTTTTCAAGAAAATCTGATGGATTATATCTGATATATTAAAAAAATAAAGAACATCTTTACTACTCGTAGTTTAAAATTATATATAATCACCTCATTAGGTACAAGAGAGGGTAAAACTGTAAAAATAATTAACTCGATCTAAATTGGCACAAAATAAATAGTCAGCTAAAAACCACTTTCCTTGGTTTTGTTTACTTAAAACAATAATGTTGAACTGCCAATATAGTAATTGACAACAGCTCACCGTTGAGTAGTTATTGCCACAATTCCGCCCATCAGTTTGACGCATCGGCTCATCTCGCAAGTGCCTGGGTATCCTTGCCATTCTTGGTTGAGGTAATTTTATCGCCAACCCTGCAAATGGCTAGTTCAAACATTAAAGTCAGTTTACTTTCGAAATAAAAGCGAATCTTCAATGACAAAGTTGAACTTAGATTTACGATATTCTAAAAATAACGTTTTTTAAAATTAAACTGCATACTAATTTTAAAATAAAACGATTCAACCAATTGTAATAACTCAAAAGTATGTTTAATATATATAAGTGTTCGTTAAGAAAATATAATTTGTGTTGAAATTCGATAAAACATTATTAGTGACGTAAAGGTTATTTTTACTTGTTTAAAAAAACTCGTACGCGTATCGTATTAATGCCACTACATCGGAGGCAGTTCTAACTCTGGTTGGGCAATTTGCAGCTTCGGAAGAAGTGACCGAAATCGACTCCTGAACATCCCGGAACTACCCTCCGGTCAAGCCTACAATCAGAACTGTTGGGACAGAGACTGAGTAGCTTGTTGGCACACTTCGTGGCTCTTTTGATGACCACCATTTATTGTTCACTCCTGTTTGGACTGTTTGGCCTATTGAGCCAAAATCTTTCTTCATCCCCGGGGAACTCAGGAATTGCATTTTTAAAGGCCTCAAGGACATCGGCTTCGGAAGGCCACCCGACGAGGTTTCATATTTCACAAAGGACTTTTTGCCTAATGTCCAGAGTGTTCCCTTGTCATCTAGAGACTCCTTAATACTGGCAACAAAATCGACCTTACCCTTTAACTTCCCCATTCCAGGATAGGATACCCGTTCTGGATACGCCAGAAGGACTTTCCAAAGGTGTCCGAACATTCCGGCTTGGCCTTGGTCTAAGATGGAGCTGGATGGATCACCTGGAACTTCGGCTTGTGATCAGTCCATGCCGTTCAAGAGACACCAGTGCGAAAAGCATCAGCTTACTGGTGGACTCCTGAGATTGCGGAGATCCGTAGAGCCGATGACAATTTACCAGTCTGTGAGGAGGCCTCTTCACCGGACTATCAACTTCTGTTGATGGAACCTGCAAGACTTAGAGCGGGAGGAAAATCAGGAAGGATTTCGACTTCGAACCTTGGGGTTTGGATTACAAGATTTTGACGCATACATTTTTGTATCCGCTTTCAACCTTCCATCATGAAAGGCGCCACCATGGAAAGGATGGTCACCTCCTGGTTTCCCGGGATCCTTGGACTGGCCCTTATAAGTCTTTACTGTCAACCCCTAGCTATTGCTGAGAACGTACAACACCTGCTGTCAGAGCGGACGTTCCTTCTCGCCCTTATTTGAGATGGACCTCAATCAAGTCTTTTCAGGTCACGGATTTTTTCGGCCATACCTGTACACGATGAACGTAGGTCTAGCCTGAAGTTATGTGTTATACCCAAGATAATATCTGAAAGAGAAGAGGAGTTTTTTATTAGGTTAGAGACCCACAAATGCTGACCCCCTGTGTGTTTTTTTCGTCCCTCCGATATAAAAATCCAATCATCTAAATGTATTATCTGTCAAAATACTTTGAATGTTTGCTGATATAAAATAAAATACAATTTTTCAAACTTTGTAGTTAAACTGCACCTAAGTATCAACGTGTTCGTTATATCAGATATTTGGAATTTCGTCATAAACGTCCTCCTCGCCACTTATTTCAAGGAGAGCTATTGATTCTCTCTATTGCTGCTCTGTACTAAGTATTGATATGAGGGAAGTAATTAATTTATTATAATGTTAAAGAGTTTTAATAAGCTTAGTTAATTATTCTTAAGTACATTAAGTACATTACGAAATGTACTTAGATATTACAAAACCAATAGTATTTGCTTAATGCAAGTTACTGTTACTTAAATTAATAGTTTAAAATATTGATCGAAAGACGTTTGCCTTTTAGCTGCAATTTCAAATCATCATTCTGCGTATCTAAGTTTGAAATTATAGTAATTTATATTAATATAGTAATATAGTAATATATATTCCAATACATTCCACGTGGTACAGTTAAAATGGGGTTTACAGTTCCTTAAAACTTTCCAAGTTGTAGAAGTAATACTTGGTCAAAAACATATTATTTAGAAAGTTAACATCTACCTAAAGTTTTGTTCGGCAATGGTTTTGTATGAAAAGGAAGACGTTACCTCTTAAATTGTGCTTAGTTATTTGTGAGCTTAATCATTTTTGGAAATTCCAGTTACCATGGCAACTTACAAACATCTATATTATATTGAGCAGAGCTGCGGTTAATCAGGAACCAAAGCAACAAATGTATCTGAGATTTGAATAATAGCTCCCTCGAGGGTAGGCCCAGCCGCCTTTAGCGTAACTTCAAATAAATACCCTAGAGATAAAATATAGTAATTTTGCCAAATATTAACTTCTGAAGAGCCCAAAGTAGTAGCGTCCAATTTATATAAATGTATAGACAATGGGACGTCTTTTGACGAGCCGTATTTTTTAACTGACAATCATTAACGAAATACGGTAAATAATGATGAAAATCTAATTATTCTTAATGATCTTTTGATCACTTATCATTACGTTTTAGAGGTTCGTAGAGGTCACAGATGCAGATAGTGCGGAGTACTTTAAATGTACGATTATTTCGGATCGATATCATAGGTCACACTACGAAAACACAGAAATATCTTCTTATAATTCCTTATATAACCATAGATTAAACATATTCCTCAGGAGCATGTTTAATCTATGATATAACTAAGCCAAATAATATAAAATAAAACTACAAAAGTACATGCATCGTAAAAAAATGAACGGTTATAATACTGTTGATAAATGTGGTTAAACTATTAACGCTATGAACAGTTGGATTATTGCATAAAAGTGCAGTTTTCAGATGCTCTGAGAGGTAGGAAAGTTTTTCTGGAAAAAAATAATCAACCGAAACGTCATAAAGAGGTAACTCTTTAAGAAACTGAATACTCAAAAGTTAGAATACTTAAATTACTGATTCTGAAGTACTTCAAAGGACGAAGCCAAGACAGGAAGGTTTGGGGGTCTCCCCCCCTTCTTGGGAACGGTTTTTTTGTAGTAAGATAATACAAAATGCATTATGTATTAGTATATACGAGTCTATTATTTATCCTGGCGGCTTTATTTGATATTTTGAAATTTTTTATGACTACTACATATTTATTAGTTAGATAAAAATAGATTAATATCCACGAAAAAAGGTTTGCAATGATATTACTTGGCTATTCTCTCTAGCTTGGTGGCTGCAAGCTGAACGATATCCCTGGTTCCAACTGACAGCCAGGTTGGAGAACAAAGGATTATCCTGCTTGCAGTGGAAATTCCATTTTCGTAAGAGTACAGAAATGTTGAGCAACTATTGAGCATATAACGTTTTCACTTTTCACACTATTTTCAAATGCATTCATGTTTCAATACTGGTTGAGTTGATAGTGTTTGAATATGAGGAAACCTGAAAATAAAGATGGTCTTATGAAACATTTGGCCATGTTGAATATGTCATAAACGATAACCAGATATTCGTAAAATAAAAACTCGCATTTCCAAATTTTACCTACAATGTTTTGTATTTTATTTTTATTTTCAAAATTTGTAGTCAATATTTTAAGCTTTAAGATGTTTCCCGGTCACCAAAGTTTCTTTACAGTTACAGTTCTTTTAGTTATAGGTAACATCTAAACGACCTGCAAATGTTCAATTCGGCCATGCTCCGACACCTTCATATTACTGTTGACCTTCAAACTGTAATAATAACTGAAATTGTTTGATGTACCTCCTAAGATATCGATTACCTAAGTTATGAATGTGTGATATTACATATCTGTATATGTTTTAACTCCATTTATACATGCACAGATCGGAAGATTTCGCATGTGCTACTGTGTATTCAATAAACATATTTTCGTCTGAAGATGTCATACTTCCACTAAATGGTGTTTTACATCTAAGAGCCATCTAATACTATAAGACTTTGGTCGTTTGTGTACTTTTTGGGCGTATGTTTACAAGAGTTCAATCATACTGACACACGACCACAGTCGAAACGATGCACGACCAGAGCCGTATTGTTCATTCACACCTAGTCCACGATAACAAAGGATACCAAAAAAAAAATGGGGATATTTTCAAATGGGGATGCTTCTCCTGTGAGTTCGAAAAAATGCTGGAAAAAGTATGTCTTTTCACCTACTGTTGAAAGAAAATAAAAAGGGCTATTTAATACTCAGTATGACAACTTTTAAGAGAAGTTTATCTATTTGATTTAGAATGTATCTGCTCTTATTTGATGAGCTGTTAAAAATTGTGATGGAAAAAATTGCCTAAATTGATCTTCAGCATCTTCAGTTTTTTGTTTTGACATGTATCTCATACGACACTCACCTGAGCACTGGAAAGTTTGGACGAGTCGCCCCAAAAAATCGTATCCAAAGTCACATAGTATGAATGTTTTAATGAAAACAAAAAAAAAAGAGTTCGCACGCAGCACGCTGACGTGAGGGAAGTGAATTTCCACATAATAAACTTTACAAAATAAGAATCAGGGTAAAAACATACATTTATTAAAATTTTTATTGAAATCTGAAAACATTGATTTTTTGGCAGTTCTGATGCTCCTGATTTCATTTACCTGCAATTCTGGGAATACAATTATGCACATTATAAGGTTAGGAGAAGGTCCAGTCAGGCTTGAAAGTAGGCGTGAGGTTGCTGGGGATGATAAAAGTACACCGACAAATGAATAACAGGCTTTTCTAATGTAAAACCCCTAAAAGACAACGTACTGTTTTTGGTCAATACAAATTTTCTTTAATAACTCGGTAAATATTTATGCTAGAGTGACGAGATTGGGCTTAACAGTTTTGGCTCACTAATTCCCATATTTGTTGTGAATTAATTTCACATCCGGGGCTTTTCTGATCCTTTTTGGACCCAAAAACACGAAATTTGAAAGATTAATCCCCAAAAAAGGGGTATAGAGTTTTCCGATTGTTTTTCCCAACAAAATTGTCCAACTGATTATAGAAAGGAACGTCCCTACCAAATTTGAAGTAAATCGGAGAAAAAATGCGACCGCTAGAGTGCAAACATACACACACACGCACATATATATATATACAAAAAATTTTGAACGACCCCCAAAACGTGTTCAGGGGGTTACATTAGGAACTTCTATGGTGGTACCGGGCTTAAGATTCTCCGAGCGTGTCATGCTAATAGTTCACTTTCCATAGTAAATTCACTAAAAATGCCTCGCCTCTTGTGCAAGTCGTATATCGACACGACGAAAGGCAGAAGGACACGACTGACTAATGACAAACGAGTCGTGCCCTGGTCGTGTACCCCACGGCTGACGTCGCGTGTCGGACCAATTTGAAAACGCTTATTTCAATTAGTGCTTCTCAAAAAGTCGCGCTCTTACGATGAAACGACAATCGTGTGGTATGAAAAGGCCCTTAACACCAGTTGACTAATTTATAATTGTTTTTATAAACGTGTACCTTGATAATAAGGTTTCATTGATGTTTTCTACTCACCTAGTATTAATAGGATCAGCAACGTGAACATTTTTGGTCGCTCAGAGTGTCTTGTGAGATCCTAATTTTCCTATTTATATAGCGTAGATTTATTATCTGTCACAACTATTGACTTGATTGATAGCATGCTTCAAACTTCTCGTTAGGAATAGATAACTCAACTATTATTGACTATTGTTTTACCTATAGGACTCCTTGTTAGTAGTGGTGAAATGATGGTTTAACATCACTTCCGGCGCTTTTTCCCCATGTTATTCTTATGGGGAGCCGTTTTTGGACCGACGCCAGCTCCCGCCTATAGAGCTCCCGCGCCTTAGCCTATACTAACGTCCAACCCTTGCCTATATTAAATATATTGTCCCCATCCCCATCCCTCCTCTATATTTTTAAAAATTAATTTTCAAATTCAGGCTAAAAAACTATCTTTGGTGTTTACTGTCCGATTTGTCTGCAATTTGGATATGTTATTGTCCTAGGCAAGTGTTTTAATAAATTTCACTTACATTTCCCAAATTCACTATAACGGTCAAATTAAAAAATATTTTTGAAAAATACTATAGTGCCAATTGCCACCTTCTTTATTAACTGTCCGATTTGTCTTCAATTTGGATATGTTATTGTCCTAGGCAAGTGGTTTAATAAATTTCACTTACATTTCCAAAAATTCACTATAACGGTCAAATTAAAAAATATTTTTTGAAAAATACTGCCAATTGCCACCTTCTTTATTAACTGTCCGATTTGTCTTCAATTTGGATATGTTATTGTCCTAGGCAAGTGGTTTAATAAATTCCACCTACATATCCCAAATTCACTATTACAGTCAAATTAAAAATTATTTTTGAAAAATACTGCCAACTGCCAACTTCTTTATTAAATGTCCGATTTGTCTGCAATTTGGATATGTTATTGTCCTAGGCAAGTGTTTTAATAAATTTCACTTACATATCCCAAATTCACCATCACGGTCAAATTAAAAAATATTTTTGAAAAATACTGCCAATTGCCGCCTTCTTTATTAACTGTCCGATTTGTTTAAAACTTGGATATGTTATTGTCGTAGGCAAGTGTTTTAATAAATTACACCTACATATCCCAAATTCACTATTACGGTCAAATTAAAAAATATTTTTGAAAAATACTGCCAATCGCCGCCTTCTTTATTAACTGTCCGATTTGTTTAAAACTTGGATATGTTATTGTCGTAGGCAAGTGTTTTAATAAATTACACTTACATATCCCAAATTCACTATTACGGTCAAATTAAAAAATATTTTTGAAAAATACAGCTAATTGCCAACTTCTTTATTTACTGTCCGATTTGTCTGCAATTTGGATATGTTATTGTCGTAGGCTAGTGTATATGCACCATCCACATTTTACAAATATTACGGTCAAATTAAATAATATTTTTGAAAAATACTGCCAATTGCCACCTTCTTTATTAAATGTCTGATTTGTCTTCAATTTGGATATGTTATTGTCCTAGGCAACTGGTTTAATAAATTCCACCTACATATCCCAAATTCACTATTACAGTCAAATTAAAAATTATTTTTGAAAAATACTGCCAATTGTCAACTTCTTTATTAAATGTCCGATTTGTCTGCAATTTGGATATGTTATTGTCCTAGGCAAGTGTTTTAATAAATTTCACTTACATATCCCAAATTCACCATCACGGTCAAATTAAAAAATATTTTTGAAAAATACTGCCAATTGCCAACTTCTTTATTTACTGTCTGATTTGTCTTCAATTTGGATATGTTATTGTCCTAGGCAAGTCTTTTAATAAATTCCACTTACATATCCCAAAATTCACTATTACAGTCAAATTAAAAATTATTTTTGAAAAATACTGCCAATTGCCAACTTCTTTATTAAATGTCCGATTTGTTTAAAATTTAGATATGTTATTGTTGTAGGCTAGTGTATATGCACCATCCACATTTCCCAAATTCACCATTACAGTCAAATTAAAAAATATTTTTGAAAAATACCGCCAATTGCCAACTTCTTTATTTACTGTCCGATTTGTTTAAAATTTGGATATGTTATTGTTGTGGGCTAATGTATATGCACCATCCACATTTTACAAATATTGCGGTTAAATTTTTAAAAATTTGGAAAAATACTGCCAATTGGCAACTTCTTTATTTATGGTCTGATTTGTTTAAAATTTATGTCATTATTCTAGGCTAGTGTATATGTACCATCCACATTTGACAAATTAACTATAATGGTCAAATTTAACAAATATTTTGAAAAATATACAATTTCAAACTTCTTTATTTTCGGATATGTTATAGCTCTTATATAGGTAACAAGACCACACTACCACACGTTCCATTACCCCTTTGTCTTTTTTGTTTGTTTTGCTGTAATCCCAAAACTGACTGTTTATTGTCCGATTTGCCTACACTTTGGATTTGCATTTATTGTCTGATTTATTTTTGGATATGTTATAGCCCCCAATTATATCTAAAATTACAATATTATTTCCACCTATAATACAGTTGTTTGTCTAACATTGGTATTTGTGTTTTTACAAAACTATATTTTGCAAATTACTACCAATAACTCCTTTATTTACTTTTCGACTTGTTATATCCCCATATATCTAAATTTACCATATATTTTTTTCCCTTTTAGTGTTGTTTTGTCGTAACCAAACTTTGACTGCAATACATTACTGGCCATTGCATAAGTGCATTTCCAAATTCACTATTACGGTTGGATTAAAAAAATAAATACAAGCTTATTATATACATCCAGCTGATAAGTAATATATATCCACAACTATGGTCAGAACAAATTTTGGATATGTTTTAAGCCAGCAAAAAATAAATGTTTAAAACCCAAAACAACTACACACAAAACACTAACCTTTCTTTGTGCTTGTTTGGAGTAGTCTTTATTTTATCCAACTTAATTTTAATTTTGTAGTTAAAATCAAACTTCCCACATTCTAGCTCCCTTTCCAGCCAGTGACACAAAGGTTACGAATATTTTCAAACAATATATCTTTTTCTATGTTGGACTTGTTTAATAGCGCACCATATTCCAAATCCTCCAGTCTACTACATTCATTAAATTTAACATTGCCTTTAATATCTTGCATCTCTATGTCTTCTTGTCCATTGTTACGGAAACTTTCTATTTTTGGAATTGCCATAAAATGTTGCGGTTCCGTTAGTGTTAAAGCTTGCAAGTGGCTCGTTGGTAGGTAGATAAATAATGTCCAAATCACCACTGTATGGCAACACGCCTTGCCTATTCTTATTTATCTCTATAAATACAGTTTTACAGACACCTTTAACATAGTATACACCCGTCCATCCTTTTCTGCCAACACTCCCACAAACTTGTTGTTTACTACAAACGCATACACATAATGCTCTAGATCCTCGTCGCAGGAAGTAATCTTTTAATTTATCCTCTCTTTCCCTTCTTTCTTTAGCCAACTGTGCTTTGTATTCCTCCGCAACAGTATTTTCCACATATTCCAATGTCTTCTAATTCCAATTTCCTCTTTTTGGAACAACTCTCTGCTTGGAAAGTGGCTCTATTTCTTTAATAGTGTATGGGTACAGTTTATTGGTCCGGCTTCTTAAAACGTAGGGAGTAAGGTTAGGACTTTCCACTAAGAGGTATAGTGGAGAAAGGTGTATTTGATGTGCCCCCAGATTTGATGTAACACTTATGCTTTACACTTATGGCATCCTCCTCTATTACCTCTACATAGTTGGTAAACAGTTAAAGCTAAATGCAGATAGAGCATACTTTATTAACTTTTCCCTTTGTGTACTATCTTTTGGCAGTTGTACTCCAGTTATCTTCCCCCAATATGCATCGTTAAACACTAAACAACAACTGTTTTGTAATTGATTGGCATCTTATGCAGAGGCATAGAATGGAGCATTTTGAAAGTACTGTTTGTTGTCTTCTATTAGACTTAAACAATCTCTTAAAGGTTCAAACCCTTTACCAAAACCTCTACAATAGATTGTTGCCTCTAACCTTGCCATTCTCTCTAGCTAGTTTAGACGAGAACGTTTCTTTTAGGTTTACAAAGTTTATTATATGGTTTCCTATACTTTTAATTACTCCAGGGCTTGTAATCTGGCATATAAATTTATTATATATTTTTACCCTGCTATTTACATTAAACCATGCTAACATTATCTACAATAACATTATATCCATTCGCCCCCTGGTAGCAAAAGTTTTCTGTAAGATATTGGCACATTTCCTCTTTATTAAATATTCCAACCAAATCTAGTGTTATATCGAAATCCATAAGATAGTACATTTCCAGATCTTGCAGTATCTTTGGAAGATCTTCCAACAAATCCTTAATTTTAACATTTGCAAGCTCTATTTTATAGGGAATTGCTATAGGATCATCATACTTTTGTTTAATTTGGTCAATATCTTTCTTTATTATTTGTAACACACCCTCGCTTTGGGAGAATGGTAGTTTGGCCACAACACCATGTCGAGCTAAAGAGAACATTTTAAATATTCCTCGTAAGTAGCTATTAAACGAGCCACATATTTCCTTCTTAACTTTAAATTTATTCCGAACATCCCCATCACAATCCGCAACATTGGTTATCTTAACTAACATCCGTTATAGATGTTATTTAATTTTGGTTCACCCTCGCAATAGTTTATATTACCTATGTCTGTAAGAAGGTTATTATTACGTAGATTTTCTAATAAAAACCATATACCCAATCTTTCGTTAGTAGGTTTAATACAATTCCCCAATAAATGGCCAACAGAGTACATTTCTTTTATACAAAAAGTAGCGGAAACACGTCAACAGGACAGATTACACTATAGGCATATAGAGACCCACATGCAAATATGGAATACCCCCAAATTCGACTAAATAAGTTTATAGTCTCAATATAATTAACATATTAACATTAGTACCCAAATTGTCGAAATTCTATAATTCTATTCTTAGTCCTTGTATTAGGTTTTGTACTATTAAACCCAACACCCCGCGCAGTAGAGTAATATATGTATTTAATACAGATACGCACATTCTACAAGACCCATACATCTGTTGTATAAGCAGCAGAATAGACGTCTCATTGTGTTGTTGTAAAATAAAACATAAATTGTGCTGGATACAACCGGCCAGATATTAGACAGGAAATGTGTTGGAAGTGTATTGCCAAAGACAAACACCACATAGTGCAGCATGTAATCAATCCATTACTATTTAGACAGCATTGGTACAACATCCGATATATTAGCCAAACCCACAATCAAACTTGGAAAACAAACAGTAAAAGATAAATATTATAGTAACAGAAATAGTAAGAGTATAAGGACATAGTAATATTTAAAGTTTATAAAACAACACAAATGCAGAGACACAATAACACACTCCAACACATTTGGACACACCCACAGATACTGGTTTACATCCATTTAACACAACTTTACACGTTCTGTCAACCGACACAAAAAATAGTTTGTAAATTGTGTAAGAAATATATGTAATATAAACAAATTTAACACAATCATAACATTGTCCACAATGTTATGATTGTGTTAAATTTGTTTATATTACATATATTTCTTACACAATTTACAAACTATTTTTTGTGTCGGTTGACAGAACGTGTAAAGTTGTGTTAAATGGATGTAAACCAGTATCTGTGGGTGTGTCCAAATGTGTTGGAGTGTGTTATTGTGTCTCTGCATTTGTGTTGTTTTATAAACTTTAAATATTACTATGTCCTTATACTCTTACTATTTCTGTTACTATAATATTTATCTTTTACTGTTTGTTTTCCAAGTTTGATTGTGGGTTTGGCTAATATATCGGATGTTGTACCAATGCTGTCTAAATAGTAATGGATTGATTACATGCTGCACTATGTGGTGTTTGTCTTTGGCAATACACTTCCAACACATTTCCTGTCTAATATCTGGCCGGTTGTATCCAGCACAATTTATGTTTTATTTTACAACAACACAATGAGACGTCTATTCTGCTGCTTATACAACAGATGTATGGGTCTTGTAGAATGTGCGTATCTGTATTAAATACATATATTACTCTACTGCGCGGGGTGTTGGGTTTAATAGTACAAAACCTAATACAAGGACTAAGAATAGAATTATAGAATTTCGACAATTTGGGTACTAATGTTAATATGTTAATTATATTGAGACTATAAACTTATTTAGTCGAATTTGTGGGTATTCCATATTTGCATGTGGGTCTCTATGTGCCTATAGTGTAATCTGTCCTGTTGACGTGTTTCCGCTACTTTTTGTATAAAAGAAATGTGCTCTGTTAGCCATTTATTGGGGAATTGTATTAAACCTGCTAACGAAAGATTGGGTATGTGGTTTTTATTAGAAAATCTACGTAATAATAACCTTCTTACAAACATAGGTAATATAAACTGTTGCGAGGGTGAACCAAAATTAAATAACATCTATAACGGATGTTAGTTAAGATAACCAATGTTGCGGATTGTGATGGGGATGTTCGGAATAAATTTAAAGTTAAGAAGGAAATATGTGGCTCGTTTAATAGCTGCTTACGAGGAATATTTAAAAAGTTCTCTTTAGCTCGACATGGTGTTGTGGCCAAACTACCATTCTCCCAAAGCGAGGGTGTGTTACAAATAATAAAGAAAGATATTGACCAAATTAAACAAAAGTATGATGATCCTATAGCAATTCCCTATAAAATAGAGCTTGCAAATGTTAAAATTAAGGATTTGTTGGAAGATCTTCCAAAGATACTGCAAGATCTGGAAATGTACTATCTTATGGATTTCGATATAACACTAGATTTGGTTGGAATATTTAATAAAGAGGAAATGTGCCAATATCTTACAGAAAACCTTTGCTACCAGGGGGGCGAATGGATATAATGTTATTGTAGATAATGTTAGTATGGTTTAATGTAAATAGCAGGGTAAAAATATATAATAAATTTATATGCCAGATTACAAGCCCTGGAGTAATTAAAAGTATAGGAAACCATATAATAAACTTTGTAAACCTAAAAGAAACGTTCTCGTCTAAACTAGCTAGAGAGAATGGCAAGGTTAGAGGCAACAATCTATTGTAGAGGTTTTGGTAAAGGGTTTGAACCTTTAAGAGATTGTTTAAGTCTAATAGAAGACAACAAACGGTACTTTCAAAATGCTCCATTCTATGCTGTACCTCTGCATAAGATGCCAATCAATTACAAAACAGTTGTTGTTTAGTGTTTAACGATGCATATTGGGGGAAGATAACTGGAGTACAACTGCCAAAAGATAGTACACAAAGGGAAAAGTTAATAAAGTATGCTCTATCTGCATTTAGCTTTAACTGTTTACCAACTATGTAGAGGTAATAGAGGAGGATGCCATAAGTGTAAAGCATAAGTGTTACATCAAATCTGGGGGCACATCAAATACACCTTTCTCCACTATACCTCTTAGTGGAAAGTCCTAACCTTACTCCCTACGTTTTAAGAAGCCGGACCAATAAACTGTACCCATACACTATTAAAGAAATAGAGCCACTTTCCAAGCAGAGAGTTGTTCCAAAAAGAGGAAATTGGAATTAGAAGACATTGGAATATGTGGAAAATACTGTTGCGGAGGAATGCACAGTTGGCTAAAGAAAGAAGGGAAAGAGAGGATAAATTAAAAGATTACTTCCTGCGACGAGGATCTAGAGCATTATGTGTGTGCGTTTGTAGTAAACAACAAGTTTGTGGGAGTGTTGGCAGAAAAGGATGGACGGGTGTATACTATGTTAAAGGTGTCTGTAAAACTGTATTTATAGAGATAAATAAGAATAGGCAAGGCGTGTTGCCATACAGTGGTGATTTGGACATTATTTATCTACCTACCAACGAGCCACTTGCAAGCTTTAACACTAACGGAACCGCAACATTTTATGGCAATTCCAAAAATAGAAAGTTTCCGTAACAATGGACAAGAAGACATAGAGATGCAAGATATTAAAGGCAATGTTAAATTTAATGAATGTAGTAGACTGGAGGATTTGGAATATGGTGCGCTATTAAACAAGTCCAACATAGAAAAAGATATATTGTTTGAAAATATTCGTAACCTTTGTGTCACTGGCTGGAAAGGGAGCTAGAATGTGGGGAGTTTGATTTTAACTACTAAATTAAAATTAAGTTGGATAAAATAAAGACTACTCCAAACAAGCACAAAGAAAGATTAGTGTTTTGTGTGTAGTTGTTTTGGGTTTTAAACATTTATTTTTTGCTGGCTTAAAACATATCCAAAATTTGTTCTGACCATAATTGTGGATATATATTACTTATTGGCGTATATAATAAGCTTGTATTTATTTTTTTAATCCAACCGTAATAGTGAATTTGGAAATGCACTTATGCAATGGCCAGTAATGTATTGCAGTCAAAGTTTGGTTACGACAAAACAACACTAAAAGGGAAAAAAATATATGGTAAATTTAGATATATGGGGATATAACAAGTCGAAAAGTAAATAAAGGAGTTATTGGTAGTAATTTGCAAAATATAGTTTTGTAAAAACACAAATACCAATGTTAGACAAACAACTGTATTATAGGTGGAAATAATATTGTAATTTTAGATATAATTGGGGGCTATAACATATCCAAAAATAAATCAGACAATAAATGCAAATCCAAAGTGTAGGCAAATCGGACAATAAACAGTCAGTTTTGGGATTACAGCAAAATAAACAAACAGACAAAATACTGTATTGTGGGGGGTAGTGGAGCGTGTGGTGGTGTGGTCTTGTTACCTATATAAGAGCTATAACATATCCGAAAATAAAGAAGTTTGAAATTGTATATTTTTCAAAATATTTTTTTAATTTGACCATTATAGTTAATTTGTCAAATGTGGATGGTACATATACACTAGCCTAGAATAATGACATAAATTTTAAACAAATCAGACCATAAATAAAGAAGTTGCCAATTGGCAGTATTTTTCCAAATTTTTAAAAATTTAACCGCAATATTTGTAAAATGTGGATGGTGCATATACATTAGCCTACAACAATAACATATCCAAATTTTAAATAAATCGGACAGTAAATAAAGAAGTTGGCAATTGGCAGTATTTTTCAAAAATATTTTTTAATTTGACCGTAATATTTGTAAAATGTGGGTGGTGCATATACACCAGCCTACAACAATAACATATCTAAATTTTAAACAAATCAGACAGTAAATAAAGAAGTTGGCAATTGGCAGTATTTTTCAAAAACAATTTTTAATTTGACTGTAATAGTGAATTTGGGAAATGTAAGTGTAATTTATTAAAACACTTGCCTACGACAATAACATATCCAAATTGAAGACAAATCGGACAGTTAATAAAGAAGGTGGCAATTGGCAGTATTTTTCCAAATTTTTTAAAATTTAACCGCAATATTTGTAAAATGTGGATGGTGCATATACACTAGCCTACAACAATAACATATCCAAATTTTAAACAAATCGGACAGTAAATAAAGAAGTTGGCAATTGGCAGTATTTTTCAAAAATATTTTTTAATTTGACTGTAATAGTGAATTTGGGAAATGTAGGTGGAATTTATTAAAACACTTGCCTAGGACAATAACATATCCAAATTGCAGACAAATCGGACAGTAAATAAAGAAGTTGGCAATTGGCAGTATTTTTCAAAAATATTTTTTAATTTGACCGTAATAGTGAATTTGGGATATGTAAGTGGAATTTATTAAAACACTTGCCTAGGTCAATAGCATATCCAAATTTTAAATAAATCGGACAGTAAATAAAGAAGTTGGCAATTGGCAGTATTTTTCCAAATTTTTTAAAATTTAACCACAATATTTGTAAAATGTGGATGGTGCATATACACTGGCCTACAACAATAACATATCCAAATTTTAAACAAATCGGACAGTAAATAAAGAAGTTGGCAATTGGCGGTATTTTTCAAAAATAATTTTTAATTTGACTGTAATAGTGAATTTGGGAAATGTAAGTGTAATTTATTAAAAAAATTGCCTACGACAATAACATATCCAAGTTTTAAACAAATGGGACAGTAAATAAAGAAGTTGGCAATTGGCAGTATTTTTCAAAAATATTTTTTAATTCAACCGTAATGGTGAATTTGGGATATGTAAGTGAAATTTATTAAAACACTTGCCTAGGTCAATAGCATATCCAAATTTTAAATAAATCGGACAGTAAATAAAGAAGTTGACAATTGGCAGTATTTTTCAAAATATTTTTAATTTGACCGTAATAGTGAATTTGGGAAATGTGGATGGTGCATATACACTAGCCTACAACAATAACATATCTAAATTTTAAACAAATCGGACAGTAAATAAAGAAGTTGGCGGCAGTATTTTTCAAAATTTTTTAATTTGACCGTTATAGTGAATTTGGGAAATGTAAGTGTAATTTATTAAAACACTTGCCTAGGACAATAACATATCCAAATTGCAGACAAATCGGACAGTAAACACCAAAGATAGTTTTTTAGCCTGAATTTGAAAATTAATTTTTAAAAATATAGAGGAGGGATGGGGATGGGGACAATATATTTAATATAGGCAAGGGTTGGGCGTTAGTATAGGCTAAGGCGCGGGAGCTCTATAGGCGGGAGCTGGCGTCGGTCCAAAAACGGCTCCCCATAAGAATAACATGGGAAAAAAGCGCCGGAAGTGATGTTAAACCCGTAATTCACATCTACTCTTGTTTGAAACCAAGTGGACAAATTAGCCAATGTGATGATAAAGTACTTATAATGATTTATATTTTAAGAACTCTAAACTAAATAGAATTATTAGTACTTCTGTTTTAACCGAGGGTAACTCTTTTTTTAAATCTTAAAAATATTTGATAACTACAATAATCAAGGAAGAGGCTCTGTTAGTTAAATATAATGTTACATTAATGTTAATCATAATAGTTATTTATGTATCAAGAGCGTAAAATAAGTTGTAAGTAGGTCGGAAAATTACGGCGCAGCGAGAACGACACTTTACACTTGAATTATATACCCACTCTTTCCTACAACTGAAATTTTGGATACCACACATCATTAAACAATTTTCTTTTATCCGTTTTAGAGAATTTACTCTATTGGGAAGAAGTTATTACCGTAGGTGGCAAGGTAAGAGTTAAGCCCGAGACCATGATAAGTTATTACCGAAGGTGGCATGGTAAGAGTTAAGTCCGAGACCATGATAACTTTTTGTTTTGAGGCCCCCAGATGCCAAAAACACCATTAGTTCAAATTTTCATATATATATATATATATATATATATATATATATATATATATATATATATATACATGTATATATATATATATATATGTGTGTGTGTGTGTGTGTGTGTGTGTGTGTGTGTCCGTAAGCACGATAACTTTCGTAAAAATGGTCTGATCTTGATGAAATTTGGTTTAAACGTGTAAGGCAGCATCTATTTTCATGAGTTCGAGAACCAGATAGGTCGCTCTACTTTAAGGGGGGTTTTGTACCCCAAAAATGTTGTTTTTAACTTTTTACACATTATTCTTTTTAAACCAAAATTTTGGTTTACCCCATTAAATTCAGCTGAAAAAAACAAACAATTTTGTATTTTGATCATCGCTCTACGTCAATTGGTTACCGAGATATTGAGAGTGCTAAACACAGTACGTTGTCTAATGTTAAACTTATGGAGAATAATTAAAATTGTATATCTGGCTTATTAATGAACATATATTAATGAAACTTGGTATGCAGATTTATATGGTTGAGTTTTGATGCTATTTGCATACAAAACTCATTTTTTGTGGTCTCCATGGCAGAAAACCTGCGTACTCAGCATATATAATGTTATTCTTATGGAGAATAATAAACTTGTTTATGAACATAAATTGACAGAACTTGATATTTTGCTTCATCTGGAGGTGATCCATTGGTATTTGCATAAAAACCAGATTTTGTGGTCCTTGTTGCAGCAAACCTGAATACTCAGTCCTAAAGTTTTTCTTATGGTTAATAAATAAAATGTCATATCTCGCTTATTTATTAATATGCTTTGATTACAGTTGGTAAGTGGCTTCATGACTTAGTGAAGTACCTTTTGAAATTCGCTGAGTATGCAGGTTTGCTGCAACGGGGATATTTATTGATTCAAGAGACTGAGGTTATAAACCCCGAGTCAGTTAGCTTGGTCCAAAGCAACAATCAACCAGCTGTTTATTCCTGTCGTAAAAGTAATTCGGAGCGAGCGAAAAATACCTTGTTGCTTGCTTGACAAAGAACAGTTGTTTTACGATGTGTTTTTAGATCGTAAGGAAGCACTTTAGTCATGGTTGTAGAAAACAAGTATTTTATGAAACGTTATGACAAATCAGAAACGATAGAGAGAGTTCTATACGCCTGCCATCCAACCGCACAATAGTTGAATGATTATAATGTGAGATTACAGGGAAATATTTTAATTTTACCGTAAAACATTCTGCTAAGGGCACAATCCAAAAACATAAAAACCAACGTTTGAAAATGTTGCTTAGAAAGTGATCAGCAGTACATTTTAATTTGTTTTTACTTTCTCCCCCTATACATAGCGGTGCACGGCATTGTTCCGAAAATGCATAGCTCCGAAAGGCACTACTCCGAAATAAATAGGTATTTTCGAAGGCATTAGTCCGAAATGCACTGCTCCGAAAATCATTACTCAGAAAATGCAGTACTCCAAAAGCAGTGTTCCGAAAAGCGTTGTTCCGAAAATATTTTTTCGGAGTTGTGCATTTCGGAGTAATGGTTTCGGAGGAGTGAATTTCGGAGTAATGCTTTCGGAGCTGTGAATTTCGGAGTAATGGTTTCGGAGCAGTGTATTTCGGAGTACTGCATTTCGGAGTTGTGGTATATGTGGTAAAATTTAATTTGGAGGGGACAAATTGGTTAGAGGAGTATTTGAGATGGCGGCATTAGTCAATGAAAAGAAACTAACTTGCCCCACCCACGAATGTACGCCGTGTTGCCACGTTTACACGCAGGCTCTTCGTAATATCCGCAATGAGGCCTAAATTGGCTTATTGATGTACCAATTCATACAGACTTTATTAAAAAAAGACGCGGTCCACCAAAAAATCAAATCTACACGTCAATCAATACCTTGTTCAATGTTTAAGTAGAAACAAACTTTCAGCGAGAAAGTTGTAGTTTGTTAATTGATATACAAATTTAAGCAAAAATATAAGTGGAGGCTCACTTACACTACTGATTATAGTGACTCTGACCCATCTCAAATAAACTAAATAATGTAATAGGTTCATTTACACTACAGCTCATAGACACAATGACCCTCTATATATTTTAACAACATTTGAGGTGGTTTATTTACACTACTGATCATAGAGTCTATGGCCCAAAAATACAAAATTATTGGAATAATATTAAATCATACCATAGTCACTATGAACCAATTTCACATGACATACCTTAAACCTTTCCTTTAGAGTCCTAGTCACTATGAGCCGTTTTGTATCTGTTCAAGGAAAAATATAAAGAATAGGGTCATTTACACTACTGATCATTGTGTAACTCGCCGCGCACTCTGCATCTAGCTAACTGAAGGCGCACAGCTGTAAAACATCGTTCTGCCGCTCTATTGCTTGCATTCGTACTGTGAAATCCAGTAATAATGTAAACGTTAGTATATTGTAATTTTCAATATGTTGATAATTTTGATATTTTTAAACCTTATATTACTAGAAAAATAATATAATATTAGAAGATGTATGGTGTCACCGGAATAACTAAAAAAAAAAACGTAAATATTAAAGTAAATAAAAAAAGTTGGACTTTAATTTGTGTTTAAGATTATTTTCTAGTTTTCGATAAGCATTAAGATGGTTTTACTTCTATTTAGGATTACATTTGGGTGATCCGTTGGTTTTTTGTTTAAGTAACAAGAAAGACTGAACGGCAGCTAGTAGCTTACTAAAGTAGATACTTGCATGTGTTGTTCAATAACCTGTCAGTTTGATATGTAATTACAATTAAAGATATTGTATGTAATATTATTTAAAAATATATTAATTTAACAAATACTGTAACCTTACTAGTCAGTGCTCCGTTCTCCACATGGTGATATTGTATGCAATATCTAGCGAAAACCTTACGTTATAAGTAGCTAGCTGCATAAATGAAATACCTCCGTAAGATTAATATTGAAACTTTGAAAGCCTACGGGGATGAGGTCTGAAGGTGATGTTTTAATTCATTCAAAAGGCCCATAAGGAGACAGAGATTAATAGATTGTATTCATACTCTACCTGCGTAGAAAAATACAATTTAAGAAGACACTTAAAATCACTGACAAAAATTAAGACATTTAACTGTTGTAGTAATATAGACCTTCACGTACGTATGTTGAGTATGAAAACTATTTACCTGTTATTAAAGTTTAAAATGTGAAATACTGCATGTTTTAAGTCACATTAAAAACGACTACATATATTTATAAATTTTAAAAAATCTGGTTATCACCGCTTACATACGCCTTCAAATTTGTAAATGCAAAATGGTTATACATTTCTGTATTCGGTTTGCCGTTAGTTGTTTACTTACTTTACCCCTATGTATAATGAATGGATAAGTAATATAATTCCTGAAAAATTTAAAATTATTTAATAACTTTGATTCCTTAACGTAAGACTTATTCAGACTAATAAAATGATAATAACCATGTTATTTATAACAAATACCCCCGTCGCGTCGTAGCAAACCTGCATACTCAGCGAATTTCCAATGAATATATGATATAACACATTAAAAAGCTTAACAGGATTCATAAGAAATGTATTCACAAACAAGCGATATTTAAAATATTAATTATTCTCCATAAGAATAACATTGGGGATTAGTACGCAGGTTTGCTGCAACAAGGCACACAAAATAATGGGTTGTTATGCAAATATCAATAGAACTCATCTTAGTGAAGTCACATACCAAGTTTCATCCATATACATTTATAAATAAGCGATATATATCTTTTAAGTATTTTCCATAAGAATAACATGGGGACCAAGTACCTAGGTTTGCTGCTACAGGCGAAAAATCTTTTGTTGTGCAAACAACAATAAACCACAACCAGATCAAGCCATATACCAAATTTCGCCAGTTTATGTTCATAAATAAGCGAGATATACAATTTTTCTTTTTCTCCATAAGAATAACATTAGGCAACGTACTGTGTTTAGCACTTTCAATATCTCGGTAACCAATTGACGAAGAGCAATGATCAAAATACCAAATTGTTTGTTTATTGAATCTAAATTCAATGGTATAAGTTAAAATTTGATTTAAATTAAAATTACATGTGAAAACCCCCAAAAAAACACATTTTTGGGGTACAAAACCCCCCAAAAACCCCCCTTCGGATGGTGCGATTCATCTGGTTTTCGAGCTCGTTCAAATAAATGGTACTTTACACATTTGTTCCAAATTTCATTAAGATCGGATTTTTTTACGAGAGTTCCTTACGGACACACATATATATATATATATATATATATATATATATATATATATATATATATATATATATGTATATGTATATATATATATATATAAATTTTAACGAATGGTGTTTTTGGTATCTGGGGACCTCAAAATGAAAAGTTATCATGGTCTCGGGCTTAAGTCTTACCATGAGACCTACGGTAATAGCTTCTTCCCTATAGGGGAAATTCGTTAAAAAGTTCGTTACTGTAGTTTAATGCATAACAAAATTGGTTGTGGTAGGTTTCTGTTAATGCTAGAAGATTAACAAATAAATATTTGTGTTTGATTTGTAATTATTTACCTCTTGCTTTTGTACCTCATTGGAAATAAAATACGGTCATTAAAATAGTTTTTATATATCCTAGTTAAAATAAAAATATATATCACTGATTTTTCCCCCGTAAACAAATTATACCAATTTTTGTGCTTATGCATTTGGTGAAGATTTATAAACTTTGTATAATATATTTTAAATATTTTTTTCTTATCTCATTTAGAGAGTTGGTAATGTAAAACGAGCCGATTTCGGGAGTTGAAATAATAATAATGCCGGTTGGGAAACAAAATTACTATTTATTCAAACTTACAACTTTACAACAACTGATTTAGAACAATTTAAACGACGTTAACAATAGGTATATCCGCGGTTAAAATACAATAATTAAGGTTACATTAAATTTAGAAAAACAATGCCAATTAATAATTTAGCAGGGAGAGGCGGCGCGACGCGTGTTAATTACATCGTCACATACTCGGGACTGGGGCGCGGTTCTTGTCTCCTTCCCCAGTGCTGAACCAAGCCAGCCAATCAGAAACAGTCTCGCACGTGACGTCACAGGAACACTTCCTTGACAAGTGCTGCAGCCAAACGATCACTCACGCCGCTACTCAAACTAAGAAGCACGGGAATCGTGCACTGAGGTTCGCACTGAGAGATGAAATGCTGACGCCATGCACATTCCTGCTGATATCAACGCCCGGCCCGGGCCCGTGGGAGCGTCTAAGTTGAGATTAGCTTGGAGCGAATATCCTAGCGTCTGGTGGTTTATTTTATATTTCATACCAGCCAACTCTTTAAAATGAAATAATGAGTGAAATAATTGAAATAATGTTAAGAGCACCGTTCCTCCATCCAATTATAGATTTTAGTGACGGTATAAATTTAATTAGGAACGGTAAACTGTAATTATTTAATTACAGTGTCGTATTAATGGCTTTAAACAGTCTAGGGATTTTGGGCCGTCACAGTAACATCACACTACAACAGCTTTCAATACTTTCAGTTAAATAGTATGTAGGCCTATTTATTCCCTTCATACCTTTTTATTTCTTGTTAAAATCATCTGCTATGTTTCAATCAGCTGACTTTTGTTTATTTTTAGCGAATTTCCCCTATAGGGAAGAAGCTATTACCGTAGTCGGCATGGTAAGACCTAGGCCCGGGACCATGATAACTTTTCGTTTTGAGGTCCCCAGACCCCAAAAACACCATTAGTTCGATACTATATATATATATATATATATATATATATATATATATAGATCTGTTTTTAGTTCCCATGTTGAACATAGGTTTATAGGTTGAACATATAAAGGCCAAAATGCCAGCGGAAATCTCAAAGTATGTTATCGTTGAAAACAACGATTTTACCTAAAAACTAAGATCGAAACAAATTTGATCGGCCGAGATACGGCGATTTTAAACGATTTGCACTGGCAAAGAGCGCTTTTACGGACTAGTAACGAAATATACTATTCCGATAATTTCGCTCGTAGCAGACTTGCATTTAACGGACAATGCCTGGTGATGCATCGCGTAATAGGGTTTTTAATTTTCTTATATAATATTTCTAAACAAACCAAGCAAAAGACGGCTTGGTTGGTTGTTAGAATCAGAAAAACACGATGTGACGTCACTGACTGAAGCCGCACGATTATGTGATATATCCGAGCGATGCACTGCAGACAGAAATCCAGACTTATCTGGTCCAGAGTGGCCAGACTTAAAATAAAACAATGAAAAAATTACAGAAAACATATTTAAACATATACAAAAAAACAGTATTTAAAGTATTTTGAAAATTTTAGCTTGGCAGTACATTACATGCATTTTTGTAAAAAAAACTCAAACATTTCTTGACCGAATTTGCTGGGAAAGGTCTTAACAGCTGGGGGAAAGGTGCCCCCAGCTATCCAATCCCAACCCAGCACTTAAAAATTGGCCTGAGGCCAATTGGACTTTAAGTTCCCTGGGGTAACTTAAATTACAGAAATAGCAAAACTTAAAATGCCTCATTATTTTCTTATCTATAAAGTAAATTAAATGAAACTTGCATGGAACATGTATGAGCATTAATTACAACTAAAAGTGACCAAACTTGGCACTGGGAAAGTCCCAGAAGCCTACTTATTCAACATAATCAATTGAGTCAAAATGGCCTAACTTAACAAGTCACAAAAACACATTTACACTGAACCAAAATGAATGATTGACCTCGCCAAGGTGTAGGCCAACCCAAGAACACAAAATAAAGTTTTTTGGAGGCCTTAGGCCTAATATTACACAAACAGTGGACAAAATTCATTTTGTATAGACTCCTCAAACAGCGGTTTTCAAAGTCTCATATCTTGGGTAATTTCTGTACTAGGACCTCGGGAGTGGTCTTAAACTAAACACAGCAATCGTTACTACAAAACAATGACAAAATATTTGGTCTGACGTCCCCACCAACTCGGCCGTAGGCCATTGAAAACAGAGAAAACGATCGGAGTCCAACTGACTTGAAACACAGAAGTGCATGAAAAGGTGATCAATCATGAACCCAAAGCACAGAAGGTGCATAATCCTTTGCTTTAAACACAGGGCAACACTGTGAACCCATAGCCTATTTCTGGCCGAAAGCAATACAAAGTAGTCGCTACTCGGTACTAGTCTGTACTAGTATCGGGTATAATCGGTACTGGAAAGTAATCGTTTAGTCCATCTTTAAACTTAAAAATAAATAACAAAAATAAACTTTAAACCGTCTATGGGCAACAAATATTGGGCAGCTGAATCACAACACTTACGCTAATATCACAGTTCATCATCAACAGGAGTTGTAGTCCGCCGCGGCACGGTGTTGAGGGCCGGCCTGGATTGCATGGGTAGGCGGAAGACGAAGAAGGCGTCACATTCATGGACCCTGTAATGTAACACCAATTCCTAATTTCTATGTACATTGATTTATTCTCAGTAGCTCAAAAGCTCTAAGTTCATGTGTTGTTTTGGAAAAGCTTTAACCCTTTCAGGTCGATTAAATTAAATCACCCAGACACCCTGAGACGAAATTAATTTTGGCTATTTTGTATAGATTTTACTATTGTTACATTTAATTACCCAAATTAATTTTAAAATGCATTTATGAGGGTTTATTTTTAAGGCACTTTGATTACATACTGTATATTGATGAAATACAAATAAAAATGTATACCTGTTTTATTTTTTCTTCCATATATTTTTAGTTCATATGTACTATATGTGACAGATTACGAGAGTAAAAACCCATTTACATTTATTTGTAAGTAAAATGACACACACAGAAAACATTCAAAAATATCGTCATCACTAATTTTATTAGTCATAATTATAACTAAACAAAAGAGTAAACATAACCTAAACACCACAGACAACAATCGGAGCTGGAACTATCAGACTATCAGACCTTGCAGATGACACAAGACAGTATAGTTCATGGAGTAATAACATTTATTTCAGAACAAAATAATCCATGGAGTAGATAAAATAAACGTTAAAAGTAATAAGAAATATATAAGAAGCAAATAGACATAAAATCATTACATTATATTTAGTTTTAGCGCACTTAATACGGGCTAAACGTCACGGCGAGTATAGGTCGCCATTCGAGCGTTCGGGAAAATGGCGCGCGGCGACCTATACTCGCCATTCGACCGCAAAGGGTTAATTATGCCAAAGTTCACTTTAATTTGCTGATATACCCATCCAGAGTTCATTTGCCCAGTGCTTAACATAAATTTAAAATACTGAAAATAATAAAAATATTTATAACAGGAAAAAAAGTATATTTATATTTTTAAGACTGAAGCTTAATGAAAATGGTTGTGAACTAATTAAGTAGACTAGATAAAATAAACAGCCTGGTAGGAAAACATCTAAACAACAAATTATAAAATAATTAAGATGTATTGCTGGATGAATCTTTCAGTTATCTAAATTCACAACATTTACTACAACTATTTTTATCCAAAATTAATAAGAAGCATTTTAAAACAAGGGGGCACATCTGAGCTAAATGTAGATACCAGAACATTTAAATTTTAATATGCGTAAGGAAAATTATTCACCAAAATGTAGGCCAACTACACCTAAACCGGAAACCAAAATTGGCCAAAGTTTTGTGAAAAGTGATCTGTGAGCTCAGTTTATTGACAGAATTGGTCCAAACTTTCTGAAAAACAGGAGCTTAGGCCCCTGCAACTAAATAATAAGCCATAGTTCATTTAAATCATCTCCTTTTGGACTCAGCCCAAGAATCCCCTATGCAAGAAAGTAAACTATCCTAAAACATGTTCTACGCCAAGAAAATCAAAGTTAAAAGTGGGGTAAGGCAGTTTACCCATAGTTGAGGGACATTGACAGGAAACATAATTTACCAAAACCCCAGCTTGAAACCCACCCTATTATTTCAACTTAGCCTACAAAACCGTACAAAACATAATTGAGAACACTGAATGAATGATAACTTTCAGAGTATTGCAGAAAACTTAATTAAATGTTTAGCGGTCTCCTAAGAAGCGGTAGGTCTCCTAGTGGTAGGGAAATGTAATTTGGAATGTATACAACAGTAATATAACACAAGAAATTAGCTGCGGGGTACTATCCTCAATGGTCGGGTACGGGTACTAACACTACAGTCGGGTATCTAGTATTATTTGTGGTGTAGTTCAAATTTTTACTTTCTCCCCTTATACATATATATGGAGAAAGTATTGTTTTCGTCAAAATTTTCGAATTTGAGTTGTTAGTGGAAATATTCGTTTTGGTGCTCCCTGAACCCAAAAAAGTGGTTTTTACGTGATGTCTGTCTGTGTGTGTGTGTGTGTGTGTGTGTGTGTGTGTGTGTGTGTGTGTGTGTGTGTGTGTGTGTGTGTGTCCGTGTGTGTGTGTGTGTGTGTGTGTCTGTGTGGATGTGTACAGAGCTAGAGCCCTAACCAATGGGCCGATTTTTATGAAATTTGGTATGTAGGTACTACTCCACGATATCTCCAGGCGTTTTTTTCATTTTTTTTAATTTTAGATTTTTAAGGGTATTTATCCCCCAAAAACCACCAAAAATCATGAAAAATCAAAATTTCTCAAAAACGGCTCTAACGATTTTGATTAAACTTTAGTCGTTTGTAGAAATTTAGTTTTCCAAGAAAATGACACCACCCGCATGTCTGTAAAAATGCGGGTTCAGAAATTACAGGACTTAAAACATTAAAAATTCAGTTTTTTGGATTTTTCTTAAAAATACATAAATATAAAATAATATTACTATTCACCATTAAAAAGAGCTCAAAAAACTAAATAATTTAGTATTTTGAATTACTATTCTACGATTGCTGGTTGCGGAGAAAATTGAAATTTTAATTTTGCGGTAAACGCAGTACGTTGTCCAATGTTATTCTTATGGGGAATACAAAAATTACTATTTCTCTCTTATATACTGATAAATTTCATTCAAACTTGATATGCTTGTCAAGTTAGCATTGGCCAACAGTGGAAATTTGAAATATGTTGCCCCTTAATATCCCTGGGGGGGGAATAGGGGACATTTCCCCTCTTAAAACCACGAGTTTAGCAATGGATTCTGTAGTGCCTCCAAAGCAGGGATTTGGGTGGATGTTTTTTAAAACAACTTGTTTACAAGATTTTCTGTACATTCGACCGTGCTTTGAATTCTATATTTGGTAAATAAAAAGTAATTTATTCATTAAAGTTGGACTAAAAGGGAGAAAGTATGTGTCAGTTTCCTGATACTGTTTATTTAACAATACATCAGGTGAGCCTGCGACTCAATCAGGCACAATCAGCCTGCGACTCAGTTAGTCAAGCCAAGACTAAGTATAACATTTTTATCAATTTTGCTTTAGATTCGCCTAGATCTTTCGTTTATACGAGGATACGATACTAAAACAACATCTTATACATTTCACGTGAGTTAAATTATAATTACATAAAACATCTATTAACCAGAGGGCTCGCTTATTGAAATTTATTTTAATTTTTTTGATCTTATCACTTATTAACTAATAGACAGATTCAGCTGAAATTGTGTTAGACGGTAGTTTATAAAATCACAACATAGGCCTGCTCTCGTTTTGAAAATCCTTGAGGCCTCCACACTCATAAAATTAAAGTACCCATTATAATCATTTGGACATTTATACTTCTTGGGCTTTCTTAGCTGAAATTTGGTAGGAAGATAGCGACTTCACGAGAATAAAACATAAGCCAATTCCCGTTCCGTAAACTCCCTTTCCTACACCTCCTCCCTTTACCATAAAGATACTTATGTTTACAAACACGCACCAACTGCTAAAGTGATGGAGCTGAAATTTGGTTTCATAGGTAGAACACCAGAATGAAACCACAGAGAACGTATAGAACGTATCTATACGTTCTCTGTGATGAAACATAGATTTACTCCTGTACAAAAAATATTTCCCATTGACATTCAATGTTGTTATGTTTGTTACTATGCAACAACTACCATACCGGTATCGTTGAAATATGGTATGGAAATATACCCAATATTCCCATACCCAATCCTTTTGGGCTCCACCCCACCGGCTTTTACAGTTCCTATTTTAATCTGATGAACACTATAATTATTTATTAAATAATTATTAAATTCAGCCTTTTTTATCTATAAAGCAAAACTTGAAGTATCCCCCCGCCCAAAAAAAAACAAACAAAAAACCCTTTTTCAGTCACACTTTGGCTCTATTTTATGAAATTTATTATTATATAGTTGAAATTTCTAGATAAATTTGATACCTTTGAGAGCGTTACTATGCATTAAAGTCGATTTATTCACTGTGTTTTTAATTATAGGGAAACATAAAACCCCTCAAAATTTGAATATCTATCTAATTATAGAGAGAGTATTTTATTGAATACAACAGGTTAGTATCCTGCTACATTCAATTATCTCAATATAGGAGGCATATATCATGATTAAAATGTATTTTATCAATCGGTAAACAATTTTAATATCAAAGTTCATAGTGATCTTTTATGGAAGAATGTAATTTTAATCGGGCATTATCGCTAGTTGGTCAATACTTGAAATATAATGTTTAAGTTAAATAAACTCTTTTGAGAAATTTAGATTGTAAAAATTCTGTGTTGCATATTACTTTGGTGGGAAACAAAAGTTTACTATTAAATCATTTTATAAAAGCACGAAATAACCTTTTATGTATCCACTCACCCCAAAACCTAAATACTTTACACAGTAGAAAACTGTGTGGTATTGATAATTCTGTTGGGACGGTGGTTCATTCCCTCCCTGGCAAACAAAAGCCCTCAACCACTTACCAGGCTGTTAAACAAGTACTCTTGATTTATGCATCTGCAGATCAAAAAGCTCTCTTGGGCCTTGTTAGAGAGTGGAACAATTGTTTTCTAACCGGTATCCTTTATTACAGTAGATATTATCTTAAAAAAAACATAGAGTCGCGATGTAAAACAGTTTAATGACAATTTAATGTTTAGAGAGAACTAAAATTATAATCACAGAGTATATTATCATTATTTTACGTAGTTAATCCAATGTGTTTGGTGTTTGTTGCAAAGGCATCCACTGCAAACATAACTTAAAAACTACCATTATATACCCGATTCAATTCCCATTTATTTTAAATTATATTGTTTCTTGATTGCTGATTTTTAAAAATTAATAAACCTGAAGATATTCTAGGAATATTAGTTAGATTGTATGTCATAAATAGTATTAGCTAAAACCATATAAGACTTTAAGGTAATCTCAAAAGGTTTTCATTTGTATAAATATTAATTTTGCTATATTATTTAAATGAAACAGAAGATTATTCCACCATTGGGAAACAGAAGAAGCAGCTACGAAATGATATAATTACACTTTTTAATGTGAAATACTTTTCGTCATAAATATTTAGTTCAATGAAAATTCTCTCTGAGGCGATTAATTAAAACAATCCCTTTTTGACACCGTAAGTGAATTATGAGATGGAGGTCTTGAAGTCAACCAAGTTGCAAACAAACTGTATAACACATATTTGTTTTTGTATTCTTCGATCGAACCACCGAATCAACACAGTTAACGATACCACTGTTTACTTCTGTGTAAACTTCATTTAAAATTAAGGGTTTGTGGTTATTTGCTTAGTTTATTTTACAGGATTTTCAAAACTTTAATATGCCTATACGTTACTCAGGACTATCAAGTATCTCTCTGCAACATTTTAGCTCAATCGGTCCATTAGTTTTCACGTAATGTAACTTCAGAGTTACGCACAAACATCCATACTTTCACATTTATATTATTACTATGATGATTAGTAGGATGACAGTTGTGTGTGCTGCATTCTGTGGTTAGCCCGTGTAACTACTACGAATCAAGATCAGCTGTTTGTATTTTCATGCTACAAAAATTAATGTCCATAAGGAATACATGGGAACTCTGTCGGGGTCTCTCGTGGAGCCGTAAGGTCAGATCACGATGAAAAACATTAGTTTTATTATGTTATGCCTAAAGAATCAGTGAACAAAATTTCAATTCTTTAGGTAAATGGGGAGTAGGTGAATTCGTGATTACTGAGTGAGTGAGTCTGTCAGTAAGTGTGGGCTTTGCCTTTTATAGATATAGATACTTGATACATAAACTTTTCTAACGAAATATTATGATGAAAATGAGTTTAGAATCTGTATATTTTAATTACCAACTAACAAGCAGTAAAGCCAACTGTTATTAAAAATAGAACGTTAACTAGAATAATTAGTTCGCACTTTCAAAAATTAGCGTTGTTTTAACGAATTTTTACTGGAGGCCTATGTCTTATGGGGTAAAGACATTTCCTAAAGTGGCTTATGTTATCCTAAAAACTTATAAAATATTTAAACAAATTTCAACAATGCATTCTTAAAGAAAAATTATGAAATTGACTCAAATATTGTGTAAAAATCAAATTTCGTTTATTTACTTTCATCACATTTATTAAGGGGAAACATTTCACGTTTCATCGCAGAAACTAAAGCAAGTGGTTGATAAGTAATTGGCTATGGTAATATTATTTCAGCTCATAAAATTCCCTACATAATGTTCCTATACATATCCAAGAAAACCTTGCCAATATGAAACTAACATTTGTGAGTAGATATATGCAGGTTTTGATTATTTATCTGTGCCTAATTTATTATTCAAGAATGTCTTAATTTCCCCCGAACATTTACAAAAATGTAAGATTTGCTATGATTATGTGATCATATGTAAAATTAAAGGTTTACTATAAGGGATTCAATATTAAAACTTACATGGTGTAGTTCTAGATTCAGTGGTACAAAGTAACCTCTTTCGTTAGATTTACTTTGCAAACAAAACAAAAACAGATGTAAAATATGGTTGTTTAAATTTTTTACGTATAACCACTATCTCTACTATTCTATACTTTCTATTACTATACATAGGTAATGCGATAGCTCAAAAACTGTAAAAAGATCCACTAAAGTGGACAAAACATGATTACAGATTAAGCAATTTTATAAACAAATAATATTAACTATATCGACAAAAAGAATTGAATTCCAGGTTTGGCTGAAAAAACAAATAGTTTTAAATATCAATTTTTGATGTATTTTCATTTGTCGAACTTTTAATGCTTTTCACTCTGATGTTTTTTTTCAGCGAATTTCACCTATAGGGAACGCTTAGCTATTACCGAAGGTGGCATGGTAAGAGTTAAGCCCAAGACCATGTTAACTTTTTATTTTGAGGTCCCCAGATGTCAAAAACACTATTCGTTCAAATTTATATATATGTATATATATATATACACGATTACTTGAGTAAAAATGGCCTGTTTTGATGAAATTTGGCTCAAATGTGTAAAGGGACATTTATGAATTTAAGTTCGAAAACCAGAAAAATCTAACCATGGGAAAGGGGGTTTATGGGGGTTTTAAATTATAAAAAAATCATTTTCTTGCATTTTTCACCCTAAAATAAAAAAAAAACGTAATTTTGGTGTGAACCATTTTATAGAGCTTAAAAAACAAATAATGTGGTATTTTGAATCATTAAACTAGGTAAAGTGGTTGGTTGCGGAGAAAATCCAAAAAACGTGCTCATAACATATCTCATGTTAATCTTATGGGAAAAAGGTTTTTTTGTTTTTCCTCGGTTAATTTTAATGTAAACCTTACATTTGCTTTTGTAAATGAGTTCAGCTCTACAAAACTATCATTTTGGTTTTTAAATTGTGATTCTACGTCCAACCGTTGCAGAGATATTCAAAATGCTAAACACATTACGTTGTCCAATGTTATCCTTATGGAGGATAATACAAATTTGATATCTCGATTATTTATGAATGTATGTTGATGAAACTTGGCATGTGGCTTCACCTAGCACTGGTATGTTGATATTTGCACAAAACATAATTTTTTGCCGATGTTACCTGCAGCAGCGAACCTGCAAACTCAGCCCCCATGTTATTCTTAAGGAGAATAAGTAAAATGTAATATTTCCATTAATTATTAACATAAATTAATAAAACTTGGTATGCATTTTCGTCTTGTTAAGTTATATTGATAATTGCATAAAACACATATTTTGTGTTCCTTGTCACAGCAAACCCGCGTACTCTATGTTATTCTTATGGAGGTTAAATAAAATGCTATAATCACTTATTTATTCGTGTATTTTTTTGAAACTTGGTGAGTGGCTTTATGTGGTAGTGAGAAACATATACATGCATTGGAAATTCACTGAGTACGCAGGTTTGCTGCTGCGGGGTATAATATTTGTCTGAATTTATAATTAATTACAATTTGCACAGTTAGGAAATGTAACTACATTGTTCAATACTTAACCATTCAAGTTTTGAAAATATTATACTAAATTATCAATAAAGTTTAATACATATTACCGATTTTAAATGTATTTTAATACCTACTAGTTTTAATAATACACTCTTTGTAAAACACTTTGTAAAAGATAAATTGAAAATTCTGAGGTCGATTTAGGTTTTTATCCGTAACTCTATATTGACGGGAAAATCTATAAAGCGAATGGTAATGTTCTTAAAGCTTGCGAAACGTCCTATAATTCGCACTTATGAATTTCTAAAAAATATTAAATCCCTTCAAAAGTTTGGCGGATATAGGTTTGCTTTCTTATAAAGTTAATTTTTAAACACGGTATATTTGACATTTATTACGTATATACCACAAATATATGTCCAACTTTCATAAAAATTGCAAAATCGCGTAATTTTGGATTTATCGTGTTCCTTTTTACTTATCATAGCATACAATGATATCGCCATAGCACGTAAATGTGACATTGTGGGCTATGGAGTTACTCGGGCCTCTGATTTTATTCACCTAATTTATGTGAGGTCTTCAATTACTGCGGCAATTATTCCGAGGACATGTGAGCCGTAAATATTATTAATTTGATCGTCCTCTAGCTACTCAGGTTTAAGATAAGTCGCATTCTTACAAATGAAATAAACACGTATGTTATAAAAAACACAGAACATTCTAGAAATGCGTTTGTATTTAGTTTACTATGTATTACCTTAAATATAATAATACCTATAATACCTATAATTACTGTATATTGGAACAGTACTTCAACCTCAGAAATATAGAGGCTTTTTACTGGGGTTTGAAGAAATGTTAATTTTGAAAAAAATCTGGGTGAAAATGTATATGCATTGTTTTTGTATTTGTATTTATTTGTTTTAGCTTTGTTAAAAGGGCCGTTATGCAATCACGTTCCATAAACAAATACTGTAGAGCCAATAATTAGCTGACTGTTTTACGAACAAGTAATGCTCGACTGTTTTATTCTTTCATTATGTGTTTTTCAAAAGGCTTAAAACCTAATACAGGCTAAAGTTAGTATTTTATTTTTAACTTAAGAAATAATATTGACTATAAGTAACGACAAGCAGTGTAAATACCCGCGTCGCAGCAAACCTTCATACTCAGCGAATTTCCAATGGAGATATAAATGTCTTAATAATACATAAAACCACTTACCAAGTTTCATACAACTATATTCACACATAAGCGGTATATACAATTTTAATTATTCTCCATAAGAATGACATTGGGCCTGAGTACGCAGGTTTGGTGCAACAAGGAACACAAAAAATGGGTATTTATGCTAATATCATTTAACTCAGTGGGGTGAAGTCGTATACCAATTGTTATTAATTTATATTCATAATCTGCTACCACTTGTTACATTCTGTCTGTAACCACTTGTTATGTTTGCATGAAAAAACTCTATATATTTCTATTCACATTTAATTTGTCAATTACAGTAATGCAGTGCGAGTGTTGCCGGGCCCAAAAACACTCGTAGATCTCTGATTTAGTTGTGGGTTGCTTGAAAGAAAAACCTGATTGCAAGAAACTATTTTATTTAAATCTGAGGAAAAACATTACAACATATACATATCTAAATCAGAGCCGGAAAAGAGTATTTTAAATTAATCTAAAATGGATCACCTTAGAGGTTATGGCTTTGGTAGATTTCTGGCCTTTTTAGTTTTAATATTTTTTTGTATTTTGTGTTTTAAATAATCAAAAGCAGTTCTCAAGTGAAAGTATCAAAATGTGGTAATCAGGAATTCCTAGTTAATCAAATGGCGGTTCATTAAAACAAGCGAGTGGTCGGGAATAAATAACAATATTCTAGTCCTCCTAACTAAACCTCCTGACCTCCGACACACTCTATCCTCCTATATCTTTTTACCACCAAATTAAATTACACATTCAAATGATCCATGATTAACTTATTTAAAATCTGTTGTGGATCCTGATCTGAGCTCTGAACTGCAGATTAATTAATTTTACTCTTTTTTTTGAAATCAACCAAACAGGAACACTCTGTTATATAAGTACTAAATTTCCTAGAATTTTGAATTCTACTCAATTTCCAGCTTTTACAATTATTTTAGATTTGAGACAATGTTATTAAATTTAAATATTTTTCAAAAGTATTTTTCCTTAATATAAATTAATTCTTGTACAGCAAATATGTTTTTAAGTTAAATTATAACAAATAGAGAGTTACCTTAAATGATCTGTGAATATGAAATTACATCAAATAAATTAACAATGATAAATGAATTTAAACTTAACAATTATTAAACGTTGATCAGTACCAGTTATGACATGTGCTCTGTGAAATATGACCAAGTATGTAAAACAAATAAATATTACTTACATGACCATTGTAGAAAATTATATACACAAAACGCTCACAATATAAATACACACTGTAACACTACTAATGCACTAAATACTAATAATACCAGTTGTTTAATTTATCCCCAGAAAAACGACAAGAATGGCAGTGTTAAAACCTGCTCTTAGCACTTGTAATTTTGAAAAGTTTGATAAATTAATTAATACGAATGCGAGATTGTACCGCGAATTTCGGCCTTTTCTTTAAAATAATTCGCGAAATAGAGAACGTATGGGATGCACCCCGTTAACAAATCGACGAACTTTTAGAATTGGCAAAGAAACGCGGTATTAATTTAGAAAAAGGTTTTAGATGATGTTACGCCGAATTGTTCCGAGCTAAGAGAACGAGAGGCCGCGGTCGTCCAGTTTTATGAGCGAGGCGGGTCACGTGACTGCATTGTTGTCAGGTTCTCCTGTACGCGGTAGTGTCTTCTAGATGTTTCTGATATGGTGGCAAGTTTGAGTTTAAACTTGTAACAAGGAGACATAGCATTTAATTATTCTCCATAAGAATAACATGGGGCTGAGTACGCAGGTTTGCTGCTACGGGAGAAACATTGTTTTTTTTTTCAGCAAATATCAATAAACCACAACCAGATGAAGCCTTATACCAAATTTATATACTCGCTTATTTATGAACGTATATTCCAATACACGTTCATAAATACGCGAGAAATAAAATTTGTCTTTTCCTCCATAAGAATAACATTAGACAACGTACTGTGTTTAGCACTTTCAATATCTCGGTAACCAATTGACGTGAGGAACGATAAAAATACCAAATTGTGTGTTTTTTTAAGCTAAATCCAATAGTGAAAACTAATATTTGACTATTTAAAAAATTATATGTAAAAAATCAAAAAGCCCATTTTTGGGGTACAAAACCCCCCAAAATACCCCTTCGGATGGAGTGATCTGGCTGGTTTTCGGACTTAAAGTCATAAATGTTGCTTTACACGTTTATACCAAATTTCTTAAAAATCGGATCATTTTTACGAGAGTTATCGTGCTCACGGACATATATATATATATATATATATATATAAAATGTTTTAACTATAATGTTTAAACTATATATATATATATATATATATATATATATATATATAGTTTCGAACGAATGGTGTTTTTGGGGTCTGGGGACCTCAAAACGAAAAGTTATCATGGTCCCGGGCCTAGGTCTTATCCCGCCGACTACGGTAATAGCTTCTTCCCTATAGGGGAAATTCGCTAAAAACATTTTTAACCAGGTGATTTATTATACTTCATAAATCAAAACATCGAAATAATCATACATATTCTAATAATACAAAAAATAATAATATCTCCAGTACCAACGTTGTTTTACCTATTTTATTATTTAAATGCAATGGTTTTCCAGCAGCTAAAGAAAACTATATTTGTTTTACACGGATACAATTTTAATTAAAAATATAATAATATAATATATTATATTAATGTAACAATATAATAATAATAATTACATGGTACAGCTGATCATCGATGATAGCTACAGTTACACTCTGAGGACCATAAGAATGCCTAACTGCGGATATGACAACTGGTTCATGTGGTGCATCCAGACGAAGATGTCATTTAGATATGTGCAGTTCTTTAAAGGTGATGGATCACGGTCCAGTGTTTTGGGTTTTTATGTCGTCCCTTTGTCAGTATAATATGCCTTAGACAAGGAAATGCTCAACGGGACCGTCAATAACGAAATGTTCATGAACTAAAAATTATTTTTCGTTTATTGGTTGTTTCAGCGAATTTCCCCTATAGGGAAGAAGCTATTACCGTAGTCGGCATGGTAAGACCTACGCCCGGGACCATGATTACTTTTAGTTTTGAGATCCCCAGATGCCAAAAACACCATTCGTTAAAAACTGTTTGTATAAATAAATATATACACATATATATGTTCGTGAGCACGATAACTCTCGTAAAAATAATCCGATTTTGACGAAATTTGGATAAATGTGTAAAGCAGCATTTATGACTTTAAAATCGACCTATCCGAAGGGGTATTTTGGGTGGGTTTTGTACACCAAAAATGGCTTTTTTGAGTTTATATTAATTTAATTGTTCATTATATTAAAAAAAATTATAATTTTTGAAAAAGTCAAATTTTAGTTTTTTTCCATTGGAGTCAGCTTAAAAAGGCGCAGAATTTGATGTTTTGATAATTACTCTACGTCAAATGGTTACAGAGATATTGAAAGTGCTAAACACAGTACGTCGTCCAATGTTATTCTGATGGAGAATGAGAAAAATTGTACATCTCTCTTATTTATCAACTTATCCTGATGAAACATGGTATCATGGTATCATGGCTTCATATCGTTGTGGTCTATTGATATTTGCACTAAAACATTTTTTGGCCTATAGTTCCCGTACCTGCCCGTACCTACCCGTACCTACCATAAACCTGCGTACTCAGCCCCTATGATATTCGTATGCAGAATAAGTAACGTGCTCTCTCCCTTAATTATGAACATAAATGAATAAAATTTGGTATATGGCTTTATCTACTTGAGTTATATTGATATTTGTATAAAACCCCATTTTTGTGTTCCTTGCTTCAGCAAACCTACATACTCAGCCGCCATGTTGTTCCTATGGAGAATAATTAAAATTTCATAAATAGTTAAACAAATACAAGAAAGTTAGCAATGAATTTAAACCCCATATTTAAAGTTAGTTATACGTTAATTTGCAGTCAACGAATGTATTAAACATTTAGTGAATAAAACGCTTTTTAATTATATAAATTCTTTGTTCTCATATTATATTTGTGAGTTAAGAGGACGTTGCAAGATTTTGTAGGCTCACAATAACTAAGGGGTTTCCACACACCCTTAAACTTAAATAGTAGATGCACAGAGGTGATATTGTTAATTGCGTTAGACGGGGTTTCACACCCTCCCTGGTAAACACCCTCAACCACTTACTTCTACGAGTGCCCTTGATTTATGCATCTGCAGTTCTCCTGGGCCTTATTAGAGCTGGTGTAATTAATTTACTAACTAGCACAATTGGTTAAACCGAACCAGTAATTATTTTATGAAACTATTTACATTTTTCATTATTGTCTCGTGTGTTATACATTTAATTTGATTTCACAATCTATAAAAACTTTTTGTTTTTAGTTGGTTTAGAGATTCATATAATTTTGTAAATATTAATATGCCTATAATATTACTAAAATATTATCTAAACAATTTCATCAGATGAAAAAAATTAATAATTTTTTTAAAATTTGAATCTGAAGAGTTAATGTTCATACCAGATATTGTTATACAGTGTGAAACTGTATTAAATGTAGAGTTGATAATAATTAGCATTCCTATATCATTGTTTAATAGAATTATAGTTTAAATGTTTGTGTTTAAACCCTGACACAAAATAAGTAAAAAAAAACCAGTAGGGTAACCGCTTTTAAAATTTTGCATAACAATTTGTTTCAGTATTTATAACAAAGTTTATGAATAATACGATATTTTAGTCTAAACTGGAATAATTAGTAACTGAACCCCTGTTAAGAACTGCTGGTTTGTTAATGACAAATCAGTAATCAATCTGTTTCAAAATATTCATGTTTCAATATAAAGAAATCGTATTAACCATTACCCGTAACACTATGTTTAAGCAAATGATTGTAAAGTGTCATCTAATTTAGTTTCAGCTTAAAATTACATTCTTTCATCACGCTCTTTTAGCTACATGGTTCTATGTTGTTAAGCCTTACTTGTGATTTAATGTGCAATTGCGTAGGAAACTTCAACTTCAACTTAATAAATAATTACAATTTATTTTTACTAAGAAATCATTAAAAGCAGTAAAATAATAATATGATTACGCCTTTAGACGTAAATCACTTGTCTACATAAATATTTACTTTAATGAACATTCCGTCTCAAGCGATTAATTACGAGGATGCTTTATTGGAAACCTGTGTATGAGAACTATGATCTATGATTCCTCCTTTAAGGTTAAATATACTGGGAATAAATTACGTTCATAACTTTGATTTTCTACAGGTATTTAAACAAATTACCAAAATACAAGTACTTAGTATTCAGAGTATGATATGAAAGATAAATCTTGCATTTTATTTTTAAAGTCATTGGTAGAATATACTTTTTTAACATACATCGACAGAGGTTTTGGGTGAATATAACACAATCTGCTTTTGAGATTTATTAACAGAACAATATAAGATTCAACAGTTTATATATTTTTGAAGACACATAAATATAAATAAATGCTAATTTTTAATGTGTAATTTAACTTTTTACTTACACAAAGTAGGATCAACTAAAATATGTCTTGATAAGAGGTGTTATAGGAAGAGTAAAAAGGTAGAATTATAATTAAGTTTCATTCACAGGTGCCAGTACAAGCGATATGTGATATTGGCATGTTATTCTCTTTGTGCTTTGTGCTCAAAGGAGGAAGGTGATATTTGATATATTTAAGTAATATGAGCACAGAGTGTGCACCCTCGGGCTCTTGGTAAAGCGTCAGTTGTTATGAACCATGATTAAGGATTAGTTGGTAAAACTTGGATTAGTTGGTATAAGTGTTATATTTTAAGGTTGTTACTAATATTAAACACTTAATAAAATTACAAGCAGCCAGACTAACAAATCATATAAAATACGTGGAAAAATTACTTGTGCTTCTACCAATGTAATTTACCAACTATATTTTTGAAACTCATAATAGCGATGGATTTGAATTTATTTTTTGATTTATTTGGTATTACTCAGTATAGTCAGTATAGTGTGTGATTTGGTTGTGGATGGACGTGAGATTTAAGTTTCCCGTGTTTGCCGTCAGCTTGGAGGCTACGATGCAGAACAGGTAATGTATTGCCAGTTTTCCTTTTGTTCGTATATATAAATGTTGTGTTAGTGTATTGTATTCGATTTTTTAATATATATATATATTTGTTATCTTTGTGTTAGTGTAAATTAAAATGTAAAAGAAAAATAACCAAAAAAATCCAAAAAAAATGAAGGTTAGTTAGGTGTAAGAGTTTGATATTTAGATGTAAGTAGGGTTCGCTTGATAACGGGAGGAGTTTCCTTACCTCCCGAAACGTAGTGTAGTTTTAAACACTAGAAGCGATAGGTAAAGTCCAAATAAATCAAAAAATATATTACCAACTATCCTGTAAAAATTTCCGAAAGGACTACATTGGTAAAACCACAACAGCCCTTAGAGTACGCATGAATGGCCACAGGCATGATGTTAATCATCCTTCTATAGAAAAGCCTGTTGCCATTCATGCCAGAGAACATTCACAAAATTTTCAGGAATGTTATTCTCTAAAGGGCGTATGCAAATTGGCTACTGACTGTCAAGATAGACAGATAAGATAGCTTGAGCAAACCTTTTTCCCATAAGATTAACATGGGAGATTTTATAAGTAGGTTTTTTGGATTTTCTCCGTAGCCACTTAACCTAGGTTAATAATTCAAAATACTATATTATTTGTTTTTTTTTAAGCTCTGGACAAAACCAAAATCAAGTTTATATATATATATATATATATATATATATATATAAATATATGTAAATTTGAACGAATAGTGTTTTTGGCATCTGGGGACCTTAAAACAAAAAGTTGTCATGGTCTCGGGCTGGTATTCTTACCATGAGACCTACGGTAATAGCTTCTTCCCTATAGGGGAAATTCACTGAAACGTATGACTTTAGATTAAGAATCAGTAAAAACGTCTTCAACAATATCACGAAACTCATTTCGAAATAAATCCATGACAGGTTATACTGAAACATCTAGTGCCAATTAGTTGAAGCATTGTTCATAATTAATAATTACACAGAAAGCCTAGTTAATGATTCAATTAGGTGTGCTGAGTCTCGGAATTGATTGCCTCGGTTCTTCATTGTTGGCTTCTTTTGTTATCAACGCGATGAAAAGTAATTATTAAAACAACTATTAGGTTTGATTTGGATATTTTTAATTAGTGAAACAAGCCATTTTAAAGTGTACAAAAAACAGTTTTACTCATTACAATACCTGATGATAAAAAAAGGTTGATTCGTAAATCTGTAATTAATATTTTATCTGCATAACAGTATTTAAGTACGTGCTTTATGGGTTTTCTCTTTTGGAAAAAATATTAGTTAATCATTAGTTTTTACCGTTACCAAAGGTATCAAAGCTTCCGAAGACGAAGACTTAGAAAAACATTACATTTGCATTAATATAAGATGTTGGGTAAAAAAGGAAAAAAATCTCTGTGGTAAAATATTAAATTTTACTATCCAGATTTGTATTTATATTTATAATGTAATATTAAATTTATTGAAAATTAACGTAATATTTTTTATATATTTTTTACATATAGACCCATATGTTTTTATAAATACAGTTTTATTTTATAACAATTATCACAACCATTACATATTAACAGTTTTAGTAATATTTGGATTATAATTTTAGATAAGTGTTTCGTTGTAAAAGAACAATAATAATGTTTAAAAAACAAGTGGGATAAAGAAGTATTATTGATTTTGAAACGGTGTGCGGTGGCTGTTGGGTAATCATGTTACGTAACAAAAACGAACCAATAATCAGCTGATTATCGAACAACCAACTGTTGATCAACTGTTCTTCTCTTTCTGTTGTTTGATCAGCTTAAAAATGACTGTTAAAGAAAATAATATTAACTAATGCAAATGATGTAACCCCCCAAAAAAATCTAAATGATGTAATTTCTTCCACATCGTAATTTTTGCATACTGTACAATGTTTTACACATCACTCAGATTATTTAGATTATTGTGTATATATTTAATTTACAAGACTTATTTTACCGTAATTTACTATTACTAGTGGCTTGAAGGGGAAGAATGGTTAGATAGTAATTTATTAACCTAAATCTTGTTATATTTACGCACTATAGTGTTATTCCTGGTGTATTTCCTTAAAGTTGCTTTCCATCATATATAGACTAGGAGGAGGCTCTGTTATAGCTAAGGGGATGAACTCAGCTGTCATTACGAAAAACATTTCAATCACCGACACCTCCATTGTTGTTGCAACTTCAAAATGCCTTTACGTTGCAGCAAACCTGCGTGACTCAATTCTAATGTTATTCTTATTTAGAATAAATAATACCCCGTCACAGCAAACCTGCATACTCAGCGAATTTCCAATGAATATATAACATAACACATTAAAACACTTAACAGGATTCATAAGAAATGTATTCACAAACAAGCGATATTTAAAATATTAATTATTCTCCATAAGAATAACATTGGGGATGAGTACGCAGGTTTGCTGCAACAAGGCACACAAAATAATGGGTTTTTATGCAAATATCAATAGAATTCATCTTAGTGAAGACACATACCAAGTTGCATCCATATACATTTATAAATAAGCGATATATAACATTTTAAGTATTTTCCATAAGAATAACATGGGGACCAAGTACCTAGGTTTGCTGCTACAGGAAACATTGGCGAAAAATTGTTTTTTTGTGCAAACAACAATAAACCACAACCAGATCAAGCCATATACCAAATTTTGCCAGTTTATATTCAAAAATAAGCGAGATATACAATTTTTCTTTTTCTCCATAAGAATAACATTAGACAACGTACTGTGTTTAGCACTTTCAATATCTCGGTAACCAATTGACGTAGAGCAATGATCAAAATACCAAATTGTTTGTTCGTTTAAGCTGAATTCAATGGTATAAATTAAAATTTGATTTAAATTAAAATTACATGTGAAAACCCAAAAAAACACATTTTTGGGGTACAAACCCCCAAACACCCCCTTTCGGATGGTGCGATTCATCTGGTTTTCGAATTCGTTCAAATAAATGGTACTTTACACATTTGTACCAAATTTCATTAAGATCGGACCTTTTTTACGAGAGTTATCGTGCTTACGGACACACACACACACACACATATATATATAAGAATTTGAACGAACGGTGTTTTTGGCATCTGGGGACCTCAAAATGAAAAGTTATCATGGTCTCGGGCTTAAGTCTTACCATGAGACCTACGGTAATAGCTTCTTCCATATAGGGGAAATTCGCTAAAATGCTATATATCACTTATTAATGGATGTATTTTTGTGAAACTTGGTAAGTGGCTCTAGGTAGTGTTGAGACCCATATTTATGCATTGGCAATTCGCTGAGTACGCAGGTTTGCTGCGAAGGGGGTATTAATCTGTTAGACATTTCCTTGCTGATTCCACACCGCTTCTGTTCTGGCTTCGTTGCTTTATTTACCACGGGAATTAACTCCGCTACCACCCAGAGTTCGACCTTTAAGTTCAATATGGGTTAAAGTGCTTTCCTTAATTTATACACAGTTAGTTTTGAAAACTTAGAACAGATTTTGTGTTTTGTGGCGTCAAGCGGTTTCATGCTCTTAATAAGAACAAATTGATTATCGTTTAGTGTTCATACACAAACAACCTCTATATTGCTAATATGTTGTGACTTAACAAGCTTAAAGCGTATGAACAATTAACTTTTAGAATGCTGTTTGGATTTTTATCTGTTTATAGATTGTGCAAATTTCATAGATCACTAACGTTAGTTAAATTGTAAAGAAGTATTACTCTCCTTTATCGAACACTATGCTTGATTAGTAAAGCACGATAAATCCCTTAACGGAAAAACGAGTTAGATAAATTAAGGTTTTGTCGGTTATATTTTGTCATTTCAAAATCACGTAATGCTCCAAGATCGAGTTTCTCTTAGCTTAATGTTTGCCAAAATTTGTTTGTATTACCTTTTTGCTTGTAAATGTTACCTTTGTTGCCTCTATGTTAGAAAAGCAAAACGTCCCCAATCTCTCAAACAAACACGCTGCAGATGTTATGTTTTATTCAAGACTAGCACCAAATATTGACTATTTTCGTCACGACTCTCCCATTTTTCATACGTAATGGTCGCACTCGTTTTTCCTTCCTCCTTACACTAAACAATGCAAAATGTAGACAGCCACTCACACACTCAATATCATTCCGGTACCTAAGCGGCTTCCTGTGTCCTTCTTATATTCTGGATACTATGGAATATTCTAAACAAGTGAGGGGATCTATACCTGTGTATGTGTGGAAGTGTACCACCAGCCAATAAGGTTAGATCGCAAATATTGTACTTCCATGACGTAGGCCGCGGCCAGTGGTCTTACAGAGTATAACTCCACCTTTAGCCTTAATATATTTGAATATATATATTTTTGATTGGCTCTGTTCATTAAGCTTTGTACCGTATGTCTTTACTTAAGATTTTTTCATGATAAATTTAAAATGTATGCGGTTTCTATTTGATTGTTATACCTCTCTGTCTTTTATTATGTCAAGAGTTTTTTATATAAATGGCAAAACACTATAATTAACGGTATTACTATAGTAAAAACACATATTACACAGTTCAAGGGAAAATATTAACAATTATAACATATTTACTGTCACGACAAAATTGTAGATAAATCTATAGTTAAAATAATGGAGGAGCGTTTTATAACAAAATCGATTTATCTTATTGTATCAATAAATTTGTATAAATCAATTACATTAAACTTAATTGAACTTACCTCTTACAGTTTTCTGTTTTTCAAAAGTCGTAGGTGTCTTCATTAATTAAACTGACTTTTTGTACATTTCGTGTTGTTTTTCTTGTATATATATAATGATATATTGACTAGTCCTTGAACGGAAAATTAATTGTCAGGGCCTATTCAAATTATGTCTAAACAAGAGGCAAACGGTGGTAAAACAAACCTTTTCAGAAATATTTTCATGATATTACCAGCCTCTGGATACGGGCGGACCTACCCTAAGTGATATAAGTATCGAACGTGGATTTTTATTCTACTGAAAAAATCGCCCGAACATCCTTAATGTTTGAAAGTATTTTTAGAATAATATAAAAATGTACTTATTCAGTAAGTAATCACACTCGATATTTTATTTTATCTAGTACAACCACGTAAGTGTTTAATGCAATTCAATAAATTTGTTAAAGGAATGTCATTGCATCAATCGGTGTCACTGCATATTTGTTAGTCGGAACGCATAGAAATAAAAGAGAGACAGTATTTATTAAATTTGTATTACTACACTTACTTTGAATCAAACTTGACTCATATTTGTTATTTAACAATCTAAAGCAAATTCTATATATAATTTTACAAATGAATCCCCTCATCCTTTTGTGATTGAATTAATTCTATCTGACTTTGTTCTTCAATCATTCAGCGTTTGATATTATTTTTTTTTAATTTTGATATTAAATTAAATCTGCAAAGTCAGGAAGGGAAGTTCACAGAAGTTGTAGCAGCTTGTTACTTTTATGCTTGATTTAAAGTTTGTTTACATTTTTTCCCCAAATGACAATTGTTTTGGTCAAGAACATTTAAAAAATATAAATGCTTAAAACGTAAATCATCTTAAATATAGTGCGTTGCATGAGTGAAAAACTTGGACAGCCTGGTTTTTCACTTGTGCAACGCACTGTAAATACTAGAACATACTGGATCAGAAAAATAATAAAATATAACGCCCAAATTTCCCCCGAAAAGATAGTTATTTTTCAATTGAGGTAATATATAATATGTTCGTATGTTCGTATTTAACCACAATACTCTGTTATAGGAAAAATGTAAACTACTCTACTCTCGGTTACCTGCCATTCACTCATACGCAAAACACAATTGGACAATTATATAATTTAATCTAGATTAATGAAGTTGAGGGCACGATAGCACACGTTTGAATTTGTTATAACAAACTAAAACTGCTGTGCCAGTTGTCGCGTCTCTACAGGCGGGAGCCTTGTTCGACGTTTTCACTCTATTGGATACGTTACGAGTTGAGAGCCTCCGGACAGCCTCTCGATCCCGACCATCACAAATATTTATTCGTCATAATTTCCCCACTTATAATAATATTTATAATTTTCTAACTTTTATATTTCCTATTAAGTATAGTAATAATCCTAATAACATAATAAATCCTATTAATGCCTATTAATTTCTTATTCATAAAATGACTTGCTAAAGAGACGATACATTTTTAGGTCTGGTTTTGTATAAGAATAGTCCTATTTTGAATGAGAACATACAATTAGTATTTATGTTTTGGTTCCAGCGAAAGATGCATAGCAATTATACTATTAATAGATACGTGTTTTTACGTTGGATACATGCGTTTAATGCATAACAAAGTAAACTGTTGATGCTCGACCCGCTAAGGAATATTTTTACCAGGACAAACGTTAAACATTTTGGATTATGGAAAAATACGAAAGTACTTGATCTCTTTAGGGATGTCTATTATTAAAATGAAGCCATAATATCTTATGTGTAACCATGAATAAACAATAAAGTTTATTTAGTCAAGGGGTTTACTCTCATAAATGGAGTCAGCTTCCGAATATAAGGCATTTTATTTCCGTGGGATGCTAGAGGAAAAAGGAAAATTAAAATGAATGAAACACTAAATATATATTAGCGCGCACGAAACATTTCAATATCCTCATTCTAGAGTTGGTTTGAATGTATACACTCACACGATCTTTATGGTGAAAATGGTAAACTCAAAACACGTTTTAATAAACTATTAGCTGTTAATATTTAATATTTAAACCCATAAAAACGGTTAAATACCCCCGTCACAGCAAACCTGCAAACTCAGCGAATCTACAATGAATATATTTGTGTCTCACGGCCACATAAGGCCACTTATAAAGTTTCATAAAAATATATTCAAAAATAAGTGGTATGTAGTATTTTATTTACATAAGAATAACATTAGGGATGAGTACGTAGGTTTTCTGCAACGAGGAATGTTTTTATACAATCATTAATATAACTCAACCACATGAAGCTAGATACCAAGTTTTATTCATTTAGGTTCATTATTAAGGGAGATGTCAAACTTTACTTACTCTCTATTAGAAAAAACATCAGAGCTGAGTATGCAGTTTTGCTGCTACGGGAATACCAACAATTTCGTTTTTGCTATCAATAGACTAGAACTAGGTGAAGCAATAAACCTAGTTTCATCAATATACATTAATAAATAATCGAGATATGAAATTTGATTTATCATCCATAAGAATAACATTGGTCAACGTACTGTATTTAGCAATTTGAATCTCTGTAACAGTTGGACGTAGAAAAACAATGTTAACGAAAAATTATTGTTTTGTGGAGAAACGATATTGGAAATACATATTGGAAAAACGATTGTAAAGTTTTCAGGGAAAATAACTGAGGAAAAGCTAAAAATCTTTCTCCCAAAAGATTAATAAGGGCAATTTTATAAACAGGTTATTTCTTGATTTTCTCCACAAAAGCTTAACCTAGGTTAATGATACAAAATGCGAAATTATTTATTTTTTAAGCTCTACAAAATGGGTAAAATCAAATTTGTGATTTTAAATATTAGAGCAAAAAATGCAAACAATTGATTCTTGGACAGATTTAAACTTCCATAAAACCTTCTTCCCATGGTCCGATCTCTCAGATTTTTAAACTTAAAGTTTTTAATGTCACTTTACCCATGTATGCAAAATTTTATCGAAGTCGGACGTTCTTTTCAAAAGTTATAGCGTTGATGGACACGCAAACACATGTATATATATGTATATATAAATTTGAGCGAATAGTCTTTTGGCATCTGGGGACCTCAAAACAAAAGTTATCTTGGTCTCGGGCTTAAGTCTTACCATGCTACCTACGGTAATAGCTTATTCCCTCTAGGGGAAATTCGCTAAAAGGGAATATTTTTCAGACAAATTAAATGTCGTATAAGAGAGAATTTAACGTTCAAATAAAGATTCCAGGAAAGTATAAGCAATAAACCGAAAGTGCTGAGTACTCAATGACTATTTCAGCTTTTAACATAGCTGTATACATTTGGAAAACAGCATTTTATTGTAGAGTAGGAATGTCTTAGTGGAACTGCTTTGAAAGGACAGTTTTTAGTTTATAATAGTCGTATACATTTCAGTTCAAAGAAGAAGCTTTAGTTCAAGAGAGCTTTTAATTATTTGAGGAATAATTATAACGCTTCAAGAAATCATACTACTAAATTCGTTATGATATCTAGATAATGTTACAACTACATTAAGTAGTGCAACTTAATGCAACTTTAATGCAACTTCTTATTTATCCAACCATCAAAGCAAGAACCGAATAATTGATCGCATTTACTATAAGTATTCTGAAACCTCACGTTGTTAATGATAGTATAAATAAATATTTTATTCAAAGAAACACTTTAAGTTCGTCAAATATGATAATGACAAGAAAACTCGTCTGATATAGTCATTAGACGAATTGAAGCAACAAGTTCACTACTAATTTACAGTCAGCCTGGAGGAGCTTATATTTGTTTTAAATCAGATGCATTATCGTGAGTGATGATTTTCACTGAGTGGGGGATGTCAGTTGTTTACAAACAACCTCATAACAAACAGACAGACCACGTGGAACATCACAAACACTACCGCGACACAGTCACTGTGCGGCCAGATTTCCTAATATTTTAAAATACCAAAATAAACGGCAAATACAAGGATTTATAAAACTAATCACCATAAAGATGGAAAAAAGGACCAACCTCTAAAAATTATTATAGATTTTTTGAGCAGTGTTACAACAACAAAATAGTAATGTCCTATGAACTCAAAATACCATAAATGCATTTTACTATCTATAGTTTTTCTGAGATTATTGTTTGTAGTAAATATATTTAGAAACGTAAATAATAAATAAATATGTTTACAGAAATAATTATAGATTTGATACTAACTTGATGGGAAACATGCACAGGAGCACATTCAATTGATTTTTTGAAGAAACGTATGGCAACAAAGACACATGCCAATGCTCTTGTAAGTCATATGGCAATAAAGAACTTTTTATTTAATTTGATTTAAACAGCTTTGTATATTGGTGTGATATTTCTATACAGTATTTAACATATGTTGTGATAGTGATAGAACCTCTACAGTCTTATTCAGAGTTATAACTGTAATAGGATTAAATAGCAAGTTTAATTTCTACCATATATATGTATTTCAACTTGTTGTTTCGATGTACAGCATTATTGAGTTCTCCAATTATGGAAATGGAATAAAACAATTACAAGGAAGTGTTTTATTCCAGGAAAACATCAAATAAAAGGTTATTGTGACTTCGGTGACGAATATGACGCATATCTATACACCTATGCTCTGTAAGGCATTTTAAAAATTCATGAAATATATTAAACGAAAGCGTTTAGTGGCAGCGAAGTAATGCTAAACCAGTTTATAGACAGGGACTACAACAAATTGTGACTGCGAATACCTTCTAATTGTTTGTCACTTAAGTATATCCATCGTTATAAAATGGAGTCCCATTTGTTTCAGAGTTCAGAAGCTAAATGAACACTTCTTTAAAAAGAAACAGCAATATGCTTCCTATTTATTACCACTTAAAAATGTCTAGTATTTTGAGGGATACACCCAAAAGTTATAAAACATTTTGCAATAGTCTGCTGTATGGACTTTTACAAAAACATTGTAACGGCAAACAAAATTGTTTGACCTATTAGTGTAGGTCCTCTTGCTGTTTTGTGCCATTTCATTATTAATAGCAAAAAAACGTACCTAAATTCAACACTAGACATTGTACACTTCACGAAGAAATGCATTAATTTAAAAATGTCTTATATAACATACAATAACACAACCGGACCTCGAATGAACTATTGTAATGTATGTAACCGCATTTTAACGCGTTTTGTAAACTTCAGAAAACGTTTGACCGGCTGAAATTTTTCAATCAGTGTTCCGTTTGAGGTTGAGATTACAGAATTTTTTGTACTAGTTAAAACTTCAAATTGATGTAAAGCTTGACCTATGCTTTGTGAGTCCCGTGCCTCTGATGTGTTGACAGGGGTGCTTGGCGAAGTGTGAGAGGGACAAAGTATAGAGACACAAGACTGCTCTCAAAAACAGTTTACAGCTTTTATGAAGGGTTCGATTCTTACCCCTTCAGGACTGGAGGAACGACAAAAGGTCAAAAGGAAAAATTGACAAACTATATTTTTGTGAAGCTAGTTTTAAAATCAGGTGAGTTTTTGCCTTTAACAAAATAATGACACGAACTCGTTTTTACGACAAATCGACCTACATTGCACAGGTAAGCTCCGTCATCAAACGAGGTCTTTCAGGAAATTAGTTCGGGAACAGTAAATAGATATTGGTTATCAGCTTTAATCACCTCTTTTGAAATGACCCAATTTTTCCGATCATTTATTTCTATTAGACATTTGCCTTGTCGGGTTTCGCCTCCAAGCATGAGTGAAGCGTAGTTACATACTCGGGTGGTTATTGGAGCGGCGACTCGTGAAATTGATCCTGGGGCTCGTGGAGTGGTGGTTGGCGTTGTGGGGGGGGGAAGTTTTGGGGGGGGGGTTGGAAGTTGTTATTTTAAAGTTAGTTAACTCGGTAGTGACGGTGTTACTAAGCATAACGTTGTTAACTAACCCAGATTTCTAACGGTACATAGTCTATTAGCTGCTCGTCAGTGACAAACTGATGTGTCAGTGACGAACATAAATTTTAAAAGGGGCAACACAAGTACCATGTTTAATACCATAGGGGTTTAATACACCACCACGGGCTTTACGCCAATATATTCCAATTCTAAGTCTACAAATAAAATAATATACAAGTGTAGTTTAAGAAAATAACACATTATATATTTATTGAATACATCAGAGTCGAACAGAATTGGAAAATAGTTACTGGAAAGGTCCAAGTGATAAAGAGTCGATGTAATTTTTTTCACTCTTTTTAACTTGAGTGAAGGTATTTATTTAACGAAAGTACCACTGTCTCATGAGCCCTTTCTGTTTTGATGTCTCCTGGCGTTGTATTCAATGAAGCTCTACAAGCTGACCCACGTGGGCGTCAACTACCTCTCTGTTTACCAACATCACTGTAAAAAATGTTTTATTTTCCCCCTTTACTGTATTTTAGTAATAACGGGAAAAAGATCAACTCTAGGAGGGCCTCAAATGCCATCAATGTAGACATGTGATATTTATATTCACATTTGTATAAATCAAACATTTAGATTATAATATCAAATATACTACCATTATTAGTAAAGATTTGCATTTAAGTTTTAATACAAATACGTATAAAATGTTATTAAAAATAATTTGGAACAAATATTTCACTTACTCTGAATCAGTATACTGTTAGTTAAAAAAACTCAGACAGTTTCCTATGTCAAAGGAAAATTAGACGGTTGCTTGTTTAGTAAAAAGTTAGTTGTTCAAAACTACTTTCGACATCAAACGTTGCAAAAACCAAGTTTCCCAGTAAAGCTGACATAAGTTGCTTTCAAATTTTGCTATCTTACCTCGTAAAGAGAACCAACATCAACATATTTAAATTTCCCTGCTAATCCTTATTACTGAATAGTTATTCTTGTCTGTCACTTTAAGAATACAGTATCTGTTCCCAATACAAAAATGTAAACCAAGTTACAAGTTCATAATTTATTTGCTTTTCAATGCGAAATAAAAAACCATTGTTTATGAGTGGCGCCTAAGAAAATACTATTTTGAAACCCCTTTATTGAAGGATACTTAATTTGTTATAAAACAGTGGCGATTAGGCCTATGAGTATATTTGCAACGGCAATTTATTTTACACCAGCGAGCGGTTTAATTGTATAGACAGACAGCGGGTGAACGTTGACATAACGGATAAATAATGTGATGACATCCTCAATTATTTAAATTTGTCTAAACAAGTTAGCACATCAAATGTACTGGTCTTTCATATGTTAGTAGGCTAAAATATGGAGCAGGTAATTAAAATATATCCTACAAGTCATAAATACAATGTATTCCGTTGATAGTATTATTCTCAAAAACATTTCAATGATGAAAGTGCGATGTAAACAGTATGTTAAAAGTTTTAAATTATCATAAAATTCCGCTAAAAAAGAGCCACCACTCAATAAATGTAATTTTAATGTTTCTCTTGATTATTCAGGGTGTTAAAAACTTTTCATGACGTTGGGATATGATTCCTCATACGAAAAGAATGAAAAAGTAATCATGAGGCCATATCCTGAAACGCTGAGTTTCTTGTCTATCTGTCTGTATGTGTTTTTTTACTTAATAAGTTATATCTTAGGAAAATCTGTAGATATAACATTAAAAATTGGTATTTATTATTTTATAAATTTTAATAAGACTCATTTTGGTATGGATTATCAAGTGTCTACTTTGAAAAATTTCAAAATGGCAGCTATTGTTGTTTTTCAAAGCTTAATATCCTAAAAACCGTAGTATTTAGAAAAAGAACTGTAGGAAAAAAAGTTTTGTAATTTATCTTAAATTTTAATTATTTGAAGCTTGTTATAATACAATTAAAGAATAACACGAATTCGAATAACGAATACGAATAACTGACCAATTGTTATTTATATTAGTTAAAACATTATGTCTTAGTCCATAAATGGCAAAAAACATGTATATGTACATGATATAAAGAAACTGGTTCATACATTTTTAATTTAATTTATTAAAAAAACTATTCTGATATATTTTAACGTTGCGATTCGCATTTAAACCGTAAAGTCTTGTTCGTATCTGTAACAAATGTGCTTGCATCTGTCCGTCAAGGATTCTGCCTTTAGTATTTCCACTTCGATTGACCAGTTCTCCCCCTGTCGTGTGTGTTGGTGCTTTTGCCTGTTCACTGACAATTAATTTGTTTCTAGCTTTATTAAATTCATCTCCACTTTCAACTTTTCTTTGAATTTGGTTGTCGTTATTGTTTTTAAATTTCTGCAGCAAAATAAAAATAATAATTTACTTTTTTGAGAATGGGTGAACCTTTACACAACTACTACTCTTTTCGTAATTTTGGTATAAATGATACTATAACCTCTAGCCTTAGATATCTCTTCAGCTGTACCTAGAAGGTAACTATTCTATACACTGACTTACATTGTTGTCCACTCTAACAATAACTAACACAATATTGGCGAACTAATAGTGTATAACTAATAATCTACGATATTGGTGAAAAACAAATTGAATGGAATAATTAAATATAAAAATTAATAAAATAAGAATACCGAGCAATCCTGAGCAGTGTTACGGTCTTGATAATTGCGATCGTTAATTAAACTTGTAATATTTACGCCGATCGGTGATGCCCAATCTAACACTTGGGAGAAAAGCAACGATAAACTCTCTCGTCCTTACTCTCGCCTTCGTGACCACCAATTTAATTAACTAACCGGACACCACTTTAGAGTTAAAATAACCTGTAGAGTTGTATAAACGTGTACGGTTACATACTCTAAAGAGGCGAATTAAATTGCTTAAGCAAAATATAATACTCGTACCACTGTTCACGTAAAACATCTTCTAATACAAAGCTATACTTGGTTAATACAATAACAATAAAGTAACGTTTTAGCAAATCAAAGATTATGGTGCCATAATTTGATATAAATGTTGTATTGACTAAAATATTCGATACAATGCTATATTAGGAGTAGACAAGTTTAAAATTAAATTCTTATAATTATTAGTAGTATTGATAATACAAATAAAGTGTTTTAATTTTGTTTTGTTTTAGTAATATTTAATTTAATTATCTTGATATTTATCTTAAATTTTTTAAAACAATTATAATGACGTGTTACAAAGACAATGATTGTTTACCATAAGTATTTTGTATTTAATATAGATTATTTCCATTTTCTCATTCAATTCTTTTCTGATAGAGTTGACCCAATTTGTTTTATATTTATCGCTGTGGCGCGGCCTAGTGGTGGGGAAGGCAAACATTTACAAAGCGTTTAAACAGACCAACCCCGAGCCTTAATTATTTAAATTCGTTACAACAAAGAGCCAAACCCGACAATAATTGTTGACAGTTAGTGTTAAACGTTGGCCTGCTTCCCTTTTTGGCGGGTTGATTACTTAACACTTTTACTTTGATTCCAATGAGTTTACGTTGTTGATTAATATGTAGTACATATTACACCAAATAAAAAATATTTATCATAAATTAGTGTTTTACGGTAAGTAACACATTATTGTTAGTTTATTAACTTTCACAACTGTTGTTCTATCATCCTAGTAAAAGGAAAACAACTCAAACAGTATATTACAAAGACAACTATTCAATTGTGAATTATATGAATCTAAAAATAATATTCAGGTCAAATAAGTAAATGAATTCACCTTATCAAATATATTCTTATAATAAGCCATCTAGTTATTGATTTATGCAACAAAGATCACATACAGCACATACAGCACATACTGACAAATCCAAAGTATTTTGTCCACCAAGTATAATTATTGTATTTGTTCATGGATGAAAAATCACGAAATGTAGTTGCCGTACATAATGCCATTGCTGTTGTACTTTGAGAACTAAATTTTAAACATAACAGGTATGACGATCCCAGTTACTGGGAAGAATTGTGAACAGCGGAAAACATGTCCTTATGCTGAGTTCAGAGGATAAGCTAATGACTAATGGTATTGAGGAATTACACAGGTCAATGAATGATTTTGGTTGGTTTAACTTGCCTTAAAACTAGAAGAAAACAAAATCTGGCTAAACAGGTCATTGAGTTTTGGTTTTATCTCCATTCAAATTAATTTATTTAATCTAAAGTTTTGAGGAAGGGCCTTACTGGAAGGTATTCCTACAAGATCCTCGACGTGATATTGGGAGAATCAAAACTTCTCGCAGAAGTAAATTTATATTTCAATTATTTACCTTAATAAAACATAGTTACTAAGCGGAATCACATAAACCTCCGCTTGTAATCCGCCCTCGCCAAGTGGGAGCTGATTCCTCTCTTACAAATTAAAGACAAAGCCTATAAACATGAGTTCCAAAGTCTTTAGTTTGTGTTTTTCAATAAATATTTATTTTGACGTAAAACTTACCACGTGTATTTATTATACACGAAGAATCCTAAATTACCATTGATTTTTCGTTTCTAGATTTTAATAGTTTAAAACAGCAGTCGTTTTTTGATTTTTAAAACTAAACCTCTCAAAAACTCTAAATACTATACAAATTGCAATTGAGAAGCCTTAAAGGACGGTATTATTCCAAATATTTCAAATTTCACGCAATAGGTAATTTTTCTAATTAAAGTGTGCTAATTCTTGATGATTTGTTCGGTAAACAAAAACAAAGCATGGCGTCTCGTACAGACAGAGTAATGACATTAGGAGCCCAGGGCGCTGGGAGCGCCACAGAGGGGTTCCGTGTGTCCATGGCAAGTGGCATGTGTCGGTCAATCTGGTTATCATTGCCTGTGTCCGTCAGTTGATATGTCAAACCGAGACACTTGGTTTCCAGTGACATAAAGCAAGCGTAAATAAAATCATATCGTGGATCACTCATTCCGTAATAGATTGAACCATATATTTGATAAAAGCTAAATACAAGTGAAAAATAAGGTACTCTGCAGTGTAATATAAGGCCGGAGTTTCTCAGGATGTTTGTCTGATTTGTTTACAAGGTAAAGAAACCAATCCCGGATAAGCGAAACTCAAATAACCACAGGACCAATAATGTAGACCTCGAAGTCATTTTGATTACATTTTGAGGGGGAAATTCAGCAAACGTCTACTTAAATCAAATATAGTCTATTTTACTTATTAATTTATTATTTTATTATTTTACTTATAAAGTACACGGTTATATTTATCAACTCTTGAAGACCTTTTTGGTAAGCAGTTGATCAAATTTTAATTAAAATATGTTATTGAATGTACAAGTTGAATTTCAATATACGAAATATATTTGATTTTTAATTATTTATAAACGATTGCTAAAGCTTTAAATGCCCTCATCATTGTTTATGTCTGACTTCAAGCGGAGTCTTAAGCCGCGCAGAGTGTCGTTAGGGTTTTGGTACTACGAGGAACATATAGGAACATTTGTATAACGAATACAAATAGAAAAATAATAAAAAATTATGATTTGAGTGTCAACGTAATTTTATAATATAATTTGTTATAAGGTTCTTATCTTTATATATAATTCTGTAAGCGAAGTTTTTAAATCAAAATTGTGGGAGTTTGGCTAGTTGCAGGATGAAGGGAGGGGTCATAAATTAAAGATCTTGATCCCAGGGACTCGGGAAAATAGTATTTCGAAAATGTTACCAGCAATCTAGCAATAACGTAACATATCTTTCATAGGGATTAAAAAATGTGATTATGTGTCTACTTTGTTTACAAACTGACATGTGTTCCTACTTATATTGTTTTGCTTTCTTCAACATGTACAGAGTAAAAAATACCCCCGTCGCAGCAAACCTGCATACTCAGCGAATTTCCAATGAATATATAACATAACACATTAAAACACTTAACAGGATTCATAAGAAATGTATTCACAAACAAGCAATATTTAAAATATTAATTATTCTCTATAAGAATAACATTGGGGATGAGTACGCAGGTTTGCTGCAACAAGGCACACAAAATAATGGGTTTTTATGCAAATATCAATAGAACTCATCTTAGTGAAGTCACATACCAAGTTTCATCCATATACATTCATAAATAAGCGATATATAACATTTTAAGTATTTTCCATAAGAATAACATGGGGACCAAGTACCTAGGTTTGCTGCTACAGGAAACATTGCCGAAAAATTGTTTTTTTGTGCAAACAACAATAAACCACAACCAGATCAAGCCATATACCAAATTTCGTCAGTTTATGTTCATAAATAAGCGAGATATACAATTTTTCTTTTTCTCCATAAGAATAACATTAGACAACGTACTGTGTTTAGCACTTTCAATATCTCGGTAAAAAATTGACGTAGAGCAATGATCAAAATACCAAATTGTTTGTTTTATTAAGCTGAATTCAATGGTATAAATTAAAATTTGATTTAAATTAAAATTACATGTGAAAACCCCAAAAAAAACATTTTTGGGGTACAAACCCCCCCAAAAACCCCCCTTCGGATGGTGTGATTCATCTGGTTTTCGAACTCGTTCAAATAAATGGTACTTTACACATTTGTACCAAATTTCATTAAGATCGGACATTTTTTACGAGAGTTATCGTGCTTACGGACACATATATATATATATAAATATATATATATATATATATATACATATATACAAATTTGAACGAATGGTGTTTTTGGCATCTGGGGACCTCAAAATGAAAAGTTATCATGGTCTCGGGCTTAAGTCTTACCATGAGACCTACGGTAATAGCTTCTTCCCTATAGGGGAAATTCGCTAAAAGACAAAGTTTTAATTAATACCCCCGTCGCAGCAAACCTGCGTACTCAGCGAATTTCCAATGAATATATATGTCTTAATAACACATTATGCCTCTTTCCAGAATTCATAAGAAATATATTCATAAATAAGCCATATTTAAAATATTCATTATTCTCATTAGAATAACATTAGGGATGAGTACGCAGGTTTGCTGCAACAAGGAACACAAAATAATGGGTTTTTATGCAAATATCAATAGAACTCATCTTAGTGAAGTCACATACCAAGTTTCATCCATATACATTCATAAATAAGCGATATATAACATATTTATTATTCTCCATAAGAATAACATGGGGACCGAATACCTAGGTTTGCTGCTACGGGAACCATAGACGAAAAAGTAGTTTTTTGTTTAAACAACAACAAACCACAACCAGATGAAGCGATATACCAAGTTTCGTCAGTTTATGTTCATAAACAACCGAGATATAAAATTTTTCTTTTTCTCCATAAGAATAACATTGGACAACGTACTGTGTTTAGCACTTTCAATATCTCAGTAACCAATTGACGTAGAGCAATGAACAAAATACCAAATTGTTTGTTTTTTTAAGCTGAATCCAATGGTATAAATTAAAATTTGATTTAAATGATTATTATATGTGAAAACTCAAAAAAAACATTTTTGGGGTACAAAACCCCCCAAAACCCCCCTTCGGATGGTGCGATTTGTCTGGTTTTCGAACTCGTTCAAATAAATGGTACTTAACACGTTTTTACCAAATTTCATTAAGATCGGACCTCTTTTACGAGAGTTATCGTGCTTACGGACACATATATATATAAAAATTTGAACGAATGGTGTTTTTGGTATCTGGGGACCTCAAAACGAAAAGTTATCATGGTCTCGGGCTTAAGTCTTACCATGAGACCTACGGTAATAGCTTCTTCCCTATAGGGGAAATTCGCTAAAATCAGTTGAGGCAGGGTATTGGAGCAAGGTTTAGGGGCCACGGCCCCTTCAAGCCACTAGTTCAAAATAATTTTAAATGAGATAAAATTTCATATTTTTGCAAAGTTCAATAAATTCCTTCAGTTTATTAAAAAAGTGTGAAATTGTGACCCTAGCAAGTATCATGTATAACTAAATCTATATTACTCTAGGACTTAACGATTCCTGTTTATATACAGCTGTTTGTAAATGAAAAGTAGGGTACGTGTTTGCTGTAACCAAACAATGTGTTCCAGTTGGGATACGAGTCGGGGGCAGAAAGGGGATTTCTTTATGTTCATTGTTGACGACGCTCTCCGTGTTAATAACACATCACTTCTCCGCCTCTTATGCTTCACTTTCGTCTATCAAAGTGTTTCTTTTGCTTTATTCTACTGGAATAAATACACAAACAAGGAAATGAGACAGGGCCAAGTACACGTTAAAACATTTGTATTGCTATTGCGACATGGTAAATGTTATTCTAGGAATCCTGTTTTTGATTTCAATGAAATTTTCTTCATATAGATGTTATTATTATTTTTATTAATATTGATATTAATTGGTGGAAATAATGTCCAAGCTATTATTAGAGGCCCTTTTTAAACCCAAAAAACCGTTATCTTATTAACATAACATTTTACATAGAAAGTAGACAATACAAAAACAACTAATAGAGTTATTGAAGTTGGGTTGAATCTCCTTAAATGGCGTTATTAAAGCTGAATGCATTAACAATTTTTCAATGAATTAACAATACAATAACAGTTTTAGGAAAAATGTGCATTTTAAATGTCAATCTCTCACATCTTTACTAACTACAATACTTGTTACTATTCTATTTTATTTTTGAAATAATTTAATTTTGAACCTATATTATACATAATCACATTAACTGTACCTGAAAAAAACTCATTTATTTCGGGAATTATGTCAGTCCAGTGAAACAATATTCATTTAACGAGATCTAAGGTTTTAAGTGAGTTCCCATTTCCTAGTTTGCTCTTTGGACCTTCTTTAACATTGACTTATTTCTACGATATTTGTTTACCGTCTTAATAATATTGCTTGACTTTGACTGAATTCAAGACCAACATATGAGCTAGCTATGATATATTTATAACTAGAGCTGTATAAAACTAAAAACATGAACTTATAAATTTGTTCAGTATTAGTAGTTTCTACTAAAAAAAAAATGTTGTTTAAACTAAAAATGTTCAAGGCCCAGTTCAGATTACTCATTATTTGATATGTTAGGTATTCTTTGGTACAAGGAATCGCAGTATTATCTCTATTACTCAATGGCTTTAATTTGTTAAAAATAACTCTATTCGTTCTAACGAATAATTTACAGTAGCTAACACGTCAACGGCAAAAATGAAAAAAAATTAAACATCATTTTAAGATTCAGTAAATTCTCATTTATACAATTTAAACGAGTTCGCACGCAGCACGCTGATGCGAGGGAAGTGAATTTCCAAAAAAATGTAAAAACTCAGAATCAGTGTAAAAACAAACATGTATTCCAATTTTTATTGAAATCTGGAAACATTGATTTTTTGGCTGTTCTGGTGCTCTTGGTTTTATTTACTTCCAATGCTGGGACACAATAATTTGGCACATTATAAGGTTAGGAGAGGGTCCAGTCAGGCTTTAAAGAAGACGTGAGGTTGCTGGGGATGAGAAAAGTACACCAACAAATGTATACCAGGTTTTTCTAATGTAAAACCCCCATAAGACAACGTACTGTGTTTAGTCGATACACATTTTCTTCAATAACTCTAAATATTTATGCTAGAATGACGAGAGAGGGCTTACAATTTTCGCCTCACTAATTCCCATCTTTTTACATGAATGCATTTTACATCCGGGGCTTTTCTGACCCTTTTTGGGCCCAAAAACTCGAAAGTTGAAAGATTAATCCCCAAAAAAGGGGTTTAGAGTTTTCCGATTGTTTTTCCCAACGAAATCGTCCAAATAATTACAAAATGGAACGTCCCTACCAAATTTGAAGTAAATCGGACAAAAAAATGTGACCGCTAGAGTGCAAACACATATATATGTATGTATATACAATTTTGAACGACCCCTCAAAACGTGTTGAGGGGGTCACTTAGGAACTTCTATGGTGGTCCCGGGCTTAAGTTTCACCATGCGGGTCATGCTAATAGCACTTTCCTAAGAAAATTCACTAACAAGCTTGTTGTATTAGAAAGCAGGTTATCGACAATCATGAATTTATTAATTGATCATTTGTGTATTTGAATTGCCTAATTTTATTAACATAGGTTTTCCGGTGAAAAAATAGCCTTACTATCATTCTCCTTGTTTCGCCCAGCAAAGCCATTGGGATCCCTGACACAATGTGTGGAGTGTGGTGTGGGAGACGAGAGAGAAACACTTAGTGGCGCAAACACCCGGCCCAAAAACAGATTGCCCCAACTTGTCAGCCGCAATGTTTATGTTTTATGACAACCGCCTCATACCACCATAACGCTGATCTAAAATTATGTTATTCATTAATTCGTGCAGTATATTGCTTACATTTACTTGGCTTAACATTATACTAAAGCGAGGTTATCTTTATAGTTTCAACTTAAATTCGAAGTCCAATCTTGCTCATATGAAACTTGTATGTTTGTATCTTGCTCTTCAGTGACCGTATGTATGTCCAGTCTAAATCATCATTATCTCAGTTCGTGATATTTTTAACATTTGTTGAAAACTTGTTTAAAATAAATCGTCAAAATTGATTCTGAAATGTTTTTTGTTAAACATAAAAGAGAAAAACGGCGAATAGGATAACACTTTTTTACAATTGAAGGGAATTGTAATGACGATGCTGTTCCTGATCATTCTTTTCCACCCCGGTTTGTTCATTACTCTCTGCCCACTAAACGTTAAAATAAATACAATTTACTGTAAACAATATAAATAATAAAACAAATCTGCGAAATCTGTCAGCCAGTTGTTTGAATTTTGATGGTTCCTTAAATCCGTACTAATACAACTAAATATATATGCGTGTCTAGGTTAATCTTGTGTAGTGATCTTATTACGATTATGTTTCCCACAAAAGTGTCTTTAATTAAATACAAGGTTTTAATAGAATGCGTTTCAATCTGGTGTATAAGTACTCGTATATTAATAACTTAAGACACTTGAATTAGACCATTGAACTTGATACCATTGAATAGAAATACTCAGTGAAATTCCAATGCATATATATATGTGTGTGTGTGTGTGTGTGTGTGTGTGTGTGCGTGCGTGTGTGTGTGTGTGTGTGTGTGTGTGTGTGTGTGTGTGTGTGTGTGTGTGTGTGTGTGTGTGTGTGTGTGTGTGTGTGTGTGTGTGTGTGTGTGTGTGTGTGTGTGTGTGTGTATCTTAATACCACATAAAGCGACATACCAAGTTTCCTCAATATACATTCATAAATAAATTTGATTATTCTCCATAAGAATAACAACATGGCGGCTGAGTACACAGGTTTGCTGCTGCGGGAACTATGGGCCGAAAAATGTTTTTTAGTGCAAATATCAATAGACCACAACGATATAAAGCAATATTATATCAAGTTTCATCAGGAAAAGTTCATAAATAAGCGAGATATACAATTTATCTTATCCTCCATAAGAATAACATTGGACAACGTACTGTGTTTATTACTTTCAATATCTCTGTAACCATTTGACGTAGAGCAATGATCAAAACACAAAATTGTGCGTATTTCTAAGCTGATTTCAATGGAAAAAACTAAAATTTGACTTTTTAGAAATTATATGTAAAAAGCTGAAAAAACCCATTTTTGGGGTACAACCCCCCCAAAATACCTCTTCGGATAGGTCTGTCTGGTTTTCGAACTTAAAGTCATAAATGCTGCTTTACACGTTTATACCAAATTTGTTCAAAATCGGATTAATTTTACGAAAGTTATCATGCTCACGGATACACACACACACACAAACACACACACACACACACACACACACACACACACACACACACACACACACACACACACACACACACACACACACACACACACACACACACACACACACACACACACACACACACACACACACACACACACACACACACACACACATATATATACAGTATCGAACGAATGGTGTTTTTGGCATCTGGGGACCTGAAAACGAAAAGTTATCATGGTCCCGGGCCTAGGTCTTACCATGCAGACTAAGGTAATAGTTTCTTCCCTATAGGGGAAATTCGCTAAAAACAAATTTGATTAAATTTATATGAATAAGTCAACTATTGTGGTGCACGTTCCACCCCACATAAAATATAGAAGCGTAAAATATATTTACCTTCTAGAGATTTTAAGATTATATTTCTTTAGTTATAGTAAAATAGTGTACAGTTAATAACAGTTTCTTAATCAACAAGGATTAAGAAACACTCCTTGACCGAAGTTGCGGGTACCACTTCGTGCAATAATAAACGTATAAGATCAATTTAATTGATTCAAATTATTAATTATACAAAACATTTGTAATGGTTTAACCGGAAAGGAGTTTCACAAAGAGCGAGGGAGGAATGTTAGGAATGTCTGGAGCATTCGAATACTTTTAATGGACAGCAAAGAGAGACGTAAAAATGTGAAGACCAATTGTCCTTCTCACTCTCTCGCAACTGCATTCTTTACCACTAATGTTTTAAATCTTGTTTTTAATTAGATCAATGAATGAATAGTGAAGTTATTAAAATATTTTCCATCTGATAAATGTTATTAAAATTTAATAACATTTATCAGATGGAAAATATTTTAATAACTTCACTATTCATTCATTGATCTAATTAAAAACAAGATTTAAAACAGCAACCAATAACACCAATAACAATTACCTCAAAGTAATTACAAAAAAAACGTAATTTAATTACGTTTATGAATAGTTCATTAAATATGATTGAGAACAGTTTTTGGACACACCATATGTTATTGGTTTGAGGTAATTACTTTGTCACAATTCAAATTGTAATAATATTTGTATTTGCTACATGCTTTTATCAGTTGAGTGAGGATTGCTATCTCTTATCATATAATCATTCCATTATTTGTCTATTTTAAGTGTCGTTAAAAATAATTCCCAATTTAACTTTACGATAAAAAACCGTGCCTTAAATTACCGTACTTAAATTAAATTAAATTTATACATTTATACACGATTGGAAAATGCGTAAAAATAAAACAAGGAGTGATACTTATTAAATTTTAAGGTTAGATTACTTTCTAAGGATATAATTTAAAATGAGCTTTATGATGAGCAGTCTACCTTTTAATCACTATTGCATAATGCATGTAATCAAATGGAAGGTCGCAGTGCAAAATCTGAAGGTGAATCGTGACAACCCATTAAAAAGCATATCAAAATAATATTTCTTAGAGTTCCTATTTGTATTGACGTTAAGCAAATAGTCTTACAACGCTTAGTTAGGATTTTGTCCCATTAGTCTTTAAAACGACAATGTATAGATAGTGGAAGTGAGAATTATCTTTTATCAGGTGATTTAAAAATGTTATGTTTATTATCTGTAAAATTTACTGTAGTTTAACAATAAATTATCGTTCAGATAAAAACAAACGTTGATTGATAACAATATATCTTCGCCGTTTAACCAGATTGTTAGGTCTGGTAACATTTTGCAATACATTTAACATATTACAATTAAACTTAAACACTCGGTTTTTAGGCATTTCAGTTCGGTTATTACCAGCTGCAATAATAAACTCAGACAAAAGGAGAGAGGGAGAAGAAGCGAAAGGATTTTCCGAATATTTCCACTTTTACGCCGGCCAACGAAGAGAGCCGTAAATATGAAAGGTCTAATTGCCTTCCGCACCTGAACCGACCATAGTATTTCAGTGAGGTACAGTCACTGAAAATTTAATAAAAGGGGAATGTTTACTTTACTAGTTATTTTTATAGTAGTCAATGAATTGGTTTAAATAATTTTTTTTATATTATACATGTAAATTAATGTTTAACAATAGTTTTGCAATTCAAACTTAGAACTTTGAACTTACGAAGATAGGAAACAAATGGGCTTCTATTATTCTTAGTGTAATTTAATTAATTTAGTTCTTATTAACTGGGATACTCAATTGTATTTTAAAAAGTTTAAGTTAAAAAGGGTGAATCAGAAGCCTGTGACTTTGACTAAATCAGATATATTTATGACTAGTGGCTTGAAGGGGCATATCTCCTAACCTTGCTCCAATCCTCTGAGGAACCTTTCTTCATGCTGAGGAAAATAAACACATGTCAATATGAGTTTGTACACAAAGTAGATTTAATGTAAACACATGATTTAATGTAAACAAAGAAAACGTTTTTAAATCCCCATGCATCTTTTGTAGGGGACGTTGACGTTTTACGTTATTGCTAGTATTCTGGTAACTTTTTAGAATTATTGCTATTTTTCCAAGGTGTTGGTACAACTTGACAAACTGTCAACGACATTTGAATTTAGACATGAGCCAATTTAGAAACTGTTGGTTTACCCCTTCAACCCCCTTCTTTTTTATGTTTCCTATTTCGCCTGTGGAAAATGTTAATCAATTATATGTCTCTCAATAACAATTTCACTTCTAGACTCTACAAAAAAGTTCTTTTCTAAGGACACATCTCTAAATATTTGATAGTTTTTAAGATATAAAATTGCCTTTCTTTTCTCATTCCTAGAAATCGTAAAAAACCAAAATTCTGTACTTTTTATTTTTGAGTTATAATTATATGTAACAAGTGGAATATAAGTAATAAACTAAAAATATGTCATTAATACAGTACCTGAATTCTACCCATCCTGTAAAACATCCTCAGTTTGAAGATGTATCTATTGCAACTCATATATACATAAACATATTTTCGATGTTAGTAGTATTTGAACAACAAATTTTTGAGGTGATATGGTTTTCAATTTATTATTATATTTTATTATTAATTTTGCATTTAGTGTAAATATTCCTCAAATCTGAATGTTTAACTATAAACCAAAATAAATTATAAATAATAATTATGTTTTTGCAACTTTATATTTCATATACTGAAAATTAATCGTTGGGGTTTGAGTTATTAAACCCAATTAATAAAACTACTTAAAAACCGTAATCAAGTTGAAAATGATTCTATTGGGTAATAAACATTGCAATTGAATTTATATTGTTGGTTCTTCCCATCGGGCGTCCCGTCCATGCAGCAGAACCGCAAACATTTACCGTACTGTTAAGCAGACCGGCGCGGAACCTTAATTATTCAAATTTGGTAAAACAAAGGCGGCATTGTTTGTTTACGATTTGTGTTTAACGTGTGCTTGCTTTTACATTTAGTAGTCGAGCAAATTAGAATGTGTACATGTACTGTGTATATTAGCATTATGAAAGTCAATAAAATGTAGCAAAATAATAATGCCTAGTTTTTAATTATTTTAGTAGTGTAACCAAGGATAAAAAACGTAAATTCTTAAACATTTTTAAGCATTATTTCATGATTTTGGGAGCGCAAAATCACGAATGCATGGTATACAAAAAGACATCATAATATTGCAGAATCTTATTATTACTGATATTAATCAAATCATATTATAATCATCCGGTAATTATGATGCTAAATTCATTTTCGGCATTCTTTAACAAATAAGAAAAACGAATGGGATAATTATTTCTTTGCTTTCAAGAATGTGTACTTATGTCATAAAACCGTCAGTAAGTTGATAATTAAATTTCTAAAATTAAAAAGTGTTAAGTCACCCATAATAAAGTCTAGAATACTATAAATAGTAGATCATGTTGTTATCTCTCCCCTAATCCTATATCCTCATATATTGTTAGTATTTATTACAATTCTGTAAGCAAATACATTACATAAGTTTCACGGTATTATTTGGATTCGCCAAACAAGTGTTAAATCGTGTTAAAAAACAAACATAAAATTACAGAAATAATCATATCAAAGATCTTTAAGAAGGTTTTACAATCCTTGCATTCATTATAGGTCATAAGGAGTCTTACACTACGTTGTAGGTGCCGCTCTTGTAAGTCTGGTGACAATGCCCATTGTGAACCGCGGCCCGGGGCACTGTAGGAACAATGGGCAACTGTAGGTGACTGAGGCATACTGTAGGTTGGGATACTTGAAGCCAGTTGTAAGGTAAAGTTGGCTAAAAACCGGCTAATAACAGTTAGACGTTCAAAAAACTACATCTATCCGTTAGAATAAAAGGTGTATACAAAAAAATTGGAGCTCTCGGTCTAATATTCATTTAATAGTTTAAAAATGTATAGATGTATGCCTTAATATTTTCAACATTTATGTATTTTTGAGTTCATATATTTAAGTTATTTTAATGCTTAAGTACACGTATCTAGTAAAATCAAAATAATATTAATTAAATATATACCAAATTTATAATATTTTATGTTATTAAGAAGTTGATGTAACTTTATTTTCGGAAATGAATGAATAATAATCGAGTCTTTGTTCATATTTACTTATTCCGAAGAATTAAATATAAAGTTTGTAATGTCAAGTAGTGATAAACGTGTTTTGATATTTTTCGTATCATGCAGTTATATTTATAATTTACATATTTACCCCGAACACCAATATTCAAACAGACTGTGGCACCCCGTTGGGCTACAGTAATGCCATGAGGAGCTGAGGGCGCTAGGGGCGCCCCAGTGGTGGCGCCGAGCTGTGTGTCCATTAGTGTCATTTCCACTAGACTTGTGTAAATGAATCTGGTTATCTTTTAAGTAGTCCTCCAGCTGATTTACATCGACTCCTTCCTGTCAGCCAATCTTAGTTTACAACATCGCATGTATGACTAAGACCTAGTAAAACATAACTCCTGGGTCTATTGAGAGTATATTTAATTGACTCATATTGGTTGTATTGATCTGAAACCTAAGAAGAAGCAAGACATCTTGCGTTCTAAATAGCACCTTGAGTTTGCCCGATCAGAATGTTTGATACAACCACTTCCTCTACTTGCATCAATTAATCGTTTAAGGATACTAAGAAACAAGGGTTTGCCAAAGTCTAACTTTAGTCTAGAGTTGTCGGAATGTTGACAAATTTGTTTACAAGTTAAGTTACAGGGAGTAACTGAAACATAACTGGTAATATTTCCAATAACTTTAAATTGAAAAACAACAAGTCGGCTGAACCACAGAGTTTCTATCAAACTACTTCAAACTTTAACGGTTAACAATATTTGTTTTATACATTGTATATTAATTTTATATTTTATATATATGTTAAATATATTGTAAGTCATATCTTATATAATCAGAGAATAATATCATTTAAAAATATGTTATTTTATTCAGTAACACTGTATTTAAATCAATATTAACTGAACAATCATGAAAGGCGTATAGAGGTATAGCCTCCAAAAGCAGTGGACGAATAAAACATACATCACAAGCACGAGAACAAGTGACTATCGCGAATGTCGAGAATAGTTACACGGCAAATGATAATTAAACAACTTCACTTAAAGCTAAAATAAATGGCGCTTGTTTATCATACTGAAAATTTGTATCCAAGAAAAATATCCAAAACATCTTGTTACGTCAAAACAAAGTGCTAAATAAATGCCTGATCTTAGTCTACGCCAAAGTGGCTGTAAGTAATGTTATATTTCATAAGCTGGATTATGTTGTATGATGTTTAGGTTGGATAATGGTGTATGACAATGGGGCTTGAGCATATATGGCTGTTTGTTTGATATCTTAAAATATTCCATAGAAGATGATAAAGTTTGTCCCTTAAATTACGACATTTTTGTTGTAGCTTCTTAACTGTAGATATAGTTTTTTCATGACAAATTACTATAATGGCTAGTGTTTTATTTTAATTGTTACATGGTAACGCATTTGGTGGTATCAATAATAATATGTTTAAAGCAAATACTTTTATGATAGGTTCGGCTTTTTTAATTAAAAATCATACTTTAATTCAGATTATGGTAAATTGAATTAACTTGAAGTCGACTTAATATGCAATTAAATGCACTTACAACAATACAACGTGTCAATACAAACGTTGTTCACTGCTATGCAGAAACACTAATACATCGGCTCATTGTTATGACTTCTCAGTTTAATCGCTGGCATTCGCCAATAATAGACTGTTTGTGATGTTATGCTGCTGACCAATGGTAGACTCATGGTGAACTCTTTGTTTGATTATCTGCATTGAGTGACTACGTTCTTTACTGTACAGCAAATATCAAAGAATCTCGTTTGTTATGGCAGTACTGAACATAAAAAATATACTTAATTGAATGAAAAAAGTTGTTTAATTTTACTTATTTAATATTAAGTTGTCTTTAGGTTGGCTGAAACCTCCACTAAATTAAAATTTCGCCAAACATAAATTAACACATTCATAAATATAATACATTTATATGTAAATGTAATTCAATCCCAACGGCTTCATCCACGTCTTAGAGGATTCTGAATCCAGTATTACCACAATAGTAGAACGTAAGCCGATTTACCTGCGCGCGTTATATTCGGTGAAAACGTATCCGAGCACCTGTGGTCCTACTAAATATTATATTAGAAAAATATTTCGTTTGCTGTACCAGCTATAAACAGGCCTTTATTTGCTTTTGCTTCTTTATACATAATTCCGTGCAAAAAGTTAATTAGGCACAGTGAAAACTATAACTTGTTCTTCTATTAACCTTCTAAGTTAATTGAATTTGTAGAATTCATTACATGGTTAATATGGACCAGTTGAGGGAAAATCTGTTCAGACTACTAACTGTAGTTTAATTATCTAATCAATCATAAATAAATAAACCTATTGGACATTATAACATAATTGTTTTACTGTTATTTTAGCTCATATTTATATACGTTCAGCTATAATGGGTGTAACATAAACAAATCGTTATTCAATTAAAAAAAAAGCACATACAATTAAAAAAACCTTACTAATCGGTCTTTTTATTAACTAAACTCAAACGATCGGCTTAAGTCCTCATCGGAAGTAGATGCTACGAATAATACATTTCAGTTTATTTAATAAAAAGGGTATAAAATAGTTTTGTTGATAGTTTATTTACACGTCTATGCTGTAATCCGTTACTATTTTACTGAAATATTTACCTACATAACTAAATTACTTTATGTTTTTGTAGAAAAAGAATAAATTTAGTTGTGTTACTCATAGGTTCTTATGTTATATCTATATCTTAGGATATATGGGCAGGAACTGAATTGAGGCGCTGCGTTGAGAACGAATACCAGATTATTTTTCACTTATGACCCTTATAATGGATTACACCTATTTGTATATTACTTATCGATCTTCTTGTTTTCTAGCGGAAGAGACCCGCGATGGAAGCGGTACACTGAGCCATGCTGAAGCCTTAAAGCCTCTTTCACCTTGAAAGAGGTGAAATCATCTACAACTGCCGGACTGAAAATGGTGTTTGCGTTTGATTTATTTCCTTAAATTGCTCTGAGGACGGTTATAACAGGAGTTTTTAATTTAGAGGAAAACACTTTTCGTAATATCAACGATCCACGGTCAACTTAGAGGGCCAAACTCGCCCAAAAATCAGATTGCCACGAATATGTCAGCCTCTCCGTTTATATGTTGGGACATCGTTTATCTGACGTTAAAAATGCATGTCCTATAAGTTTGTATACTACACATAAAGAATGATAACTGTGACGCCAATTTAGTAGAAACCTTTTCAGATGTTTTTGAACCTCTTAGAGTTTATTATCTATACTATTATAAAGAAGAGGTGGTTTCTGTCTGTCTGTATATCTGTCTGTCTGTCTGATGTTTCAGGTGAACGCAAAAACTACTGAACCGACTGGGCTGAAACTTTACACAAAGGTAGATCTTGATCCCATGCACATAGGCCTATTCACTTCCTTAAAAGCCCCTCGGGCTACGCCCCGTGAACGTCCTAAGTTTCAATGTTTACATTTCAGAAGAAAGTAAACATTCAGAAACTGTAATGCGAACAGCTGTGGATACTTCGATTTGACAGCATAAAGCGCAGAAGCAAGAACAGCTGTTTCATGCTAACTATAATGCAAATTGCATTGACTAAAGAACGAGTGGTGAAAGCCACATATATGAACAAATATTAATGTGGCTTCATTTGGTTGTGGTCTATTCTTATTTGCACAAAAAACAATGTTTACCGATACTTCCTATACCCCCCGATTTTATATTTTTACTCTTCCCCAATTTTTATTTTTGCCCCCCCCCCGATTTTATATTTGTTTGCCCCCCCTGGTTTTATGTTTTTGCTACCCCCGATTTTATATTGTTTACCCCCCGATTTAAAATTTTTTCCCCCCTCTTCGATTTTATATTTTTATTTTATGTCACCCCATTTTATATTTTTGCCCCCCCCACGGTTTTATATTTTACTGCCCCCCCGGTTTTATATTTTTGCTCCCACCCCAATTTTTAATTCCCACCGATTTTATATTTTTCTCCCCCCCGATTTTATATTTTTGCCCTCCCCCGATTTATTTTTTTTGGCATCCTCAACGATTTTATGTTTTTGCTCCCCCATTTTTATTTTTGCCCCACCCCCAATTTTATATTTTTCCCCCCCCACAAAATGCAAAACATACCATTAGAGGTAGTACAGTTTGAAATCAAAACCAATTCCACTAAACCATTGACTTTCAAAGTAGCACAACATAGTAAATTACCAATAATGATACATCGTGACTTTATAGCTCCAAGGTATCAACATATTATAAAATACCTTTTCGTAAATAAATAATTAAAAAAACTAGAATGAATCCAATATATTTATACTATAAAGTTACATTTTGCTCCAAAATAATTGGTTAGTTTGTTCAGAAGTCCTTTAATAATTTTTAAGTTGGTTAATCAAAAGGGTTATTTATCTCGCATGTTCCCCTTACTCGATTTTTTTGCAATTTTAGTACAATTTTACACCTTTTTGGACGTGACAAGTGAATGTTCTAAATACTCACTAATTGTTTCCCTACATTCCGAATTCAGTTGAATCAACCATACAATAATCACCATTCTGCATTTGTTCGTAATTACAGTTTTGCCACTTCTGTCAATAGATGTGTTTATCGCTCCCACAGATGTAGAGTGGTGTATGTAGTGTACCAATTTTACGGATTTATACAAAATTTGATTAGACAAAAGACGACCGAGTTTAAAAAATAGTCCGGGAGTGCGATTTTGGAAATGCATAACAAGTGCGTTGAAATTACAACTGAATATAAAAAATACCTTTAAATGCTATAGAAAATAATAAAAGGTTTCATTTTCGAACTCTGGAATCGGCCGCACATTTCTCTTTTGTAGTCGCCAACGTGCCTGTATTCGAAACGTGTTCCATTCAAACCACGTTTACATTCACAACAGGTAATTCCTGCGAGTGCCACACTGCTCCCACGTTATCTGTCCTTTTATATTGATGAGATGTTCAGGTTAGTGTTCAACCAGTTAAAGAATACATGCACATATAAAATTAATACATTTTAACTAATGTTGCAAATCAAAAGGCTATAAGATGAATCGATACTGACGGTTTTTGTGGTTAGTTATACAATAATTATTGCAATTTACACTTTGCTAGTTTTAACAATTTTCTTGGTTGGGATTACTTAGGTAGGGGTTTGTTATACAACAAATAATAAAAACTACAGAATTAAAGTAACTCTTATGATATTAAAGCCAACGACGTTTGAAAAGAACGGTTTGATAGCTTTTAGCGAATTTCCCCTGTTGGGAAGAAGCTATTAACATAGGTCTCATGGTAAGACTTAAGCCCGAGACTATGATAACTTTTGTTTTGAGGTCCACAGATGCCAAAACACTATTCGTTCAAATTTTTATATATATACAGGATGTTTCCGAATTAATGTTGCTAACTTCGGGATATTGTTCCCTATGTCAAAAGGAATATAAATCATCATATAACTGGAGGTCTATATATTTTCGTTTACCGTCTGTCTGTCTGTATGTGATTTTTACTATAGCATTTATATTTAAAAAATGGATGGACCAAATTCAACATCATTTTGGTTAAATACTCTTCTTGGTAGGTTCTGTTTATGAAAAAAAATATAGTCATAACATCTTTCCGTTTTAAAATGGCGGCCATTGAAATTGTTTAACCTCAAATATCTAAACAAATACCCCCGTAGCAGAAAACCTGCCTACTCAGCGAATTTCCAATGCATATATATGTATCTTAATACCACATAAAGCCACATACCAAGTTTTATCAATATACATTCATAAATAAACGATTTATGACATTTTAATTATTCTCCATAAGAATAACATAGCGGCTGAGTATGCAGGTTTGCTGAAACAAGGAACACAAAAAATGGGGTTTTATACAAATATCAATATAACTCATGTAGGTAAAGCCACATACCAAATTTCATTCATTTATTTTCATAATGAAGGCAGATAAAACGTTACTTATTCTCCATAAGAATAACATGGGGCTGAGTACGCAGGTTTGCTGCTACGGGAGCCTTGGGTAAAAAATTGTTTTTTTGAGCAAATATCAATGGTCCACAACCAGATGAAGCCGTATACCAAGTTTCGTCAGTATACGTTCATAAATAAGCGATATATAACATTTTTATTTTCCTCCATAAGAATAACATTAGACAACGTACTGTGTTTAGCACTTTCAATATCTCGGTAACCAATTGATGTAGAGAAATGATCAAAATACCAAATTGTGTGTCTCTTTAAGCTGAATCCAATGGGAAGAACTAAAATTTGATTATTTCCAAAATTATATATACAAAATTCGAAAAACCCATTTTTGGGGTACAAAACCCCCCCAAAATACCCCTTCGGATAGAGCGATCTGGCTGGTTTTCGAACTTAAAGTCATAAATGTTGCTTTACACGTTTATAGCAAATTTCATCAAAATCGGATAATTTTTACGAGAGTTATCGTGCTCACGGACACATATAACATATATATATATATACAGTTTCGAACGAATGGTGTTTTTGGGGTCTGGGGACCTCAAAACGAAAAGTTATCATGGTCCCGGGCCTAGGTCTTACCATGCCGACTACGGTAATAGCTTCTTCCCTATAGGGGAAATTCGCTAACTAGAAATTGTACAATAAAGTATCTAGAAAATAAAAAGTTAGAAAATGCAAATGTAAATCCATATCTGCTTTAACATTGAAATCGGTTTAAAATTAACCTAAACTATGACTGAAATACTCACATATTACGTATACTCAAATACTCAAATACTCATGTATCACATGGCTAAATTTGACTATAATTTTGATTGGTTATGATAGCAAAATTTAGCCATGTGTTCCGTTTTTAGCGAATTTCCCCTATAGGGAAGAAGCTATTACCGTAGTCGGCATGGTAAGACCTAGGCCCGGGACCATGATAACTTTTCGTTTTGAGGTCCCCAGACCCCAAAAACACCATTCGTTCGAAACTGTATATATATATATATATATATGTGTCCGTGAGCACGATAACTCTCGTAAAAATTATCCGATTTTGATGAAATTTGGTATAAACGTGTAAAGCAACATTTATGACTTTAAGTTCGAAAACCAGCCAGATCGCTCTATCCGAAGGGGTATTTTGGGGGGGTTTTGTACCCCAAAAATGGGTTTTTCGAATTTTTTACATATAATTTTGGAAATAGTCAAATTTTATTTTTTCCCATTTGATTCAGCTTAAAAAAAACAAACAATTTGGTATTTTGATCATTTCTCTACGTCAATTGGTTACCGAGATATTGAAAGTGCTAAACACAGTACGTTGTCTAATGTTATTCTTATGGAGGAAAATAAAAAATTTATATCTCGCTTATTTATGAACGTATACTGACGAAACTTGGTATACGGCTTCATCTAGTTGTGGACCATTGATATTTGCTCAAAAAAACAATTTTTTACCCAAGGCTCCCGTAGCAGCAAACCTGCATACTCAGCCCCATGTTATTCTTATGGAGAATAAGTAACGTGTTATCTGCCTTCATTATGAAAATAAATTAATTAAATTTGGTATGTGGCTTTACCTACATGAGTTATATTGATATTTGTATAAAACCCAATTTGTTGTCTTCCTTGCTTCAGCAAACCTGCATACTCAGCTGCCATGTTATTCTTATGGAGAATAATTAAAATGTCATAAATCGTTTATTTATGAATGTATACTGATGAAACTTGGTATGTGCCTTTATGTGGTATTAAGATACATATATATGCATTGGAAATTCGCTGAGTACGCAGGTTTGCTGCTACGGGGGTATTCAGTCTTAGTTCAGTTAATTTTAACCCATTTTTAATGTTATAAATGAGATGTGAATTATAATTTCATTTTCTAACTTTTTATATTCAAAAACTTTTTTGTAAAATATCTGGTTAAAGATTTTTAATGGCCGCCATTTTTAAACGGAAAGATTGTATGAAAAAATATTGTTTCCTAAAAATTAACTTACCAAGAAGAGTATTTAAAAAGAATTTGATCGAATTTGGTCCATTTGTTTTTTTAATATAAATAGTAATAATCATATACAGACAGACAGACAGTAAACGAAAATAAATAGACCCAGTTATATGATGATTTATGGTCCTTTTGACATAAGGGACAATATCCCGAAGTTAGCAACATTAATTTGGAAACACCCTGTATATATATATATATATATATATATATATATATATATATATATATATATATACATATATATCAGGGTGAGTCAGACCACCCGTCCAGCATGTATAACGGGAGAACGGTTTGGTCTAAAGTCATCAAACAAAATTCTTCCCCACTAAAACGTATATGGGCTATCTATTAAAACTATTTTCATCAAAATCTATATATACAGGATGTTCCAAAACTGAAGGTCACGGGTTCGAATCTCAAAATGTTCTTATGTAAACATAGGACATATTATAGATAAGTTTAAAGATCTCGTTAAAAAAAGAAAATTTTGGCGAAAACAGAATTCACTTATCTTTATCCGTTTTAAAATGGCGGCCATTGTTGTGTAAAATATTGACATTTACGGAATACCCTGTATTTTCTAAACCACTACTCATATTATTTTTCCGACTTAAATTTCTTACTCGTGATAAAGTCAGCTTTACTCTGATATGCTACAAGACAGGTTTTTTTGAGAAAATCTATATTTCAAATAAATATTATTTTTCAAAATGCTTATATGCACAAAATTCAAAAAAGTCAAACGGTAGCGTATGTCAAAAAGCATACCATTGAAAAGGTCTTGTAAATCCTAGCAACTTTCCAATTTACACCAACCTTGTATCTCTTTTCGTTTTTCTGCAATCAGCAAAAAACATTGTTTTCCCATATGAAATGCATGTTAATTGTACATAACACATAAAACGAATGTGACCACAGAATACATGCAAGTGCTAATTAACATGCATTTCATATAGGAAAACAATGTTTTTTGCTGATTGCAGAAAAACGAAAAGAGATACAAGGTTGGTGTGAATTAGAAAGTTGCTAGGATTTACAAGACCTTTTCAATGGTATGCTTTTTGACATACGCTACCATTTGACTTTTTTGAATTTTGTGCATATAAGCATTTTGAAAAATAATATTTTTTTGAAATATAGATTTTCTCAAAAAAACCTGTCTTGTAGCATATCAGAGTAAAGCTGACTTTATCACGAGTAAGAAATTTAAGTCGGAAAAATGATATGAGTTGTAGTTTAGAAAATACTGGGTATTCCGTAAATGTCAATATTTTACACAAAAATGGCGACCATTTTAAAACGGATAAAGATAAGTGAATTCTGTTTTCACCAAAATGTTTATTTTAATGAGACCTTTAAAATGATATATAATATGTTCTTTATTTACATAGGAACATTTTGAGATTCGACCCCTGACCTTCAGTTTTGGAACATTCTGTACATAGATTTTGATGAAAATATTTTTAATAGATAGCCCATATGCGTTTTAGTGGGGAAGAATTTTGTTTGATGACTTTAGACCAAACCGTCCTCCCGTTATACATGCAGGACAGGTGGTCTGACTCATCCTGTATATCCATGAATGCGATAACTTGAAATCCGATTTCAATGAAATTTGGCTCAAATGAGTAAAGTGACATTCATGATTTTAAGTTCGAAAATAAGAAAAATCGGAGCATGGGAAGGGAGGTTTATGGGGTTTCAACATTTTCCATAAATTTTTTGCACATTTTAGACAGACATTTTTAAAATCACACAAATTTTTATTTGACCATTTTATAGAGCTTAAAAACAAATAATATAGTATTTTGAATCATTAACCTAGGTTAAGTGGTTACGGAGAAAATAAAAAAAATTATTAATAAAATCTTCCATGTTAATGTTATGGGAAATTGGTTTTTAGCTTTTCCTCGATTAATTTTACTGAAAACTTCACATTTGCTTTTAAAAATCAGTTTAGCTCTACAATACAGTCATTTTAGTGTTTAAATTGTTATTTTACGTCCAACCGTTGCCGAGATATTCAAAGTGCTTAACACAGTACGTTGTCCTATGTTATCCTTATCGATAATATTTAAAATTTGTTGTCTTGATTATTTATATTGATGAAACTTTCTTATTCTTCTCGTTGCAGCAAACCTGCCTACTCAGCTCTAATGTTATTCTTATGGAGAATAACTAAAATGCTACACATCACTTATTTATTTATGTATTTTTATTATTAAACTTGGTAAGTGGCTTTATGTAGTTGTAAATAACATATGCATGCATTGGAAATTCGCTAAGTACCCAGGTTTGCTGCAACGGGGGTATTTTAGTTTACCGAACATTACGAACTTCGGTATATATCAGGGCATTGTGCAAGACAACTTCAGTACATATATCAACTTCGGTATAGTGCAAGGCAGATTAACTTAATTCGGTGTATAATTTTACTGTAGTTACTTTAACAAGTAAGTACACTAAAACTATACACGATTTTGATTTCTGAATGTGAGACGTATGCATATAGTTGTTGTTTTCTTGTTTGCATGAATTTATTTGTTATTAAAAGTAGTATGGTTAATGTGTCTTAGTATTTAGTTTCAGTTTAAGACGACATAATATTCAAGAAACCCCTTTGCTCGTTTTTTTTTTATTTTCTGTTTAAATAGGTGATGAAGCTGTAAAATGTCATATTTTTAAATTGATACTGGAAATAATTAACTTTAAACACTGATTTATGAATTAAGATAGTAAAGCTACTATAAAGGTTCAGCATATCAAAAACATTAAAAAATATTTAAAATGTATTTTACTCATATAAAATGACGCAATGAAAATTTCTCCGTGTAACTGATGTAAATGTTTTATTTATATACGAACGTTCAGTATGGTAAAAAGGATCATGTCATGTACGACCGACTTCAAGCTACAACGTGCGTAAAACGATAGATCCATCCTTAAATGGCTTAATATTTTATAGCCTGACTCGGCAGCAATGACTGAACTTTAGTTTTAATGTCCGTAATAAATACACTACTCTATTTAAACCTCCATTACCGTAGCAAATAGTCAAATAATCCTTTTGTTTATTGCATCCGTTCTAATTTAAGGTTTGTTAGGACGATCTCTTCGAAACTGTACATTTTTAGTGTTATAATTTATTGCAAGATAAGTTTAACTGCATAATAATTTTAGTATCTTGTTTTACTAAGTTCACTAGGAAGTTGACACAACATACATAAAATAGAGCTAACTTTGTTTAACCCAAGTCCATCCATCCGCTTGGACTTCGGTAACTTTCATGTACTACCTGCATAGTTTTGATGATCCAGCAGCTTGGAATCTGTTACAGCCTGAATTTGGTACCCAAACATCGATCTCCAATTGAAATATAATCAATTACCGATATCTTCTATATGATATTTCAGCCATTCTGTTGGTTGTACCTCGGTTTACAATGAAAGTTAGCCTACGCATCTGTTTGGAAAAAAGCTACGAAATAAACGTTGAGCATTCATAACTTAATTTTTTCTTATGTGGTAATTTTACCGTTCCAAACAAAGAGTTGTTAATATTTCATTTCGCTACCTATATATTAGTTTCCAAACTGAGAGGATGATTACTTATACAACTCCATATGAACAGAGCAACAATCCATTGTGCATCATGCACAGGTTTAAAACAAATACAACTAATATCAAGTAGCTTTATAAATGAACTTACTTTTATGATTGACCAATTTGGGTTTTGAAGTGCCTTAAATCGGGGTTTTCCAATGGCTATCCAAATATTGATTTACATTCATACATTTTAGGACCATTTTAAAACCTTTATTAATATTTTCAATAAACAAGTAAATCCAAATTGTGTGTTATTGATTGTGCAGTTAGGGTGTGAATAGTCATAATAAGCATAACAAATGTAACGGCTTGAACTTTGGTTCTTGGGGTTTGGGCTAAATTTGTGATTGCTTACATTTGGATATGTTTATAATTGTTTTCCTTAAAATCACTCTATAAGAAAATAACGTAGCCATCGGTGCTTGATAAAAGTGCATATCTTTGAGTGCAATTTATTTATACTATTGCAAACGTTTATTAGCAACAACCACTACAACATCCGGTTCATCAGTTAAATAGGCAATAACGGAAGAGAAACTATTATTATAAAAGGATTTCCAAAATATCCTTTATATTTTAGTCCTCTCAACCCACAATACAGAGATACAAAGTTGCTAGTACCAGCAGTGTAGACAACTTTAATATAGCGACAGACCCCAATATGGTTTGCATACATCTGCTTGTATAACAGTTGTTAATTTTGTTATCTGTATTTTCCAATCTTTTTTGTGTAGTATTTATTTTATAGTATGCGGTATCTAATAAAAGACGTCTAACAACAATTAAGAATATATTTAAACTTATGCTGATTCACATACAGATGGCGAACATAATATAAAAGTTGGTCATTGTCCTGATGATGACCGGTGTGACTGGTTGAAATCGATAGCCTTGTACAATCTTTTATATATGTTTACCGTCTGTATGCGAATCAGTATGGGTGTAAATATATTCTTAAGTGTTATAAGACGTCTTTTATTACATTCCGTAAGTAATAAAAACACGTAATATGCTAATCAACAATATGTTTATAATAGGCAAATATAAAATACCGGAGATAATAAATCATCAGACAGTTAACTAACTTATAACTAACTAAATTAAAGGAAAGTTGCTAAAAACTTACAAAAACTCGTAGAAAAACTCAAAAACCTTTACCCTTTTGATTTTGACTTGATCGCAGCCAAGACAAAATAAAACTAGACAATTAAAACTTTAGGAGAGAAACGTGAAGATTAGAAGAGTAGATGCATGAAAATACAGCGATACTCACTGTCAGTCTACCACCATACTGTCCGAAGGTTACTGATTGCCGGTAGCATGCAGTGAATGTACACGGTGTCTTACTTTAGTGAAGGGGAAAGTACCTTATAAAGGTTTTACTTTACAGTCTGACCCTTGTTGAAGAGAGTTTTGTTTAGTGTATTAATGATCCCATTATAATTAAGACGTAATATTTTTATACGCAGGCTTAAAGCGAAGTAATTTATTAAAGCGAGTACAAATTTGTTTTTATATTTAAAATTCCATTTTCAAGTAAATGAAAATCATATTTGAATACATATTCATTACCCATACTTACATAACTTACATTAAAAAAATAAACACGCGATACAACTTTATACACAATGCAAATTCATTGAAAAATTATCAGAATGCGTCATTCAATGGCTGATTACACTAATTATGAATAATTAGGATAATATTTCAAATGCAGGAATTTTGTGGTTAGTATCTTTGATTTAATCTCAAAGGTTTATACTTTTTTTAATCCAGGGATTCCTACACAAAAGTAGGTTAGACTAATTTCCCTAAATCACTAACCAATGTAATTGCCATTAAAAAATGCCAGTGGTAACATCCTGTAAAATTATATTTTAGAAAGGAGCTTTCAAACTAAATGTATAATTTAATATTCAAAAATTAATACCAATTATTTTCACTACAAAAACCAACCCTTTTTGTATTTTTAATATTTATGTAACGAATAAAACGGGCAATTTTATTTATAGGCCCTCAAAATTATAATAGGTCATATTAAATCTTCAGTAATGATATCCAATTAAGTGGATAGCACCTACAGTGTAGGCGACGCAATGTAATGGCCGCCCCCATCCCTGGTGTGGGTAAGGCATAACGGGGTCATATTGAAATACCAAACCAAAATACTCCTTTGTCGATGATACTTGTTAAATAAATCATCAGTTTGATACATTATGTTTCTTAATCTTAATTTGTTTAGTCTATTTTCTTAAAAATTTATTTTCATTATAAGCCGTCATCTATTTTTAGCTTTAATGACAATTTTGTCCAAATAAATTATCCATCAACAGAAACCAAGCTAAATAGTTTACTTTAAGATTTATTTTGTATTTTAACACCAATGATATTTTTGCATATTCGTAAATTAGATGTATTACATAACCTAAATACATGAATTTTTACTATTGATTATAGATACACGACCTAAGTTAAAAAAAACGACGAATAATCCATTGAAATCAGCTTTTATTGCAAAGTATATTCTTGCTTTTTTATAGGAGGAAAAAACTGATTGTATAAAAAAACACAAATTATGATCATGTATTTTCCCGAATCAGCATAAATAGAAAAAGTTACAAGAAAACCAATAGTCGCGATCAAAAAACAATCAGTGGGTTTGGTTCGCCATAAGCCAACCCGTTACCTACCGGCCGGCATAATCTTATGAGTAGTACACAGTTTATAATCGTAGTTTATCAAAATTTGTAATGGTTGGATTTCAAATCGGTTTTAACCAAACAGTAGGAGTATATATTTTTCCAGCGATCAAAATTTAATGGACCACATTTATTAAAAGCATTATTTTGCTAAACCAAGGGGGCAAACCAATAGATTTGCATTACTGATAATTTAATGTCCATGCGTAAATTCATGTTTCATTTATAGTTTTATACATAGCTCTTTATGTGACCTAGTTGGGCAAGGGGTAAATATCTAACCGCACAAGGATTTAGAAAAGATTCTAATTTTGATTTAATGTCCATTTGAAAATATCTGAGACGAACCTCCAAATCATAGTTCAAAATATGACTCAAAGTTATAGATTGATATAAAAATTGAAATTAAACGCATCTTTGAAACGTTCCTGTTTTTACAATAATACAATAACGTCATCGTTAACTAACGTTTAGGATATATTTACTTCAATAACTTCTCTGCTCTATATTAGTAAGTCATGCATCCAATAAAATATAAATAAGGAAAAATATTGTACTGTAATCGTTATTAATATCCATGAATGTTATTAACATTTCAATTTACCAACAATTTATTTTCGAATGAATAGATAATCATAGTATTTTTACTGTTTCTTCCAGGATTCCAGGAACTACGGTTATTCAAGAGAACGATGATTATGAAACATTTCCAGCCAATACACTGCTAAATTTATGGATAAACTAAATTACAGTTTGATTTGCCGATCTTGCTGTTACTCTAACCTATCAAATACTTTTAATATTTTAAACAAACTTTTTATGGGATATAAGTAACTTCAGTTAATGTTAGTTAGAATTTATACATACAACATTGGAGGAGTTTTCTTTACCATTCTGTTGAATTTATTACACAATCAACACAAAGTCTTAAATTATGATTACATTCGAAATTCAATTGTTGGGTGAGAGGGAATGTGTTAAGATTTCACATCAAAAGCAATCCATAAAGCTATAATTTAGGGGGCCAATAATTTTTAAATAATATAATTTTGTTTTTTGTAATGTCACGTTTCTGTGATATTCTAGAAATGTAAGTCAATGCCTCATCATTAATATTAAATAATTCGAAAGGTAACTAATTACATTGACAAATGTAATACAAATTATTTCAGATTTGTAAATGTGTTGAAAAAAGCTCAAAATCGAATACAGTTTCTCTATTTTTACACAACTAAATATCATTTAAGAAGAGGATATATATATATATATAGAACTTCCAAATTGCAAAAATTCAAATTACAAATTAAAATAATAAACCCCATTTGTTTATTTATCCACCACAGTCCGCATTGGCCGATACAGAACCAGCACAGGCGCGGTGAGGATGCGAGGATATAAGGTCACCCCCCCCCCGGATGACCTTGACCTTGACCTTGACCCCCCCCGGTGACGTCATCCCCCCCCGTGACGTCATCCCCCTCCGTGACGTCATTCCCCCCCCCCAGTCGTGAGGAAAAAACTTTCGAAAATTAATAACTAGCCTATTTACCCACCGATTCCCACGGGACTTTTTCCAGAGTGTAGGCCTATCCCAGAGGAAGCGAATGACGTAAGAACCCCATAGATCCGCCATTAAACAAGGCCGCTATTAATTTATAACCGCGTTTTCCTTATGGGATCTCAGCTGTTTACCTACTGATTTTGACGAAACCTCACCACATGTCGGGCGGCGGCCTAAGTAAACCATCCCTTAAAGAAAATTGAAAATCAACCGTTAAACGGGCCTGCTATTAATTTTTAAACGCGTTTTCCTTATGGGATCTCAGCTGTTTATCGACCGATTTTGATGAAACTTCACCACATGTCGGGCGGCGGCCTAAGTAAACCATCCCTTAAAGAAAATTGAGAATCCACCGTTAAACGGGCTCGCTATTAATTTTTAAACGCGTTTTCCTCATGGGATCTCGGCTGTTTGCCGACCGAATTTGATGTGACTTCGTTACATGTTGTATGCCGGCTTGACTAATTGACCTCCCCCCCTCGTAAGTGGCTCCGCGGAGTCACGTGTCGAGGCGCGTGCTAGGGCCTACGTGACCGCCCGGGGCTATTTACTCATCAGCGGCCTTCCAGACCTCTCACTCCTCCGACAAGTGCGTCGCATGAGGCCACCTCCCGACTGGAGTACTATTTATGAGCACATCCTCAAGGGTTTCGTCAGTTTGTCTTTGGAGCTCTTGCTGTGCGGACGAAGTATTGCTGTTTCTGAGTTAGTCTTGACCAGAGCCCCTTTCACGATGGATATCGCTACGATGGAGGTGTTTGTTGATGAACCCAACTTCCACCGCTACCTTCTGCTAGGACCAGAGTTCCTTACCCCCACGAGGATTAGGGTTGAGGAGGCGATGAGGAGAGGTGCACATATCTTCCTCAGGCCGGGGTGGTGGGGCCCAGCTGGACCCTTAATGTCCTTTCGTCGTTTCGACCCGGGCGATCCAGCGCAGTGGGACGAGGTTTTACGAGGGTTGCAGTTCACCCTTAACCATGGTAGAATGGCATGCTGGATGTCCAGGAGAATGTCAGAGGACCTGGACAATAACCGATTACCTTTAACCCACTACATGTTTTTCCGGTAATAAAGACTTCTTTTACCCTTAACCTCATTCCTTAAAAAGAAATAAAAATAAAAAGTTTACTTATAAACTTGAACATGAGGATCCCCCCCCGGTCAGCGATAGACCACCTCTCACGTTTCTGGAAGCTTCTAGAAGGTTCGCTGAAGCGTGCAACCTGGGTATAAAACCGATGCAGAGCCGCGCGCGTGACCTCAGTGTTGTTTGAGACGTCACCATGAACGGAAACGGAGTCAGTGCAGCTGAAGTGGACCAAACGATCCGCTCCTTCCTAGAGGAGCTGAACGCAATGAACGATGAGAACGCCAACGCACCGCCAGTACAGCAGGGATGCGCGTCAAAGAAGAAAAAGCTCGATGGGTGGACTGTAAAGAGGAAGGAAGTGCCTATCGATTCCCCGACACTGTGCTGGTCCGCTGGCGGATATCAGTACACTGTGAAGAACCCTACCAACAGCGGTAATGTACTGTTGAAGATGAATGTGTTCAAAGGAGGTCGCCCCACGTTCAGTTGCGGCTTGTACTTGGACGAGGAGCGAAACGATGAAATCTGCATATGTCTAGAGGACCTGCTATCCAGATTGCAAAACCTATGGCTGGCAAATAGCGAGACGGGAGAGTCAAGATACGACGGGATCACTAGGACCGCTACTCCTCTACCCACCTGGCGAAAGACCGATTGCGTCATCTCAGGGAAAACCAAGAGGAGCGCACACTCCAGGCGCGCTACCCAGTAAACGAGAGAGCGTGGAAACTTCCACTAAGCAGTTGATAACCGAGATGCTTCTAGAACAATCCACTTGTTTACGCAGTAAAGCTTTCCATTACATCACCCTTCCCGGAATTGAGCGTGGAAACTTCCACTAAGCAGTTGATAACCGAGACGTTTCTAGAACAATCCACTTGTTTACGCAGTAAAGCTTTCCATTACGTCACCCTTCCTGGAATTGAGCCAGTAACTATGTCATCATGTTGTTGATACGCGCGAGTCGGCACGTAGACACCACCAATAAAAGGCGACTCGGTGGCGAGAGCCAGTCATTCTGCATCCAGCCGCTGTGCCATGCTCAACACGGACCAGAAGATGGACCTCAGGACAGCCCTCAACAGCTGCAAGGCCGCGGGTTACACCCGCATCGTAGACCTACAGGAGAAGTGGTGTATCCCATTCGCTCGTTTGAGCGAGTGGACACACCGTACGGCGAGGCGGTGATGGCCACCTTGGAGGGTCTTGTCGGCGATGATCCGATTCGCATTTACATGCCTCGGCGGTACCTTGCAGTCCTGGACGATAACACCATCACGCAGTATAACGTTGGTGTGAGGCCGAGGATGAGCCTTGTGAAGAGAGCAGCTCTCCAGGCAGTAAAAGTCCTCTCCTCGAATTTGTATAAATAAATGGTATTCCTTATTCCCTTGTTTCCCTTCAATATTAAAATAAAATTAAAAAAAAGAAATCAAATAAAAAAAAGCAAGAAAAGAATTTAGTTATAAGAGCCGAGGTGGTGGTGCATGGCAGTCAGTAGACGCCATGGACTTGAGGTGGAAACACCCGTTCACCGCCATCGTGGCCGGGCCCTCAGGCAGCGGCAAGTCGCACTTCGTGGCTCGCTCATAGAGCACGCTGACCACATGTGCGATATGCGGTTCGCCCGTATCACTTGGCACTATGGCAGTGGTGGCGGCGGTGGTAAGAGCCGTGCGGACTCTGCCGTGAGCTACGTAGCCGGCCTACCAGACCTGGACGACTACGACGGTAGCGAGCCCGCCCTGGTCATCGTCGATGACATGATGCGCGAGGCTGGTCCCGGCGTGGCGGACCTGTTCACCAAGGGCTCACACCACCGCAACATGAGCGTGTTCTTCATCACGCAAAACCTGTTTCATCAGGGCAGGGGCCAGCGCGACATATCGCTGAACGCTCATTACATAGTGTGTTTTAAGAATCCCAGGGACCGCGCTCAGATCAAAGATCTGGCCCGTCAAGTATATCCGGAAAACCCCAAATTCGTGGAGGAGGCTTACGCGGACGCCACGCGTGATCCGCACGCCTACCTGCTCATAGACTTGAAACAGTCCACGCCTGAAGAGATGCGCGTACGTTCAACCATTTTCCCAGACGACCCGGTAAACTACGTGTACCTACCCAAGAAGAAGTGATAAATAGGCCGAGCGCACGCCAGTGTCAGTCATCATGTCACACCGCGTGAAGAAAGACGCAGCGCTGCTGAGGGCCCTAATACACGCTACGCCCAAAGAACGCAAGGCCCTGTTAAAAGCGTGCGACAAGAGTCGCATCAAGTCATTGTGTGAGTGCGCGTATAACGTGCTACGCGGAAACGTACCGCTTTCTCCCTGCCTCAAACGCAAATTGAGCAAACACAAACAGGCGCTCAGACGGCTGGTGAAACGCGGTGAGGGTTGGATCAAGAAGCGACACTACCTCGTCCAACGGGGCGGAGGGATCCTCCTACCTCTGCTGTTGAACGCTGTTCTGCCCGTTCTAGCGCAGAAGCTAATCGGACATGGAGTACGCTAGGAAAATGGTGGTTGTACCACAGGAGCTCATCGAGAGATTGCGAGAAGGACCGGGACCAGGACCAAGAGGAGGAGCAGGTAGCGCGAATAAGCCAGCCAGCCTGGACGCTGAGATGCATCGCATATTGAGCGACAAGCAGCTGGACGATACGGAGAAATGGAAACAATATCAGCAGGTGTTACAGCGGTTCCTGCACTTTTCCGCGGCTAAACGTCAACCCATAGGTCTGTCAATCATCGAGGGCGAGGAGAGGGAGGAGGAAGCGGCGGAGGGTCCAAGTCAGATGAAGCGCGAGTCTAGCGCCTCGGCGGAGGAGGACATTGTGGAATCGTTCTCAAATATCTACAGGTCGGTGGCGCGCAACTTGTTGCGATTCATGACCCAGCAAGGCAGCCCCATCGCCTGGGACGCCAGTGGGACGGTGTATGTGAACAAGGTGAAGATCCCCGATTCCAATATAGTGGACATCGCGCACAGCATAGTGAGAGCGCGAAGGGCGGACCGATTGCCTACCGGCTGGCATCAAGTGATGGCCGCCTTGAAGGACATGAACGTGCCCAAAGAATACGTGAGCAATCCCACGGCGTTGCGTTACTTAGGCGTGGGACTGGACTCGGCATCGAGCCCCTGAGGAGACACGACGACAGCCTCGTCGACACCCCTCTCACCGAGGTTGACGCCGATACTGGACCGCTTGAGACCGCGACCTCCAGCGGCCCGAAGAAGGATAATAACCGAGGAACCTGACCGGGAATCGTCATTGGACAACTGGGAGCCGTTCTCACCGTAATGGAGAAGTTGTACTACGACCCGAGCCAGCCCGGTTCCCTCGGCGGGGTGGCCGCCCTGGCCAGAGCCGCGCACCTACCGAAACGTCGGGTAGCCGACTGGCTGCGCGCCCAGGACACCTACACGCTGCACAAGCCGGCGCGTAAGCAGTTTCCCCGCAACCGCTACGTCGTGTTCGGGCCCCGGGAGCTGTGGCAGGCGGACCTGAACGACATGCGCGGTCTGAGCCGGTACAACGACGGAGTCAACTACCTACTGACTGTGATCGACGTGTTCAGCAAACGGCTGTTTGCGGTACCGCTGAAGAGGAAAAGCGTGCCCGAGGTGGCTGCCGCGTTCGAGGGTATATTCACCTGCCGCGTTCGAGGGAATATTCGCTGAGGCGACTCCTCGCTGCCTTCAGACCGACAAGGGGACGGAGTTCACCGGGGCCGCGACCAAGCGAGTGTTCAAGAGTCACGGTGTCAACTACTTCACCACGCAGAACCCCGACGTGAAGGCGGCGGTGGTGGAGCGAGTCAACCGCACGCTCAAGACCCGCATGTGGCGCTACCTAACCTACAAAAACACGTATCGCTACGTGGACGTGTTGGACAGGCTTGTGGACGCCTACAACCGCAGCCCGCATAGGAGCCTGGGTGGCGGTCTGCGACCCGCGGACGTGGACAGCGGTGATGGAAAAACGGTGTACAAGGCGTGGCGTCACATGTATGGAAAGGCGATCCGGCGGCGCAAGCCCAGGTTTGAGCCGGGCGACACTGTGCGTATAGCCAAGGAGAAGGGCACGTTTGCTAAAGGTTACGAGACCAATTGGAGTAAGGAGCTGTTCGTGGTGGACCACGTATACGGGTCGCATCCTCTGCCATTGTACGTTTTGCGCGACCTGAACGGGACGCCGCTGGAAGGGCGCTTCTACGAGCACGAGATGCAAAAGGTGACGATCGCCCCGGACCGCCTGTACCAAATAGATAAAATACTGAACACCGAGGGGCGAGGCTCCAGTAAGCGCTACCTAGTCAAGTGGGCCGGTTACGGAGAGGACTTCAACTCTTGGGTACCCGCAGCGGACGTGCAACAGCTGCGATGAAGAGGCACGACCAGTTTTACCTGACGTTGCCCAGCAACAGTTCAATGAAGTACTATCCCAACAACATGGTGACAAACTACACGACCCATCTACCCTCGACCGTTGATCTGTCGGACGGCGAGTGGGAGGTCGCTCTGGCGGAGGCGCACTACCCCTTCTCTTTTCTGACCGTCGGTGAGGGGACCTACATCAAACTAGTGCTGGGAATGAGGGACTCGAAAGGCGAGTTGGCCGTGGTGGACAAGTTGACAATCAAAGTGGAGCCGGGCAATTACGGTAGTACCGAGGAACTCGTGCACGCGATCAATATCCACCCTCAAATGAAGAGTAACCTGTGCACCTTCTCGTATGACGAGAGGTCCTCCAGGGTGGAATTGCTGTCGACGTCTTCGGCCGTTCAGAGCCTCAAATTGAGCCCCAGTTTGGCGCTACAGTTTGGCTACGAGGTGGATACGGATATCGTCAAGCGTCACAGGTCCGTGAGGCCGGCTAACCTCTTCGCCGGTCTGCCGTCACACATGTACGTGTATTGCGACCTGGTGGAACCCCAACTGGTGGGCGACGCTGTGGCGCCACTACTGAAGATCCTCAACATCTACATCAGGAATTACACGTACGGCGCCCACACGACAGTGTATATAATAGACCCGCACTACGTGCCGGTGATTAAAACCTCGTTCGAGAGCGTGGAAATCGATTTAAGGGACGACCAAGGGCGATACTTGCCATTCCACTTCGGGACCACGTGCATGAAGCTTCATTCCAGGAAAGAGAGGCAGCGGCAATGAATCCGAGCGATCCCTATCTGGCCTATTACCGCCTTCAACAGGCGGGCCATGGCGTGTCCTCCGTGTACAGAGGGGCCGCTTTCCAACGCGGTCACGGCATCGGCAGCTTCCTGGGCGGTCTGATCCGTGTGGTGGCCCCACTACTCAAGTCGGGCGCGTCGGCGCTGGGCAAGGAAGCACTGAGGTCTGGTGTGGGCTTCTTGGGCGACGTGGCGGCAGGCACGACCAACCCGCGAGTCGCGGCCAAAACCCGGCTCAGAGAGTTTACCGGGTCGCTGAAACGCAGGGCTGATGAAAAACTGGATCGCGTGCTGAGCGGTGGTGGCGCCTATAAGAGGAGGCGTGTACAGCGGGTCACCCCTCAGTCTCTGGCCAGACTTCTGAGAACAAACGTCAAGCCAGTGAAGAGTAAGTCGGTGAAACGCAGCAGCGGCAAAAAGAAGCAGGCCGTGAAGAATAAGAAGAAGAGGACGAGTAGGGCGGTGAAAGACATCTTCACATAAACCGCCCCGCCACGATGTCGTTCATACATCAGAAATCTTGCGAGTGCGTCAAGACCGAGTTGGACCTGTTCTCCCTGCCTCCAACACAGACCAGTATCGAGGGCAGCAAATGGGTCTGCTACAAGCCGATCTCGTCGCTGACGGACGACTCGCCGATAAAGTTTGTAGTGCCCGGACACGGGGACGAAAACACCGATCTGTCGCAGACGCTACTGTATGTGAAGGCAATCATCAAAACGGCCGCTGGGGCCGCAGTGACGGGGGAAGATACAATCAAGCAGGTTGGCCCGGTGAACAACTGGCTTCACTCGCTGTTCAGTCAAGTGGACCTGTACCTCAACAACAAACTGGTGTCGCCGCAAAACAACACGTACGCCTATCGCACCTACCTGGAGAACCTGTTGACCTATAGCAAGGACGCCAAGAGCACACATCTCACCGCGGAGCTGTTCATGGAGGACACCACCGCTAAGATGGACGATTGCGAGGAGGGAAATGTGGGGCTCGTAACGCGGCGGACGTGGATCGTGAGCAGCCGCTTGGTGGACATGGTGGGACATCTGCACGTCGATTTGTGCAACCAGGACAAGTTCATGTTGAACGGTGTCGAGATGCGGTTCCGTCTGATCAGATCGCGCGACTCGTTCGCCATCATGTCCAAGACCGTCACTGACTATAAGGTGGCGATTAGCGACGTCAGCCTGTTCATGCGCCGCTGCAGGATCAATCCCAGCGTACTGTTGGCGCACAGCAGGACGCTGGAGACCGGCACAGCCAAATACCCGATCACCTGGGTGGAAGTGAAAACCGTCACGCTGCCGAGCGGTATTCGCGGCAAGACTATGGACAGCGTGTTCCTCGGTCAACTGCCGAAACGAGTCATAGTCGGGCTGGTGAACAACCAGGCGTTCAACGGAGACTACAAGAAGAACCCGTTCAATTTTCATCATTATAAGGTGAATTTCTTCGCGCTGTACGTGGACGGCGAGCAAGTACCCGGCAAACCGCTGCAACCGGATTACTCCGTGGGTGGAGAGCTGTGCGTGCTTGAATATCACACGCTGTTTAGCGGTACCGGCATCCATTACTCGAACATCGGTAACTATATAGACCGCTCCCAATACATGTACGGCTGTACGTTGATGGCGTTCGACTTGACGCCCGACCTGTCAGCCGGTCAAGCGAGCCACTGGAACCTGGTGCGCAACGGGAATCTGCGCATAGAAGTCGGGTTCGCGGAAGCCTTGACGGAGACAGTCAACTGCATAGTGTATGCCGAGTTGGACAACGTAGTGGAAGTGGACCGCAACCGCAACGTGACTGTGGACTTTGGCGGTTGATTCCGCTTCGTCCCGCCACCACTAGGTGGTGCGCGCGCACCTGAGGTTATCCCGCTAGGCGCGCTCCCGCTAGCGCTCAGTCGAGTTCTGTCAGCCGTACGGGATGGACGTGCCGCCGCCAATCTACAACGAGCCACCGCCAGCGCGCTGTCATCACGGTAGCGTGGTGATGGATATGCAGTGTTTTAAAGACAGCGACAACGACTTTCTACTGAAAGAGGTTTGCGTGGTGGACGTGACTACCGGCACGCTGCTCCTACATCACATCGCCCGCCCACCCTTCAGTAAGGACCTCCTGACTCCCGAGAAACAGCGCGAGAGCGTCTGGCTTACGCGCCACTGCCACGGCTTGGAGTGGGACCAGGGGGACATTGCGTACGTCGCCCTGCTGGACAAGCTGTGCTCCTGCCTCATCCACCGCCCCTTGGTCTACGTAAAAGGATCGCAGAAGAGGGACTTTGTACAACGCCACCTCATAACCGAGCCCGCCACCACCACCGCTCAGGACATGGAGGATCTAGGCTGCGGGTCGATCAACGGTCCGCCCACTTACCAGACCCTACGCTGTCGCCACCATAAGAGCTCCCACAACCGTTGCGCCCTTCATAACTGTATCGTCTTACGGGACTAGCTCGTGGCTAACGACAGACTGGACTCATCCGCCTCGAGCTGCCTGTGTTGCTTCCGTCCATGATGAATACCGTCCAGATCAGAGAATGGCTGGTGAGGATCCCCGGACTGAGGAACGTTGCGGTCTACACCTCTGACCAACTACCGGACGTGCCGGTCAAGCCTCTCACCGCCATCGTGTCCAACACGGTAGCACACACCGAGGGAGGCGAACACTGGGTGGCGTTTTACTGCTCGGAAGAGGACAGACTCGAGTACCTGGACAGCTACGGAAGGCCGCCATACCAGGCCGACTCTCAAAGGTTCCTGAGGCGCAATCCTCATCACCGCCACTACGTCTACAACAGGTATCGACTCCAGGGCTACGATACTTCTGTTTGCGGCTACTACTGCCTCACTTACCTGTACTGCCGGGCTGTTCTCCACACATCACTCAACGACTACGTCCAGCTCTTCGACCCTGCCGCTCCCGCCGCCAACGACGCTCTGGTCCGCAGGCTCTTCCACTCCATATTCGCTTAAAACTAGTTTGTAAGGTTTTAATAGTATGTATATGTAACCTTATTACTGTACAATACATGCCTCATAATGATAAAGCTTGTGTTTTCATTTCTCCTTTCTCCTTACTAAATTAAAAAAAAAATTAGCAAAACTGAGGCAGCGGGGCTGGACCTCAGGTTTATATACCAGCGGCGCGTGTCACTGGCTGAGCCCCCGCCAAGCGGCAGTGAAGGCCGCCAAAGAGGGCGCGAGACCCCTCGGACATCAGCAAACCGCTGAGCAATTCGAGGGTGACCCCTCGGACATCAGCAAACCACTAAGCAACTCCTTCCTGGGCAACTCCTTCAGGGTCGTCCCCGACACGCGCCGCCAACCGCTCCCGGTTGGCGGGGGCTTTTTAAGCTGCACGGATCGGGTCAAATGGCCCATAACGCCTTTCCAAGCCTAACGGCTTGTAACTTTTGAGTGAGCAAAGGGAGGAAATAAACAACTCAGGTTCATGCTGTACATAAAGCTATTATATTTTCTTACAAATACTATTTACAATTTTTTTCTTAAAATTAATAATATAACTAGACCGGGAATTCCTCTTCGTCCTCTTCTTCATCCTGGCGCTGTCCCTCCTCCTCCTCGCCGTCCACTTCCATCCGCTGTGGTTGATCTCCTCTCCTCCTGGCTGGCGGTAGCGGCGAGACGTCCTTGTGTCCCCACGGCAGAGTGTGGATGCCGTCGGGGAGGACGCACCGCTTGTCGTCAGCTGGACTGAGGCTCAGCTTGTCCACTTCCACGGTGTACACCCGGTGCAAGTGGGACTGGAACCGGACGTTGGTGGTGTGCTTCTGGACCCCGTTAAAAAGCACTCTCTGTAGTCGTTGGGGGTGAGGACGTTCTTGACAACGCCCTTCGCCACCCCCTTGGCCCGCTTGAGAGCCTTGCTGCCGCCTGTCGCCGCGTCCTCGATTTCCATGAAGTACAGCTTGGACCGCAGGCCGAGGTACTCGTATAAGGACAGGCCGTTGCACTCGTCCTTAAACTTTCCGATGACCTTGGCGTTGACGGGGCTGTAGCAGGGGTGGGACCTCAGATAGCCGCTGGTGTCGAAGTCGTCCAGGTGTTCCTTCATCTCGGCGTAGACGTCCTGGGACACGATGTCAAAGACGAAGCTGTCCGTGTCCATGTAGTCCACGGTGAGGCGGTCACCGTAGCGCTCCTTCATCTTGCGCAGGAACTCGTACATGAGCCACTTGCTCAGCTCCAGGACTGACATGCCTACGTAGACGGGCTTGTCCAACACGATGTTGACCTTGGACAGATGCACCAGGGCCAAGTCCTCCGTGTAGTACGTCCGGTCCAGGAAGTTGGATCTGGCGACGTACTTGGAAAACCTCTCCGGGGTGCACACCAGCTTCACGTTGAGGCGCTTCCGTACATTCTCGATGGTCTTGCCGAAGACCGCGTTGTTCATGAGCTTGAAGAAGTCCTGTTCAAACTTCGTTTTGGCCTTCTTCCGCAGCTCGGTGTTCATCAGGATGTACGGTTCCAACCACCGCGACTGGTGAAACGAGATCGCCCGATGCACCACGACCAGCTCCAATCCGTTTTGCAGCGCCTGCTGTAAGACCCTGTAGTGACAGATGTAGTGTGTCTTGTCGTCCAGGGTCGTCAACAGTTTGGGGAAGTTCCCTGTTGGCGGACGCTTCGTCTCGCAGCAGTAGGGAAGGTCCTTGTGCAGGTCGTGTAGGCGCGCGGGGTAGTGGAGGTCCACTTCCAAGATGTAGCCTCGATCGGCCTCAGCGTCCAGCGCCGCAATGTCCAACGCCTGGATTTCCTCACGGCTGAACCACTGGAAGTCTCCGGTCGGCAGGCACTGGGACATGGCCCAGCCGTAGAGGTTGTTGGCGTCCAGGTATAGGAGGAAGCGCGTGGGCTCGTCCGGGCGGTAGTCCGAGCACCCGGCGTGGTTGGCCTTGGCGTAGCGGGTGATGGCCTGTGAGATCCCTCCCCGGATCCCCTGCTCCACGAACAGGTACATGTCGAAGTCCTGCAGCGTGTCCAGCTCCACGTCGCAGGTCTTGAGCATGATGTCCCAGGCGTAGGACGGCAGGGTGTAGTAGTGGGCGGGGTCCAGCCCGTACTCGGCCAGCGAGGTGTCGCGGAACTGCTCAAAGACATCGGTGAGCAGGGCGATGTCACATCGCAGGTACTTGTCCGCGTAGTCCTTGAGGTGCCGACACTCGAAGGCTCGCCACACGTTGAGGGCGTCCTCGTACTCCTCGTCCTTGATATCCTCCAGGGTCATGGAGTTCCTGAACGCCTCCTTGGGCGGTAGCTCCCTGGTCCTGTACAGCGTTTCGTACGATGTGACAAAGTCGTAGGGGAACACGCCCTTCCTGCGCACCAGGTCGAACAGCTGGTCGTCGGGGAACCGCTTCCTGGTCTCGCGCATCTTGTCAGTGGGCAGTCCCGCTGCCAGGCTGGCCAGGCTCATGGACAAGAACCTGTAGGTGTCGAGGAACCGCACCGCGAAGCTGCTGCTCCGTCGCGGGTTGTCTCCGGGTTGGTCAAAGTGGAATCGCTTGGTAAAAGCGATGTACCGCTCCTCCGTGTGCGCCAACACGTCCACGTCGCCGGGGTCAATAGCCAGCTCCCGCACTACGAAGTGGGCGTCGTAGTTGGACAGGTTGTGGAAGTAGCAGTTGATGTGTCGCTGCTCCCGGTACCTGAGGTTGCACGAGCGGTGGGCAGCTCCTCGGAACTCGTAAGGCGGGGCGTGGTTGTGGTCCCACATCTTGACGTCCTGGTCCGTGAACTCCTTCCCGCAGAGGTAGCAGTGAGTCGCCGCCAGGTACTCGTCCATCTCCTGCCGGGTCAGAGAAGGGTGCAGAGCTCTCGTGCTGAACAGGAACTCCCACAGCATCAGCACGTCCGTCTTGAGCCTCTCCATAAACACCTTGGACGCGTCGGCCCCGAAGTAGACGCGGGGCTCAAACTCCTCCAGGCCGAGCGAGTCCACGATCTGGTAGGCGAAGGCGTACGGGACGTGCAGTTGCAGGGGCCTCGTGCAGGGCGGCGCTTCCGCAGGGTCAGCGGCGACGGGCTGCAGAGCACACTCGAAGTCGGCGTAAACGCAAAAGCGCTCACGCCAAGTGTACTCGGGGTGGGCGAAGCGGATCCGCTGCTTCTGAGACATGTCCAAGCGGAGGGGGGCCTTGGCGGTGCAGTATCGCATGTGCTCCTCCAGACGCTCGGCACCGGACAGTTGCAGCTTGTTGGGCCGGTTGTCGAAGTAAGCGAAGCATCGCTTACACACGTGGATGGCGTGGCCGTGAGTCGTCAGCTGGGGTCGCACCAGCCTGCTGACGTTCGCGATGTAGGCGTAGTGACTGTCCCCGCCGGTGGTCACGTACAGCAGGTCCCGGTGATCCTCCAACTCCCGCTTGCAGATCTTCAGCGGGAACACGCGGTCCTGGAACTTTGGCGATCCGTCGGGGCGTCTCCCCACCATGGCGCGCTCGATCCCGTACACGTTGACGCTGATGGGGTTCCTCCTCTCGAAGACCTTAATGTCCTTCACGGCCACGGGGAAGCGTAGGCCGACCCAGTCATAGCGTGCCATGACATCTGGTGTGTACGATGCGGGCCTCTCCGGGTGTTGCGCGACGAACTTGGCCAGGACGGCGTACGCGAAGCACATGTCATCGACGTTTTGCACGTTGATAACGGCGTACGTGTTGCAGATGGTCCTGGGAAGCTGGACGAACCGGGCTCCGCGTTCTCCGAACGGGGTGTAGAGGTTGACGCGGATCTCCAGGTCGCGTATCCGGAGATAGCTCCACCCGCTGCCCACTAGCAGGCACTGCTCCTTCTCTTCCTCCAGCTTGTGGAAGGACGCCGACAGGAAGTCCTCGAAGTTGGACGCGGCGGTGAGAGGCACGTTCTTCGTCTTGAAGGCCCGCAGACAGGTGGCTCCGTGAACGTTGGCGAATTCGCACTCCAGGAACATGTTGACCTTGGTGTTTGGGTGTCGGGACCTGACGTCGGTCAACAGGTTCAGGACGCTGTCGAACAGCAGCACCAGCGCGTCCTCCACGGCCAAGAAGTCCTCCATGGGTCGAGACAGGCCGAAGGTCAGGAGCCGTCCACGGAACCCCCGTTGGATGGTGCGGAACGCGGGCAGTCCCCCACCCACCATCCCGTCGGGTGCCGTGCTTGGTCCGGGCTGGGGCTCGTGGCTGGGTCCGGGCTGGGGCTCGCGGCTGGGTCCGGGCTGGGGCTCGTGGCTGGGTCCGGGCTGGGGCTCGCGGCTGGGTCCCGGGCGGGGCTCGGGTGACAGGACGGGTAGGCACGGCATCTCGTTCACAACGAGGTTCCTCACGACGGGGCAGTTGTGGGCCTCGTGCTGGTCCCGGTTGTAGCGCCGGGTGAAGCCTCGGTCGCAGTAGGCGCACGCAAACCTCATGCCGCGGTGGGCGCTCGCCACGTGCCGCTGGAGATAAGCGGCCCTGCGGAAAAGGGCGCCGCAATCGGGACAGCGGACCTCGTTGGCGTGCACCAGCTGCACGTGACGCCGGAGCAGATCCTCGCGGGCGAATCGCCGCCCGCACGCGTCGCACTCGGGCCGTGGGTCTCTGACGGGTGGCGTTGCAGCGTAGGAAGAGGAGGAGGTCGAAGCTGACGGGCTCGCACCGTGGACCGCTTCCATGTGATGGCGCAGATCCTCAGGACTCGCCAGGGCAACGGAGCACAACGGACACTGACAGCCTGTGAACAGGAAAACAAGTCCTATTAGCTACCCTATAAACACGAGGATGAGTAACTATACAGAAGGCTGACAACCTCTTGTTTTTCCCCCTAGAGTCTGTTTCCTCATCTCGATCGCCAGTTACCCAAGCCTGTTAAATACAAGGGTGAGGAGGTGGTGGTGAGGAACTATACAGAGGGCTGGCAACCTCTTGTTTACCTCTCGAGTCTGTTTTCTGGTCTTAATTGCCGATTTACCCAGTCAGGGCCGTTTACTCTCTCTCATAAAAACAAGTCATTAGTTATCAACCTCTTGTTTTCCCCTAGAGTCTGTTTTTTCATCACGATCGCCAGTTACCCAAGCCTGTTAAATACAAGGGTGAGGAGGTGGTGGTGAGGAACTATACAGAGGGCTGGCAACCTCTTGTTTACCTCTCGAGTCTGTTTTCTTGTCTTAATTGTCAGTTTACCCAATCAGGACCGTTTACTCTCTCATAAAAACAAGTCATTAGTTATCAAAGTCCACGGGCGCGCCGTGACGTCATGGGTGAGGATACTGGAGAAGAAAGCATACTTAATAAATCTACTGGCGGTTTCTTATTCAACCTAAAACTGTACCTGGTGCTTGGTCGTGAGGAGTAGGAGGATGAACTGTGGTGAGGTGGCGTTGCAGGTTGTCACTTCGCCCGAAGTGTCTACCGCAGACATGGCAGTCGTAATGGCGGTCGTTGTGGGCGGATGCAGCGTGACGAGCCAGGTTTCCAGCGTTCGCGAAGACGCGACCGCAGACCTCACACATACGAGGAACAGCCATCTGATTGAAAAGCAAAACCTAATTTCATTTCGCTTAAACATTTTTTTTTTTTAAAGAGTGGTAGTGAATCTATTTTGCTTTTTAAGTTTGATTCATTAGTTTTAATCGTTATAAAACACAACTATTTCAAGGTCATTACAATTTCACTCATCTCCATCAGAAAAAGAAACAACGACAAGGCTCAGTGTACTGGGATATGTAAAAGATTAATTATTAATGTTAGCTAATAAGATTTTAGAGCATTGGTAAACTTGCTGATGAAAAAGTAAATTACATGTTACTTACATTTTAAGATATTCAAAGAGAAAGTCGTAACAGTCGCATAAGTAATCACCGCGATAGTAACGAAAATTAAAAATAACGAATAATTAAAATAGAAACGCTAATTAATAAATATGTTGTTACTTCCGTTAACTTTTACAGGAATCCAAAGGTAATGAACAGCAGGTTGTGTAGGTGTATCGCAGAGACAGCGATACTTCGTCCACACAGTAAGAGCTCCAAAGACAAACTGACGAAACCCTTGAGGATGTGCTCATAAATAGCACTCCAGTCGGGAGGAGGCCTCATGCGACGCACTTGTCGGAGGAGTGAGAGGTCTGGAAGGCCGCTGATGAGTAAACAGCCCCGGGCGGTCACGTAGGCCCTAGCACGCGCCTCGACACGTGACTCCGCGGAGCCGCTCACGGGGGGGGAGGTCAATTAGTCAAGCCGGCATACAACATGTAACGAAGTCACATCAAATTCGGTCGGCAAACAGCCGAGATCCCATGAGGAAAACGCGTTTAAAAATTAATAGCGAGCCCGTTTAACGGTGGATTCTCAATTTTCTTTAAGGGATGGTTTACTTAGGCCGCCGCCCGACATGTGGTGAAGTTTCATCAAAATCGGTCGGTAAACAGCTGAGATCCCATAAGGAAAACGCGTTTAAAAATTAATAGCGGGCCCGTTTAACGGTTGATTTTCAATTTTCTTTAAGGGATGGTTTACTTAGGCCGCCGCCCGACATGTGGTGAGGTTTCGTCAAAATCGGTAGGTAAACAGCTGAGATCCCATAAGGAAAATGCGGTTATAAATTAATAGCGGCCTTGTTTAATGGCGGATCTATGGGGTTCTTACGTCATTCGCTTCCTCTGGGATAGGCCTACACTCTGGAAAAAGTCCCGTTGGAATCGGTGGGTAAATAGGCTAGTTATTAATTTTCGAAAGTTTTTTCCTCACGACCGGGGGGGGGGGGGAGCTCCTCACTTGTCCATAAGGAAAACGCGTTTAAAAATTAATAGCGGGCCCGTTTAACGGTTGATTTTTAATTTTCTTTAAAGGATGGTTTACTTAGGCTGCCGTCCGACATGTGGTGAGGTTTCGTCAAAATCGGTAGGTAAACAGCTGAGATCCCATAAGGAAAACGCGGTTAAAAATTAATAGCAGCCTTGTTTAATGGCGGATTTATGGGGTTCTTACGTCATTCGCTTCCTCTGGGATAGGCCTACACTCTGGAAAAAGTCCCGTGGGAATCGGTGGGTAAATAGGCTAGCTATTAATTTTCGAAAGTTTTTTCCTCACGACCGGGGGGGGATGACGTCACGGGGGGGATGACGTCACGGGGGGGATGACGTCACGGGGGGGATGACGTCACGGGGGGGGTCAAGGTCAAGGTCATCGGAGGGGGGGGGGGTGACCTTGCATCCTCGCATCCTCACCGCGCCTTTGCTGGTTCTATATCGGCCAATGCCCCCTACTCACCACCTAAACACATAAAAAGCTTTTAAATAGAAGGAACTATTAAAATGGTTATCCTTAAACGGAAATTCATGTCAAACAGAATAACATCCAGGAAGTGTTTTTGATGTTGAGACTTTGTAAAAGGAGACTAATTCAACATTAATTTTTTCATCCTGTTCAATTTTTATGATATTATTAAATATATTTTAATCAACTACGTCGTCGGAAAGGACAATGATTAAATATTTTAATGACTACTATTTCCTTAGTTAATTGTGTGATTTTTAATTTATCGAGATGATTGTACTTCTTTTGTTATATGTATATCTACATTGCTGTTTCTTCATATTCGTTGTATATATTTATACTATATTCTAAGTTTAAATATATTCTTCACTCTCTTCTAAGGTTTACGTCCCAAACTACCTCAATATGCCCTACAGTCTAATTGCATCTAGAACAACCGATTGGTTGCTTGTAAAACCATTTTAGAAGGACAATTTATATTTCAGATTTGCAGTCATTTCCCCTTACTTTACAATCGAGGTTGTTGTTTCAACTTCAATAACCTCCACACCACCACTAATAGTATACTACTTCCGTTGTGGTTGTTCATTGTTAAAGGACACTAAGTAATGATGAATGACTTTTTTATACATACAGTAATTACTAAAACCCATTAAAAAATAAATATAAAATATGACGAAATATAACGTAAAATTTACGTAATAAATATGATAATAGAATATAATATATATAACATTTTAAATCATATATAATTTATCCTTCGTAGAGTTATTAAAAAAATTATACACATTACTCATCATAAAATGAATTAAAACCAACAAATATAGTAAAACTGAGCAACGACAAATGGTAAACTATATTGACTTATATTGAACTCATATTGAAAAGGGAAATTATTATTCATCTGTTGTGACTTTGTGAATGCATACAATTGCCAAACTACACTAAAGTCTTTTTATTTCATTCACTCATCGAGTAGACCATTATTTTAATTATGTGTTACAACAATAAACAATTCTTTAGGGACTGAGGGTCATTCATACAAGATCTGATCATATAGGTTAAACAGTTCCATTAGCCTCATCATTGTAATGATATGACCTTTCCCGGTGTCCATTGTCGTGTTCTAAAGGCCATCCTGTAGTGTTCTCAATGTTATTTAATGCCATTTGTGCGTTTTATGCTACTTTCAGCTATGTATCTCCACCCTTGAATAAATGCCAATACATGTTGTCTGATATATACCTTTATGAGGTGCTCACGGATAAAGAGGGCCATATTTATAGTATTTTATTTTCATACATAGTTTATCACTTTAAAATAACACTCAAAATTAAATGCCAGAATTAATTTGGTTTTCACTTTTATTTGTGAATATTAACTAATACTACACATAACCTTTTTCGTATTTAAACATTTCACTTTTAGAGAATATCGAAAGAAAATGGAGGGATCCTGAAATGAAAATGGCAGGAACACGTTTAAATTATAAACCATCTCAAGTATTTAGCCATATCACCCGCATGTCTATAAATATTCAAAGTTTTCAAAGATAAAAATCTAAAAAATAAGTTGTTTCTATTTGCAAAAAAAAATTAAAATAAAAGTTTAACTAATTCAGTTTTACAGGGAAAACGGAACAAATAAGTATCTCCAATTTTATAATTCTTCGACTAACAGTTGCGGAGAAATTAAAATTTTCAAAATAAGCGGTAATCGCAGTAAATATCAAATAGGAAAGAAATTTGACCTAGTTTATTTTTAATTTTAATTTTTAAAATGTAACTGCTTGTAATGTACACAACTATTTTGTAGATATACTGCAAAGTACTTGTGACTTTTGGGGCATCATCAATTATCATTGTTCCCTTAATTTAATCTATATCTTTTTTACCTATAAAAGATATAACCCACTCATCACTAATTCTACAACTTTCCAGTGTGCTATAGTGATGCATTTTGGTTCATTGATGCTTTGGGTCTAAAATAGGAAAGCTTAAGTGATTTCATACTGATCCGACTACAGGGCTTTGCCCCATGGGCCCTTCAAAATTACCATGTATCCCTTATAAACATTCACTTTGGTTTCAGCTGATGAAAATTCAAGCAGCTGGACTTGATTCATACTAGTTTCACGGGGTAACCACAGAATACAGAACACTCAACTGGCGTCGTTTACGCGGGCGAAGCAAAGACAGTTAAAATAGTTAAAATATGAAATAAATAAAGATTTAGCTAACATTTTTAAAAGGAGAACATTTGTAAAATCTTACCAGAAAGTAAGGGGGGATGTTGGATGGAAGATTTCCTCATAAAAACAGTGCTTGTAAATTTACACAAAATTCCACAAATAAATAGTTTTTGGTCAAATTTCCTGAAAATATAGTTTACTTGAAGACATTTTAAGTGGGCTGTTTGATATTAGATAATGCAGTGTAATTATAGAAGTGAGATTGAGCAAAGCAAATCAATCCCAGTATTCAAACCCTTCAACTATATGTATTGAGTTCTCGGGGGGTCTACATGGAGAGAGCAGTGTGTGTCAGTTTTCCAATACAGTTTATGTCGTAGGTATACAAATTAAACAAACCATTTATATATCTTTGAAACAGGGGTAGATGTCAATCTGTCAATATTTCTGCTATATTGCTTCCAAATTATTCGGCCTTCCTCTGTTATTTGACTTGCTTTTTAGTCTAGGATTATTTATGGTTGGTTAATCATCGTTCGTTCACTTTGATCGTTTAAAAAATACATGTTCTGCCCTTTTTTTCGTTAAAAGTTGCAAGAAAAAATGTATATCACATGAGAAATCTCTACTCATTTTGCTGTAAAATATTGTTGCTTTTTGAGAGTATATACAAACAAATAATTCAAAACATCTATATTAAAAGAGTAAATAAGGTAGTTAAAATATGTTTTATAAATGCTGTTTTAAATTATTCCATAGAAAAACATGATGCGTAGAACATTTTTGTTTACATATAACGTAACTGCATCAAAAATACATTATATATAATTATATAAAACATATATATTTATTTAATGTTATAATGAAAAAGGCTGTTGTGATTACAATTATATTGCAAAAACTGTTGGATTACATATAAAACTTTAAAATGTTTGATTTTATTATACTTGAATTGAACAAGTTTGTAATCTGAGGATTAATTTTTTTGAGAAATTAGACCATCGATAAGCTCAATTTAAAGTCGATGGCTTTCATATTAAAAACATATAAAACATGAGTGTACGAGAGTAATATTATTAACATAAAAACAAAATAAATATTGCCTAAAATATAAGTACTTACAATATAAAACCTTTACTTTTTTCCATAGGATTCACATAATTAACTGTCAATTTTGGGTTTCCGATCCTTGTGTCGGCCGATATTGTTTAGGACAGGAAGACTCAGGTGTTGGTTGGTGATGAGGACAAGCTTAAGCTAAACTTCAGTCCACAACTTCGGGAACCTTAATATAGACTTAAGCATTAAACCACTAAATATGTAATGTAATGACGTATTTTCAACTTCACTGTGTCCATCTTTGCTCTATGTTTGTGCCACAGAGTGGATAAACTTGAACCGTTTCAGTCCCACCTCCTCTATAGCGGGTATAACATTTATAAATTTATTGCATTATTCTGGTATTTGTTGAATGCTTTAAGGCCCGTTGTCCTGTCAACCTTGACAACATAAAAATAGAAACATCAAGACATTCTGTTGGATATTATTATGTCAAAAATACTGAAGCAGGACAAGGGCGCCAGAGCCTCATTACATCGATATCACGGCATGGCATTGATGATATATATATTTTATATATGTACATATATACTTTATATATATATATATATATATATATATATATATATATATATATACAGGGTGAGGCATTGAAACGGCAAGATTTAAAACAATCACAACAAATATATTTTAATTAAAAGAATATATATTTTAACTTGAATCTTGAGTACATGAATGGACTTAAAAACGATAATTGTTGAACATGGTGTCAGTAAGGTGGCGTCCTTGGTTTTGCACACATTGTTAGAGTCTGAGATGGAATCTGCCCGTGTCGGAAGCTTCTGAAACGGAATGTTGTTAATTTCTTGTCATATTTGCTCTTCCATATCTTGAAAAATCCACCAAGAACAAAAGAAAATTTTGGCTAGACATTAAAAACATTCTTTTGCAGGTGCTTCAGAACGTCATGGGCAGATTCAATCTCAGACTCCGACAATGTGTGCAAATTGTTGAAGTTTGTTTAGTGAAAGTTCAAATGAAAATTATTTGATTGAGTTCAGTGCAATGAGTACAATCAGTAGTTTAGGGACCAACCAGGCCTTCTTAAAGGAATCGCTCAACTTTGTCATAAGAAAGTATTCAAAAAATTAATCGACGGTGTATTAATTATTTATTAATTATTTTTACAATAATTTTATTTTTATTTATCACGTTCTTTGTTTTATTTAATTTCTAAGTTAGTATTTCTTATATTTATGCTTTTTTATAAACATTAATTGTGTGCTTCAGTCCAAAAACTAAATTAAAAAATCATTTTTTACTTATATATTTGCCCACTGTCTTCTCTAGAGGACATGTCTGTAAGTTAACCCAACAAATTGTAATAAATGCTCAAAACATGTTCAAAGGATGTAACTGAAGCAATTTATATCAATAGTATAGTTTTTTCAACAAACACAAATTGTGGGTTTGAAAGGGTGAACGTCTGCATCTGCGTCTTACTCAAACTACGAGGCTTCATATAGTGGTAGAATTTAACTGATGCTTTTAACATTTTCTCTCAAAAGTATTATACATATATAGTTTCCATGTAAGTAAATCCATTAACTTAATTATTATGTATGATTTGTTATAGCACAATCATATTCCATTTTGACTTGGGTAATTAGGTGTGTAAAAATACCTGAAAATAATTGTAAAAATCTTCTACATAGACGGACATAAAACTTGTGAATTATTTTCAACAATATTGTTTCCGAAGAAGAGCCGAAGAAGCAGTGTTTCAACATCTTCACACCATGGGAGATTCAGAATTCAGCTTGTTATTTTTCATGCATAAAGTTTACTAGGTTGTCCTGTTGTTTTTCCCAATTTCTAAATAAAAAGTCAGTCTCAGTCACTTACAAAATATCCACAGATAAATGCCATTTGATTCGTTTACATGTGGCATAATATAGTTTAGGCATTAGCTATGCCTGTAAATTTGTACCTTTATTAGATTGATAGCAAATTTTAAAATTATTATAATCCAAAGATCTTGAACATGTACGGGTTTTAACATTAGAGAATTCTTAAATAAACAGATATACTGTACAACATATAGTACGTCTAAAGTATTTATAACTGTTCGTGTATTGTAAATATTCGTGATAGGAAATATGTAAAATAAATTCATTTTGAAATACTTAAAAGGAGACATACTACTTGATCTCTCCAGATAAAAAAAACAAAATCCTATAAATAAACACACACAAGCTGGTCGTCTTCAGTATATAGCATGGCTATTTAACTGTTTAACTCATGCACGGTATTATTTAGCATTAATAACAATATATTTATTTATCTGATATGTTTATGTAATCAGTGGCACTATTTCATTTTATATTTAATATTACATTTTATATAATAGCTTAAAAAACGAATTTTGTTGTTTATAATTGATACCATTTCCATTAATAAATAACGAATTAGATTTTTTCGAGGAAACGTTTTGCCCATTTGTTTTTTACAAATTGATTACCTGATGATTACAAGTATATAATACTGACCGAGATGTTACATATACAACTCCATAAAAAATACTGCTCAGTGCATTTACATTTACATATATTGTGCTGTACATTTATTAGATTAGGTCGTGCTCCACACTTTTCGTTTTATGTGATTATTCGAGATATAAAATGTTGCCTTATTTTGCCCGTTTACATAAAAACACATATTATAATTCGTTCGTAAAACGTGTCTAGAAAATCAAGGGTTAAGCCGTTCCATGTATAATTTACCTATCAGAATATGAATAATTAAATGTTTAAGTGTATATACTAATTTAAATTAAGTTATAGTTTAGACAAAACTTTAAATTTATAATTTCAAAGTCAAACCATGAGATATTCTAATTAGTCCAACAATAACACATTGTTTGTAAGTCGTCTGCAGATAACAAACTACTATTGCTATTTGCTGGGATTGGCCTGAAAGTCAACCGGAAGTCCAAGTTCCCTCCAGTCCAATATAAGGTCCGAGTTCCTAGGATGTTGCCAAGGTCTGTTTTTCATGTAGACGATTGATTCCGGATAAGCAGAGCTGGGCTAAATAAATAGTTACAGTTCCGGCTTATTCAAATAAACTTTTGTTTTAGCGAGATTTTAATGTTGTGTTTATATACAGATATATAAGATTAATATCCTTTAAATTTGTATTACTAATAATGCAACAGTTTTGTATAAAGTAACTCACACAGATGAACATTTGAGGACTGATTATTTACCAATTTAATTGATTTAGCAAATATATAAAAGAGTAAATGTATTCACGATTGTTTGTTTTTGCTTATTTTAACTCGTATCTATGTTCAAGTTTACTACCTTACGATATACTACATTTTTTTGTGATATAATGCAGCTCCATAACTTCTCAAGTACTGTTAAAAGAAAACAAAAAAAGAGAGGAACACTAGACATAACATTGTTTTGACATGGTTTATAAGTATTTAAGCTGTAATAAAGAAAAAAAAGTCATATCATATTATATTTCTGTATTTAGTTTTTAAGACAGAAAACTGATCATTTTTGATCTCGTAATTTTCCAGCTAAAGTCATTATTAGTGCTAGATATTATAAACACGCTACCTTATAAACTGTATTACTATTTTTTTCTCAAACTTACAAAAATTATAATTTTATTATTCACTACCGACAAATATTTGACAAACACAATACAGGACGGATACAATACAAACTTGATATAAACTGCACAGATATGTTTTAAAAGTCCGCCTCAGTCTCCGTCTTTGTTGTTCCTGTTAATATTACGCTAAGACTTTGTACTTGTTCTTTATGGAAAGATAATAGAAAATATTATTATCAGTCCACAAAAGAATGTTTTATTATATATTGTTTTATGTTTGGTCATTTATAAAAATTAACCAATGACAAACCAAATGACAGAAAACATTAATCAGCTGAAATGATTAACTTTGTGTAATCAATCAATCATTGATTCACTAACTATCGCCTCGTATTACGTCAAAACTTGAAACTTATTTTTTCCGTTGTGATTGTGGAAGAAGGGTGAAGAAAACAGTGGACATACACGTACACACGTTTTAGTCTTGTTAAGAAAAATGTTATCCAAGATGTGTGAAACAAAATAACAAAACACAAACAAATATCTTAATGTTTATAAAGTATATTTAATTCAAAATAATCAGCAAATATAATCGATATGATTTTTCTTTACAGAAATATTATTTCTTTTGTACAATATTTAGTGTTATCATCTGACAAGATCTAATTAAAAAAAAAGGGTTCGCACAACTCTGTATGGTAAGAGAATACATAGTCAAAATTTATCATTCAAAGGTGTACCAATTGGAAATAATAAAATATATTTTCTTGGAATTTTTGTATTTATAGTTTTTTCATATATAATGTTTTGATATGTTTGCAGATTTTATATGTCTCCAAGAAATATAACATATCAGCCTCGGAATCAAAATTATAGATCTATATTTTGCAGCCACTCCAATCGCAGGATGCAGGTGCACAGTTTTATATCTGCTCGGGTTTATGGTTTCCCTATTTAACCGCTGACACTGCCTGTTAATGGATTGTGTTTTGTACCCTCTCCGACCACTGATAGCATTGTTATACTCTTATTGTTTGCTATTGTGGTCTTGTAAGTGGTCTCTGCTCACGTTGCGCATTAAACCTAAGACCACGTCGTACATTGCTAATGGATCTATAACGAGATGTCTTTATATATTCATATCAACCGTAGAACGACTGACTTAGCAGCAACCATATAATTTTATAAATAGACTATATACTTGATTTAGTTGCTTTTGATATTCTTACACTTTATAAACAGTACTATATGTTTTTAGGCCAACACGATTTTATTACCTGCATTTATAGTTGCACGTGTTATATTTCTAAACCTAATTTTATTTTTATACTTGATCCAAAACGATTAACTTTCACCCTTAAAAATGATTGTTAGCTTACACTATAAATAAACTCAAAATAATCATTGGCCTGATGACGACCGGTGTGAGTGGTCGAAATCGATAGCCTAGCACCATATTTTATACATGTTTATCGTCTGTATGTGATTTAATATACGTGTAAATATATTCTTAAGTGTTGTAAGACGTCTTTTATTACATCCCGTAACAAAATAAAGTCACACACATGTTTATAATATTGAGTTTTGCCTAGGTAAATAATTTGTAGTAAAAGATTCCTAGTAAGCTTTTAAAGCTTGGAAACAAGACATCATTTGATCAGCTTCACCCTAGCCTACGTATCAGTGCAAATGCTGAATCCATCCCTTCTACAATAGAGCGACATAAGCAGATTTACCTACTCCGTATTATATTCAACGTAAATTCATCTCTGCCAATCGTCACTTTGTAGAACTTCCTTATTCCTTATTCTTTTTGGTACAAATCGTCACCATTTTAAAGAATTTTCTATTTATGATTCCTGATGAGAACATCAACGTAGTTTCATTACTGAAGGTTCAGGGTCGGTAGTTTTTACCGTACAATTTGTTGTTATTGTGTTCTTTTTACAGGTTACACAATTATAAACTATTTTCGTCACAAGACAATAAACTCACTCTTAACATGTAAGTCACTTCCGTCAAGGTTTTTTAAACTTAAAAACTTTTATGCTTCATATCGAACATCATAATTTTATTGCTATGTAAAAGAGCTTGTAATTATTAAAATAATTTTGTTCAGAATCAATTGGTTATATACAGTTAACAACTGCATTTTCACACACAAAGTAATAAAAACTCAGTTTTTTTACATTTAATAGTAATTGTATTAAATAGAAATTAAATATGCTAATTTTAGAACTACCTATATGCTTTACATGGTTTTGATTTAAATTGATACAATTCAAATTTGAATTAAATCTATAATTGAATCAACACCAGGCGTGACGAGTAAAACCAAACAGTATGAGATAGTCGACGAATGAGGTAGCTGGATGTGCAGTGTGTTTAGCAATAGGAAGATGTAAGTCATACACGCAGCTAGTACATGTAAACTCTCCATGTTACGGAGCTGGGCTAGACTTTGATGTAGGTTTGGTATCGTGCGGTCTTTCCTCCATTTCAGTAACACTAGCAAACATCCTTTTTCCTGAATGCAAAAATAAATATTTCAAAACAATGCTATTTTTACAATCTAGTTATTATTTTAAAATTCCATGATCTAAACAAAAATATAATTTAAAACTAAATGGCTTATTTTATGTGGATTTTTTCTTCTGATTTATTTATATGAATGAATAGTTACAGTTTAGTTTACAGGGAAATTAAAAAGAGACGTTTTGTCCATAATAGAGAATGATGGTGCGCGATGATTAATCTTAAATGGCGCATAAATGTTTAGAATTTAGAGAAAAATCAAATAATTATCTTAATCGAAAATAATGGTTTACTAATTTTCCAGAAAGCAAGTTGTTTTTAAATAATCCTCAAAGAAAAAAATGATAAAACCTGAAAATGGCAAAGATGTTGGTGTTGTTTTTGTTTGGTATAGCGATGTCCTCAGAAGACAGAACAAAGTGTTGTGAAACGGGGCGTGCAATCAAAAAACAATCAACCGGTCAAAATCCAGGTAATCTGCCTAACATTGGGCAAACAACAAAACTCGTTTCTTTGGTTCTCTTCTAATACTCAGTAAATGCTAATTCTGGTGTATATATATGACATCTGGAAAATATATGTTTTTAATGGCCTTTTTATTTATTACATATTACGTTATTATATTTAGATTACGACACTCTCAATGATCAATGGCTCAGAAATATTGAGCATATTGTGAATGGCATATAAATTGCCGCTGTTATATAATGTGAGATTAATTGATTTATTTGGCTCTTAAATGGTCTGATATTTTCATAATATGTTATCATTTTACCGGAGACGTTTGAGACGTAAACAGAAGATTACGCAGTTCACTTTTAAAGTTGATCGATCCTAATCCGAATGGGAAATTCGTAGAATTTTACAAGCGAGCCATTGATGAACATACACACTGAACAATAATTTGAAACATGTTAAAAACAAAAATATCCCAAGCTAAGGAACGAAACTAATTAGAGCTACATGGACTTGACCAATATTTCAATGAATGAGGGGTTCCTATATCTAAGATTAGGACCCAATCTCTGAATTAAAGTTTAAAAATACCACTTATTTAGTCGTTTTAATTAACTCTACGAGCTTGAAATTTTACGGTCAATGGTTTCAACTAATCATAGTCCGAACACACACACACACACACACACACACACACACATACCCGCATGCGTATCTTAGTCGGGACACCTGAATATAACACACTTGTCGGGACTTTCAAGCTGAAACATATTTAATGTTCGTCCTTAAGTACAGATTCCTTATATGTGGTCAGATTTTTGTTACACTCCATTTTGTCTGAGTGAACTAGGAAAACTTACTGTCGGGATGTCCCGACAAACACGATAGTGTGTTTATTGTCCCGACAAACATATAGATCGAGGTCATGTCCGTTTGTGTGTTCAAATACGGTGAATCGTAGCCAGATGAGTCATCCCAGTGTTGCCATATCGCCCTGGAGCTTGGCGCGCTTGGCTTGGAGCTGGAGCCGCTGGAGCTTGGCGCGCGGCAATAGCAGCCCCATGGCCACTGCGTATTCAGCGAGGTCTGCTCCTGTAGGCCCATACCTTACTTCCCCCACCCCCCTCACCGGTGATGTGGATGGGGGGGTCAGTGGGATATATTCCCCCCTTGAAACTTGAAAAAATTACAATTTATATCGTCCTGAAATAAATCTTATGTTTTTTATTAAAAAGAAATGCTGTTACTGAAAAACACAAAAGAATGTGTGCAATATTTCTAAACTAAATTTTTAGTGAATTACCTATGGAAATTTTAACTATTAGCATGACCCGCAAGGTAAAAATTAAGCCCTGGACCACCATAGAAGTTCCTAACGTGACCCCCTGAACACGTTTTGGGGGGTCGCTCGAAATTGTGGATATATATATATATATATACCACACGCCCCCTATATATATATATATATATATATATATATGTGTGTGTGTGTGTGTGTGGGTGTGTGAGTTTGCATTCTAGCGGTCGAATTTTTTGTCCGATTAACTTAAAATTTGATAGGGACATTCCTTGTAATAATCAGTTGGACAAGTTCGTTGGGCAAAGCAATAGAAAAACTCTAACCCCCTTTTTTGGATTTTATATTGAAAATTTTGGGGTATTGGGGCCAAAAAGGGTAACAAAAGTCCCGGATGTAAAATGCAAGTAAAATGATGGAGATTTTTGAGGCAAAACTTGAGAGCCCTCTTTCGTCATTCTAGCACAAATATTTACCGAGTTATTAAAGAAAATGTATGTGGACTAAACACAGTACGTTGTCTAATGGGCGTTTTACATTAGAACAACCTGTTATTCATAAGTTGGTGTATTTTTATCATCCCCGTAATCCATACACCTACTTTCAATCCTGACTGGACACTCTCCTAACCTTATAATGCACAACATTGTATTCTCAGCATTGCAGGTAAATAGAACCAGGAGCATCAGAACAGCCAAAAAAATTATGTATTCACTTTAAAATAACACAGCATGGCCTTCGGTGTCTTTTTAAAGAGAGATAAAAAAATTAACAGCATAATACACTACTGTATTAGAACACCTATTTATTGAAGTATGCTTATGATTTTATGAAAAATTCTTTAACCTTACCAATTTCATAACAGATTACAAGCAGGAAGATGATTGTTATTATTTCTAAAACCAAACTGGTAATGAAATAAATATTGTACAGTTTCAATTTATTAACTCCTAAAATGTTCTCTATGAGAGTTGTATTGTAGGCTCAAAAAGTAAACTGTAATGCAAGGTAGCACTGGTAGAGAGTATGAAGAGTCAATCTTAACTTAAATAATCAAAACCCTTGATTTATTTTGAATTGTGCTAAATAAAAGCAGCTTGCAGTGTATTTAATTCTTGTATACTGTGATAAACATAAGGCATTTCTTCCTTGTCCTCATATTCTTTCAATGGAATAAAGTGGCATAATCTGATCAGCAGGGAAATATAAGTATATCCATAGATCATGTAGTGATCCATGGACAGATTCCTTATGTGTGGTCAGATTTTTGTTACCTCCATTTTGTCTGAGTGAGCTTAGACAAAACTTTTCAAAACTTTAAATTTGAATTTGCAGTTTCTCTTAACATTAATTAGGATTTAAAAAGTGAAATTTGATTACCTGAACTGGACAGACAACTGGATCTCAATTGTTCAGGATGATTGATTTTTTATTACAGAGGGAGACTCAGGAAGTAAAATGTAAGTGTTAAATAATGCAGATAAATTTACATATAGAAAAAGTTTATTACTCTACAAAATGAAAATAGTCATACAACTAACAATTTTAAAATTGTGTTTTATATGTTCTAGTGTAAAATATAGGTTTTACAAAAACTTCAACTAAGTTTATATATTCAGCAATATAATAACTATAAACAAGGTAAAACTAGAAAATATCCCGAATTTTTTTTAAGACAAACTATACTTTATCGCAATCATACCAGGGAGAAGAGGGGATGTTAAAAGGCATGAAAAAGGGATTAACATCGGTGTTGTTTCTCTTGTAAGTAACCAGTTTAGTTATTTTCTAGCCTCACTTTTTAATTCTTACAATTTTAAATATATGAATAGGAAAATCAGAGTTTAAAAAATGTTAATTTAGGTGAAGTGTGGTAACAGTAATAGTGGAGAATATGTTTCACAAAAGTTAATTTTATTGATAAAAAATCTAAACAAAAAAAAACACTATACCGGGTGTCTCAAAAGTCCCACCCCACATTATAATTTTATTTTGTATTAATGGAGGTAAACTACTTTGTGGAATTTTTATGTTACCAAAGGGACTTTCTTAAGTATACACATTTTCAACCCTATTTTGTTAAAAACATTTAAAATTTGTGGGTAAGCCAAAGATTTTAAATGCAAACCCCTACCTTGTGATACTTAATTTTAAAGCTCTTGATAAAATAAGAAGAATGACACAATTGAGAGGTCTGTATGTTGACCCTATCCAAAATGGCACTAATTTAAAGTTGAAATTTTTTAATAAAATTGCCAATAAAAAGCATTTTAAAGGGGTAAACCCCACGAAAATGTACGTGAATTGCATTCAAGTTAGGTACCTGAAGTCATGATAGAATCATACCCAGGACTCAAATCAGGTGGTAACTCAAATTTTCATTATTTAGAAAAAAGTAAAATAAGGTAACATTTAGGAAATTTAGGGTATGGTATAAAGTCCTGGATGTGATTCTGTCAACTCGAAGTCACTTTGGGTACTTTGAGTGCAAATTACGTACATTTTCGTGGGTTTTATCCCTATAAAATACTATTTAAGGGGTATTGCATAGAAAATCCCAAATTGAAATGGCCGCCATTTTGGATAGGAACAACATAGAGTCCTTTAATTTGCACCATTCTTCCTCTTTTAACAAGGACTTAAAAGTGATGATCACATGTAAGGGGTTTTCGTTTAAATTGTTTACTTAGACTTGCCCCCAAATTACCCCATTTCCAAAATAGGGCTTGAAAATGGTATACTAGAAAAACCTCTTTCTTCGGTCACATAAACATTACTCACAGTAAAGCTTTCTATCTCCATTAATAAAAACATAAAACATAATATGGGGGAGGGGGGAATTTTGAGACACACTGTGTATTTATTCCATTATATCAGTTTTAAAATGTTTTACAAATCGTTTTGAAATATTTGTTGGTTTATTCAAAAATGTAGGCTATGTCTATTTTATTTTTGGAAAGGTCAGGAAGCTGTTTTTACTTTTTCAAGACTGATTTCCTGATTACAACACTCCACTTCACCCTAGGTTAAATTAAGACGAAAGATATTTATTTTTGTAAAATAGTCTTAAACATATTTTGGTTTTGTAAAGATTGTTTACGACATTAATATAAGTCTTACATTTATATGTTAATATATTAGTAAAAAGAGAGAAAACCATAATTTTTTCAGAGGTTAAACCATCGATCAACGATCTCATTCGAATTTGAAAATTGTTTTACCCAAATGTAGGAAATTTCACGGTGGATTCTGGATTCTGGAAATTATAGTTTTTTTAGCGGAAAAGCTAGGAACACCCTGGAATATTAAAAAATCTCGTCGAAAATGGCACATGTGGATACACGAAAATGATACCGGGACAGCGAGTAGATTAAGAATATCAACGAATTTTTCCGATTCGACGTAAAACAACGGATATATGGCCGGAAAAGTGTAGGGGAATTCTGGAAAATGGCTCAAAAAATTTGTTTGGGGGATGGCATGTGGGTAGTCAATTAAAACTGCCGTTCAACGCTGAACCTCATCATAATATTATTTTTTGCATCCGACCTATGTTTACCCTAAAAATACAGGAAAGGTTATTTTAGGTTAGGTATTGTTAGGTTAGGTTTCTTGGGTTGGAAAAGGTCAGGTAAGTTTAGTTTACCATACCAAACCTTAAAAACCCTAACCCAACGTAACTTTACTTCCAAGGATGCCAAGTACAAGGTTATGTTTGTTCACTTCAAAGGTTATGTTTGTACAAGGTCAAATTCATTTTTGTTCACTTGAATGTGGGTGTCAACTCAATAGAATTAGGTGTTTTTTCATACCTCTTTTAAGTAGATTTTTAGTCGTCTGTTGATAGTTAAGAAGAGATGTAAATTAATAATGCAAGATCTGTGGATGGTTCCTCTTTTTAAGTTAGAGGATGGCTGCATAAGTTACAGCTTATAATGGCTTTAAGCTCAAGGTTTGATAACATCACATTTATTTTCTTAGCAATTTTAAATTGGCACTGGTATCAATTAAACGGCTTTAGCACTTTTCACTGTCATTCAACTTTAATAATTAAGTTTAAGAACTGATACCTAGAAACTATAAAACTTCAGATGAAATAATAAAGAGAGCCAATAAATGATGTACATTTACAGACAGATCAACCAACATTGCCAACTACAGTCTAGCCTAATAGACAGTAATTCCAACAGAGGCCTTATGTTTGAGCTTTTAAGTTCAATCGATATTGTGTCTAAGTCAATCAAACACACTCCATTATTAATTAAGTTTAATAGCCTACACTAATGTTTGTGATTTATTGTAATACTTTATACACACTGTAATGCATATTATATTAATTTAACAATACATTTTAATTTTATAAAGCAGATAACTTAGTGTTTAACCACATAACTGTATGATAAAAAAATTCGAATAAGGGTTATTCTCACCTTCTATGAGGTTTATAATGTAACTTACTTCCCTTTTGGGGAATAATAAAAAATAAATCAGAACCTAGGTTCTAGGTTAGCCTTCTTTAGAGAATTTGAGAGGAAACTTGGTAACTTGGTAGATTTTTACAGAATAGCCCTACAGGCCAAGATAAAAAATTAACTTGCTACATTCTTCTATGAAAATACTGACTTAGAAGAGAGCAAAAATAATTCTAATTTTTTGCACCAATAAACCTGACAATATTCCCTCCAACTAAAAAAATATTGTTTCTTTATGAACTTTGAAATTAGGTTTATGAAAATACTACGGTTACTATCAGCAAGTTTAAAATATCAACAAAAAGTAACATTATTAGCAATTAATTGACTAAATACAATCTCAGAGCAAAGATTTCTAGCCTGTAGGTGTACAGTGAGTTCATTTTTAGCGAATTTCCTCTATAGGGAAGAAGCTATTACCGTAGTCGGCATGGCAAGACCTAGGCCCGGGACAATGATAACTTTTCGTTTCGAGGTCCCAGACCCCAAAAACACCATTCGTTCGAAATTGTACATATACATATATATGTGTGTGTGTGTCGGTGGGTGCGATAACTCGCGTAAAAAGGTCCGATTTGATAAAATTTGGTGCAAACGCGTAAAGCAACATTTATGACTTTAAGTTCGAAAACCAGACAGATCGACCCATCCAAAGTGGGATTTTGGGGGGGTTTTTGTACCCCAAAAATGTTTTTTTTGAATTTTTAACAAATATTTTTTGAAAAAGTCAAATATTTGTTTTTACCATTGGATTCAGCTTAAAAACACACAGTTTGGTATTCTGATCATTCCTCTACGTCAAATGGTACAGAGATATTGAAAGTGCTAAACACAGTACGTTGTCCAATGTTATTCTTATGGAGAATAAGAAACATTGTATATCTCACATATTTATCAACTTTTCCTGATGAAACTTGGTATATTGCTTCATATCGTTGTGGTCTATTAATATTTGCACTAAAAATCATTTTTTGGCCGATAGTTTCCGTAGCAGCAAACCTGTGTACTCAGCCCCATGTTATTCTTATGGAGAATAAGTAACCTATTATCTCCCTTAATTATGAACCTAAATTAATAAAATTTTGTATGTAATTTTACCTACTTGAGTTATACTGATATTTGTATAAAACCCAATTTTTTGTGTTCCTTGCTTCAGCAAGCCTGCATACTCAGCCGCCATGTTATTCTTTTGGAGAATAATAAAAATGTCATAAATCGTTTATTTATGAATGTACATTGATGAAACTTGTTATGTGGCTTTATGTGGTATTAAGATACATATATATGCATTGGAAATTTGCTGAGGACGCAGGTTTGCTGCTACAGGGGTATTTTGTATCTTGAAAATAAGAGTTTTATAAGCAATTTTTGTTATTGGTCAAAAATGTTTTTTTGAGCGTAGCGAACGAGTTTGGTGGAATATTTTTGATTTATTTTTGCCATTTTATTTAGTTTTTAGTTACGCACTACTTTCCTTGTTTAACCTTCCTTGTAACTATTAAGGTTTACGAGATCCCAATAGTGAGCATAAATAAACGGTATCAGGAAACTGACGCATACTTTTTCCCTTTTAGCCCAACTTTAATGAATAAATTAGTTTTGATTTAATAAATATAGAATACAAAGCATGATCAAATGTACAGAAAATCTTGTAAACAAGTTGCTTTCAAAAATATCCACCCAAATCCCTGTTTAGGAGGCACTACAGAATCCATCGCTACGCACGTGGTTTTAAGAGGGGAAATGCCCCCTTTTCCCCCCTTCAGGTTTATTAAGGGGCAAAATATTTTGAATTTCCTCTGTTGGTCAATGCTAACTTGACTCGCATATCAAGTTTGAACGAAATTTATCAATAAATAAGAGAGAAATAGTAATTTTTGTATTCCCCATAAGAATAACGTTGGACAACGTATTGCGTTTACCGCAACATTTAAATTTAAATTTTCTCCGCAACCAGTAATCGTAGAATAGTAATTCAAAATACTAAATTATTTAGTTTTTTGAGCTCTTTTTAATGGTGAATAGTAATATTTTTTTATAAAAAAAATGAATATTTGATATTTTAAGTCTTGTAATTTCTGAACCCAAAGTTTTATAGAAATGCGGGTGGTGTCATTTTGTTGGAAAACTAAATTTATACAAACGACTAATGTTTAATCAAGTTCGGTAGAGCCGTTTTTTAGAAATCTTAATTTTTCATGATTTTTGGCTGTTTTCTGGGGGATAATTACCCTTAAAAATAAAAAATTCCAAAATGAAAAAACCGCCTGGAGATATCGTGGATTAGTGCCTACATACCAAATTTCATAAAAATCGGACCATTGGTTTGGGCTCTAGCTCTGTACACATCCATACAAACAGACAGACACACAGACATCACGTAAATAAATACCCCCGTAGCAGCAAACCTGCGTACTCAGCGAATTTCCAATGCATATATATGTATCTTAATACCACATAAAACCAAATACCAAGTTTCATCAATATACATTTATAAATAAACGATTTATGACATTTTAATTATTCTCCATAAGAATAACATGGCGGCTGAGTATGCAGGTTTGCTGAAGCAAGGATCACAAAAAATGGGGTTTTATACAAATATCAATATAACTCAAGTAGGTAAACCAACATGCCAAATTTTATTAATTTATGTTAATAATTAAGGGAGATAACACGTTACTTATTCCCCATAAGAATATCATGGGGGCTGAGTACGCAGGTTTGCTGCTATGGGAACTATTAGCAAAAAATGTTTTTTAGTGCAAATATCAATAGACCACAACGATATGAAGCAATATACCAAGTTTCATCAGGATAAGTTGATAAATAAGTGAGATATACAATTTTTATTATCCTCCATAAGAATAACATTGGACAACGTACTGTGTTTAGCACTTTCAATATCTCTGTAACCATTTGACGTAGAGCAATGATCAAAACACCAAATTGTGCGTCTTTTTAAGCTGATTCGAATAGAAGAAACTAAAATTTGACTTTTTCAAAAATTATATGTATAAAACTCAAAAAACCCATTTTTGGGGTACAAAACCTCCCCAAAATACCCCTTCGGATAGGACGATCTGTCTGGTTTTCGAACTTAAAGTCATAAATGCTGCTTTACACGCTTATACCAAATTTCGTCAAATTTTTACGAGAGTTATCGTGCTCACGGACACACACACACACACACACACACACATATATATATATACAGTTTCAAACGAATGGTGTTTTTGGGGTCCGGGGACCTCAAAACGAAAAGTTATCATGGTCCCGGGCCTAGGTCTTACCATGCCGACTACGGTAATAGCTTCTTCCTTATAGGGGAAATTCGCTAAAATCACTTTTTTTGGGTTCAGGGAGCACCAAAACAAATATTTCAACTAACAACTCAAATTCGAAAATTTTGACGAAAAGAATACTTTCTCCATATGTATAAGGGGGAGAAAGTAAAAAATTAACACACTGTATATAGGCAAAATCATATCCATGACATGTAATTAATTATCAGTAGTGTAGTAGGTACGTTACATTACTCACCTTACAACAGTGACGACTGACACTGGCAACTGCCCAACTGGCACTTGTCATAAGCAAAATTTCCAATTTCCAATCCTTCTCAAGGGAATAGATCGAATTGGCAACGCTGTATTACGTAAAGAGTTTCCAACCAATCACAAGCGTTTATTTAAGTCAGCATTTGAAGCGAGTGTCGGGCCACACACTCTAGTTCGGGTAGTACGCCGCAACGCCACTGGCGCGCCACTGTACAGTGATATTTTGGGCCCGACAAAGATATGCAAACCTGAAACCGGTTTCGTACAGAGCTTGTCGGGTCATTTTCAAATTTTGTTTCTAAGTCTTTCTGGAGACCAACTAAAACGTTTGATGCAGTATTGGTTGTCGGGACGTGTGTGAGTCCCGACAATTGGGTGTTTGCCCGACTGTCTGCTCCCATGCAGGTGTGTGTCCCGACAAATATATGGATGCGTACGCACACACACACACACACACACACACACACACACACACACACACACACACACACACAATATAACTATATTACGCACTGTGATATATTACAAATTTCAAGTACAACATATTGGAACTATAACTAAATTCCCCATGTCAGTAGAATAGTACATTGAACACGCTATGAATGTATTGCAGTTCTAATGAACACTTTTATTCTATACAGCGCACCAGACACTACGTATACTATGATGAGTTATTTTATATTTATATCATAAAATTAACCTCCATCAGTATAAAACTATGTGTACAGAGTATAAATGATTTTGGTTGTGTTAGATACAAATAATTAATAATAATATGAATATTAATATACCATTAAATATGATCTAAATAAATATTAAGACATTAGTATTCCTATAAATAGTCTAGCAACTTCTACTATTGCGAAATATTGAATTTTATTTATTTGTTTACTCAAACGGGAAACACATTACCGTATATTTTATCTATATTACAGTGATAATCATCACATACAGATGGCTTTAAAATCTTGTTAATGGTAAAATGCTACACTATAACAAAATCAATACGATATTAAAATAGTTTCTACAACAACAATGAGAAATAAATATGACTATAGTAACAATTAATTAAAAAAATCACTACAATAATAGTGCGCACCAAACCAATGCTTGAAACCAATAGTATGCTGGTATTAACGCATTCGCTGCGGGTGCCCCGAAATCGGGACATCACTCAACATTGAAATATATGAGATTTTCATGTTTAAACATAACAAACGCAGCAAAGCTGAAAGCAGATTATTCGAAATTCACATACTGGATATTTCAATTAGAATACAACTGGCAAACAGTGCATAATATCGTAAGACTTATGGATAAAACAGTACTTATTACTTATTCAATATAATAAACAGACCTAAACCAGTCACCCAGATGAGGTATGTTGCCAAATGGGATGATTTGCTACAATGATTTTTAACTGAAGAGCATTTCCCGGAGTTGATAGACATATTATTGCTGTCGCACCACTGTTATACTCTTTACATACCCATTTGTAAACCACAACAGTCTTTCTAGGTGGACATGGGGTCTTTTCCAGAAGAGGGCCACCACTGTTTACCGTCATCCAGCGCTCTGCGGATTTAGGTTAGGTAAGTTTATCATAAATAAATACAAATGATTTACCAGATACAGATAACGAGTTCGCACGCAGCAAGCTGACGTGAGGGAAGTGAATTTCCACATAAAAAACTATAAGAACTCAAAATCAGTTAAAAACATACAATTATTCCAATTTTTATTCAAATCTGAAAATATTGATTTTTTGGCTGTTCTGATACTCCTGGTTCTATTTACCTGCAATGCTGGGAATACAATTTTGAGCATTATAAGGTTAGGAGAAGGTCCAGTCAGGCTTTAATGTAGGCGTGAGGTTGTTGGGGATGATAAAAGTACACCAAAAAATGATTAACAGGCTTTTCTAATGTAAAACCCCCATAAGACAACGTACTGTGTTTGGTCAATACACATTTCTTTTAATAACTCGGTAAATATATATGCTAGAATGACGAGAGAGGGCTTAAAAGTTTCGCCACACTAAGTCCCATCTTTTTACATTCGTTAATTTCACATCAGGGGCTTTTCTTACCCTTTTTGGGCCCAAAAACTCAAAATTTGAAAGATTAATCCCCAAAAAAGGGGTTTAGAGTTTTCCGATTGTTTTGCCCAACGAACTTGTCCAACTGATTATAGAAAGGAACGTCCCTACCAAATTTGAAGTAAATCGGACAAAAAGTAACCGCTAGAGTGCCTGCATATATATATATATATATATATAAAACATTTTGAACGAACCCCCAAAACGCTTTCAGGGGGTCACGTTAGGAACTTCTATGGTGGTCCCGGGCTTAAGTTTCACCGTGCGGGTCATGACCGTGGGAAATAGTTGACTTTCCATAGGAAATTTACTAATAAGCAACTATGTATGATTAACTGACCTAACCTAACTCCTCACAGCTCTGTATGTGGGTAAATCAACATTTTGTTGTGGCCCTCTTCTAGAGAATACCCTGGATATCCAGCCACACACACACACACAATATAACTAATGCTCACACACCAATGCTAATGCAGTGATGCGTTCGTCTTTATCTCTTACGTCGTCTGCACGCATCAACACACTAGATGTAATATTTGTTCTGACCAGGTTTTTATAACACACCAGTCATAAATATTTATTGAATTTGTAATTAGAAGTCAAAGATTTCAAATGAATATCTGCAAATACAAATCATACTCTTATTTTAATGTAAACAAATGCAAACTAAACAAAGTGGAAAACATATTGCATCTAATTAAGAGTAGATTTATTAACAAGTCAAACTGATCTTTGGGTTATAACTGCTTGGTAATGATATATTACAATTTTAAAAGTTAAATATGGGTTTTATGATTGTATGTAGAATGAGTGAAATGAATGTTGAATTACTGTCATGGATTAAGACAGACTGTCAGTCTTATTATTACATGACCCCCCCCCCCTCTTCTGGAACGTTTACTATTGGGGGGGATGTAATAACAGCTCAGTAAGTAATCGTTTAGTTATAGTTCCAATTAAAATAAAGCTACTTAGATTTGTTCTTCTTTTGAATGCAATCTTCAGGGTATAACGTTCTACTGATTCCATTTAAAACTGAGATGTTAGTAACACTCAACCCGTATTTCTTATATAATTCTAAAGTTTATACTTTATTTCTTTAAACCCATTAACAATGTTATTTCGATAGCTCATTTAAAATAAATCGGTTGAACAACTTTTAATTGAACAGTAAATAGTTGTATATTAAATATAAATTTAAATATTTACTTTAAGCTTTAATGGGGTACAACCCATAAAGTCACAATATAGTCAAACAATTTTGGAAGTTGTGTAAGTTGATAATCAGCAGTCAACGACGCAGTTCTCAGCATTCGATGGCTCAGCAATGAGGAGAGTCGTCTATAGGCGACAGGGGAAACTTTCATCTTTTGAAGAGACTCAAGTAGATGCTTTCACTTATGTTTTTTGTCGGTTTATCTTTCATATCAATATTTCACACAATAATCTACTTGCACTTTGAACTATATTATTTTCTTCTTAAAAATTATCTTGTATGCCAATTTATCATTCATAAATAATCTAACTATAATCAATTGAGTTTTTAAATAAAAAAATAAGAATATAAAAGTGTCACAGTCATATTATTATTATACATTACAACTAATGTAAATAAAACGGAATAATAATATTTTTTATAATTTACCAAGATGTCTAAATTAATTGATTGATTACTCTTGCACCACAACTAATCTCATATGAATGAGCTCTTATTTAATTTACGATCCTTTTAGTCTTAAAAATTATAGTCCAAATGTACAAATTTATTGTGACTGTATTACTAAGATATATGCAGGCTTTCTTTTTATAGATTGTCTGAATGTCAGTTGCTCCGTCATGAGAAGGGAACAACTGTATGGAAACTAGACCGGGGACAGTAAAAACATATTGGTTATCAGCTTTAATTACCTCTATTTAAATTATAACCCCATTTTTCCGATCATTTATTTCTATTAGACATTTGCCTTGTCGGATTTCGCCACCAAGAATGAGTGAAGGGTAGGTAGTTACATACTCGGGTGGTTATTGGAGCGGCGACTCGTGAAATTGATCCTGGGGCTCGTGGAGTGGTAGTTGGTTGGGGGGGGGGGAGTTGTTATTTTAAAGTTAGTTAACACAGTAGTGACGATGTTACTAAGCACAACGTTGTTAACTGACCCAGATTTCTAACGGTACATAGTCTATAAGCGGCTCGTCAGTGACAAACTAATGTGTAAGTGACGAAAATAAATGTTAAAACACACCACACAAGAACCATGTATCTTAATGTGTTATACACCACCACAGGCTTTACACCAATACATACCTAATGTAAGTCCATAAATAAAATAAAATATAGTGTAAGTTAAAAAAATTAAACATTATATAATATTTAAAGAATACATCAGAGGCAACAGAATTGGAAAACAGTTATTGAACAGGTCTGAGTGATAAAAAGTCGATGTTAACTTTTTTCAATCTTTTTAACTGAGTGCAAGTATTTATTTAACGAAAGTACCGCTGCCTCGTCAGCTCTTTGTGTTTTGATGGCTCCTGGCATTGCATTCATTGAAACGCTACACGCTGACCCTCGTGGGCGTCAATTACTTCACTGTTTATCAGTACGATTGTAACACATGTTGATATTCATTCCCTTTACTGTACTTTAGTAATAACGGTACAACATCAACTCTAGGAGAGCCTAATATATTCCCAATGTATATCTGTGATATATATATATATTAATATTTTGTATAAATTAACATTTTAGATTATTATTCCATAAAAATCCTATTATTAATAATATCGATACGCATTAAAGTGTTATTAAATATAGTATTATATTTTAATGCAATGACTCAGGACAAATATTGTACTTCCTCTGAATCGCTTCAGAAAACTCAGAGAGTTTTCTGTGTCAAAGTTAAAATGAGCAGGTTTCTCTTTTAATAATATGTTAGTTTTTCAAAACCACGTTTGACATCAAACGTTGAAAACAACAAATTTTCCAGTAAAGCTGATATAGGTTGCTTTAGAATTTTGCCATCTTACCTCTTAAAAAGAACCAACATCAATAACTTTACAGGCTCCTGCCAAACTTTGTTATTTCATTGGTAACCACGTCTGACACTATAAGAGGACAGTGCCTCTTCAAACACAACCATGTAAACAAAGTTACATGTTCTAAACTTATGTGTTTTTCAACGTTAAATTAGAAATAATTTTTTACGAGTGGGTTTTAAAGAAATAACATTTTTAAACCCCTTTATTGAAGGATACTTCAACAATAAAACAATTAAACACTAAGGATTAAACACATGAATATATTTGTGGCAACAGTTAATTTAACACAGCGAGCAATAGCAGTTTCATTTTATAGGTAGAAAACGGGCGAACGTTGACATAACGGTTAAATAATGTGATGACATCCTTAGTTATTCAAATTTGTTTAAACAAGTTGACACATTCGTAGTTACATTTAAATGCATTAAAAGGTCATACTGTTCTTTTATCTGTTAGTAGGGTACATTAATGAGCAGGAAAACTAAAACATCTGATACAAGTTGTAAAGAAAACATTATTCTTACGTTGCTAGTCTTAGGCAGAAAAATATTTTAATAAAGAGTGCGATGTAAACATTATGTAAAGCGTTTGAAACTTTAAAGGTAGTAGAGTTTAAGGAGATTCTATGAATCACTAATGATAGTACTAAACAAAACTGTTCTAGAAGGTCGACACCCAATATATATAATTTTATTTTATTTTCCTTGATTATATCTAGAAACGGGGAAACGTAAACTTGGACCTTTTCAAACCCTTTTAGCTATATATTATATAACAAACTGTTTTTACATATTGGATTTAATGTAACACAAATATCGATTTTATACATGTTTAAATTACTATTCCTATATAAAACTGAAAATATAAAACTCTCAACAAAATCATTGTACGTATCCACGATACATGTTCCTGTGATTGTCTGTTAAGAATTCTGCTATTTTCCATTCCGATTGACCAGTTCTCCCCTTTCGTGAGAGTTTGTGCTTTTGTCTCTTCACTGTCATTTTGTCTGTACCTTTATTCAATTCATCTCCACTTTCTACAATTCTTCAGGTCTGGTTGTCGTTATTTTTTTTATTAGTGGCACAATTAAAATAATCATATACTTCTTTGAGATTGGTTGAACCTTTGCAAAACTACTTCTCTTATTAAAATATTGGTATGAATGATACTATAACATCTGTCCTCTTCAGCTGAACGTAGAAGATAACTATTCTATACACTTACTTACATTGATGTCCACTTTAACTAGTACAATATTGGTGAAAAAAGTTGAATAGAATGCAGCCGTTAATTTATTTCTAAAGGTATTATAAATATGAAATTGAATATTTAAGAAGCCCGCGTAATCCTGTGCAGTGTTACGGTCTAGGTAATTGCGATCGTTAATTAAACTTTTCATATTTTTACCGCCCTCGGCGATGCCCAATCTAACACTTGGGACAAACAAAAACTATAAACTCTCTCGTCCTTACTCTTCTAGCTTTCGTAACAGCATATATTAAAAGTAATTAAACATTTGACAACCTATTGTTACATGGAAAATATATTTGTTATGTTTTAAAGGGTGGAAATAATAACAAATATTTGTTTTGAGACTTGTGACCCACGGTATTATTTCATTAACTAAACGAACATCCCTCTACAGTTCAAATAACCTCGTTGTATACAATTTGATGGTTACATACTGTAAAGAGGCGTATTAAATTGCTTAAGAAAAATATAATACAAATTTAAATGTAAAACACCTCATGTGAAATGCAATTGAAAGGAAGTTAAGTTCTAGAAAGTTATGATTATGGAGGCGTCATTTGATATAAATATTTTATTGAATATCATTTTCGGCACAAGGCTGTATTCGGAGTAAACATGTTTTAAATATTTATTGTAATTATTAGGATTATTTTAAATAAAAACAATAAGTTATATTTTTTTATATTTAATGTAAATATTAAATTACATCAGTAAAATTAAAAATTAAAATTACGTATTACAATGATAAATATTGTATTCAATACTTTGTATTTAATGGATATTATTTTCATTGCCTCACTCAATTTATTCAATTCTTTTCTGATGTAGTTGACCCAATTTGTATTATATTTAACGCTGTAGCGGGGCCTAGTTGTGGGAAGGCAAACATTTACAAAGCGTTTAAACAGACCAACCCCGAGCCTTAATTATTTAAATTCGTTACAACAAAGAGCCAAACCCGACAATAATTGTTGACAGTTAGTGTTAAACGTTGGCCTGCTTCCCTTTTTGGCGTGTTGATTATTTAACATTTTTACTTTGATTTCACTGAGTTTACGTTGTTGATTAATTATGTAGTATAAGTACTGTATAAATATTACACACATTGTTTGATTGTTGTTTGATTTATGCAACAAAGAAATAAGTCTCATAAAGCTTATACTGAAAAAGCCAAAAATAGTTTGTCCACCAAACATAAATAATGTATTTGTTCATAGATGAAACTTCACGAAATGCATTTTCTTTACATTTACACTACATAATCCCATACGCTGTTGTACTTCGAAAACTTTATTTCAGTTTTAATTAATTAAACATAACAGGTATGAGGAATGATGATGAGAATTACTGGGAATGATTATTAACAGCGGAAAACATTTCTTTCCGCTGAATTCAGAGGATTAATTAATGACTTTGAGAATAACCTATATATGTTTATATAATCAACTGATCAAACGAAAAGATCGTCTGCTATAGATAAGTATTGAAACTTTACTGTCCAATAGGGCGTCGCCCTGAGAGAAATTCGAATAGTTTATGGAGGAGCCCTAAAACAATTTAGATAATGCATTTCAAAGATAAAGTTTTGATATGCAGTATGTTAGATTTTTTATGAGATAAAACATTTAAAGTTTCACACTTGATTACAAGCATGCCATAATTAGTGTTTTAAATATAAATAAACTATATATAAGTCATGCTTCAAAGTTATATGCAGATTGGAAGCTTTGTTGTCTCCATGAGAAACGTTTATAGGTCTGACAGAACCCATATAGAACTTCAGCGCGCGACACCGTTGTTAAAAGCCGTTGTTAAATTGAGAAACCGGTGATAAATAAACGAGTTCGCACGCAGCACGCTGACGTGAGGGAAGTGAATTTCCACATAAAAACTTGTTAAAACTCAAAATCAGTGTAAAAAATACATTTTTTCCAATTTTAATTGAAATCTGAAAACAGTGATTTTTTGGCTGTTCTGATAGTAGGGTGTATTGGACATTCCTGGCTCAGGAGGAGCCAGGAGGAGCGCCCCCCCCCCTAATTAGTATGCAAATTTTTTTTTTAATTACCCTAATTAATATGCAAATTTTTAATTACCCTAATTAATATGCAAATTTTTTTTAATTACCCTAATTAATATGCAAATTTTTTTTTTCATTTCAGGAGGAGCCCCCCCCCCGAGGTCTCGCCTGTGACACTTTACCCCCCCCCCCGACGACCCCCCCCCCGGACGACCCCCCCCCCCGAGGTCTCGTCTGTGACACTTTACCCCCCCCCCCGACGACCGACCCTCCCCCCCCAGGTCTCGTCTGTGACACTTTAAGGGGGGGGGGATATCGGTTACCATAGGTCGGATCTGAACAGAGCTAGCCCATCAACGCCTGCGGACAATAAAACTACCAGTGAATGCGAATTTTGATGAGAATATAATTGCAATTCTTTGGGTTAGAGCACTTGAAGGGGGGTGTATCGATACACCCCCCTTCAAGTACTCTACACCAAGGCAGCTGTTCACACAACCGACCGACGCGGTCGGTCCTGTCTGGGATGCAGCTGCTGTAACTGGGTCCCCAGCAGGAGGAGCGCGCGACCCCAGCAGGAGGAGCAGGAGCTGCGCCCGACCCCAGCAGGAGGAGCAGGAGCTGCGCCCGACCCCAGCAGGAGGAGCAGGAGCTGCACCCTACCCCAGCAGGAGCTGCGTCCGACCACAGCAGGAGGAGCAGGAGCTGCACCCAACCCAAGCAGGAGGAGCAGGAGCTGCGCCAGACCCCAGCAGGAGGAGCAGGAGCTGTGCCCGATCCCAGCAGGAGGAGCGCGCGACCCCAGCAGGAGGAGCAGGAGCTGCGCCCGACCCCAGCAGGAGGAGCAGGAGCTGCACCCTACCCCAGCAGGAGCTGCGTCCGACCCCAACAGGAGGAGCAGGAGCTGCGCCCGACCCCAGCAGGAGGAGCAGGAGCTGCACCCTACCCCAGCAGGAGCTGCGTCCGACCCCAGCAGGAGGAGCAGGAGCTGCACCCGACCCCAGCAGGAGGAGCAGGAGCTGCGCCCGACCCCAGCAGGAGGAGCAGGAGCTGCGCCCGACCCCAGCAGGAGGAGCAGGAGCTGCACCCGACCCCAGCAGGAGCTGCGCCCTACCCCAGCAGGAGGAGCAGGAGCTGCACCCGACCCCAGCAGGAGGAGCAGGAGCTGCGCCCTACCCCAGCGGGTAATGCAGCAGCGGGCAATGGATCCACATGCCGTTGATTCCCCGTTGTTTGGAGTACAGAACGTCGTCAAGATCTTGGGTAGTTGAAAACATTTTTGGTTCATGAACGTACTTGAACCTTTTGACAATACGCCATAGCCTCTTCTTATGGAAATGCTTCAAGGTGCAATCATCGTCGTCTTTTCGGTTGTAGAATTCACCACCTTCAAAGTAATCATCTTCATCGTCAAACGGTCTCTTCTTATTATTGCTATTCATTGTCGTTTCCGCTGCAACACATACATCCTCCAACTCGACGACTGTGATGTCACAATCCCACCTGGGAATGCGGATGCTCTAATTGACTGATGGCGCCAGACCCTTCCAGGAACCCATAATTATAGACCACCCGCGTCGAATTCCGAGCAATAGAACAATAGAACAAAACATCAGCAAAGGGGGTGTATCGATACACACCCCTTCAAGTACTGTAATCTAAGGCAGGTGTTCACGCAAAAAACCAACGCGTCGAGACCTGTCTGGGAATGCGGATGCTGTAATTGGATACTCCGACGGGAGTGCGACCGACCCTTGCAGGAACCCATATTTATAGACCACCCGCGTCGAATTCCGAGCAATAAATCACCAGTTGTCAAACACCCACGGTCTCATTCTTGTTCTAGTCTCCAACAATTCCTGACGCATGGGGGAGCGAAAATCTCCCCCCTAACCCATTATGTGTTAGGGGGAGCGAAAATCTCCCCCTAGTAATTAAATCAACAGAACACCAGTTGTCAAACACCCACGGTCTCATTCTTGTTCGGGAGTTTGAAGTGTGTAGTTGTGTAATAGTGTTGCTGTGTGACGTTCTGTCAGAGTGATCACCCGACGTTTTGACCTAACCTATAAAATGAACCACTTAACCGCCTATGTGTTTAATGATCAGCCTTTGTCTGTACTATTTGACAGCAGCGATAATCCATGGTTCAAAGCTAAGGATGTAGCTACAATATTGGGCTACGCTAACCCTAAAGAAGCAATCAGAGTACATGTTAGAGAAAAATATCGCAAAACAATTCCTGAAGTATGGGGGAGCGAAAATCTCCCCCTAACCTATAACGAGAAACATTCAATCTTTCTTAACGAGCCGGGATTATATTCGTTACTTATGAAATCTAAAATGCCCATTGCCGAGAAGTTTCAAGATTGGATCTTCGAAGAAGTTTTGCCATCCATTAGAAAAAATGGACAGCACAGACTTATAAACGAGAACCAACGGCTGCTACAATCACTTACAAAGTCGCTAACAAATAACCGAAAGCTAGATCAAACAAATTCCGAGTTTAAAACTACAAATGATATATTGTGTATGAAAAACCAATCCATGAATCAAACGCTGATCGAACAGAAACCTAAAGTGGCAGTGTTGCCTGAAGATGTAAATCTGAAGCATATATTTTGTGTGATGATTAGGGAAACCCTTCTAAAGCAGTACGGAGTTTGTGAATACAAGTGCATTCGAACACAGAAGAGGAATTTCAAACAAGCCTTGAAAAAAGCAAAGGAAGAAGGATTTACAATGTGCTATTGTAGAGAAAATGTCCCCAACGGCATAAACATAGTGAATAAGGCTAAGGAAGTGATGAAGAGTTACGGCATGCACATTGACTGCAGATACAACAACATCCTAACCTCGCACAATTTCATTAATATAGTTGAACATATCTTTGACAATGCATAGGTCTGCGCTTGTGGACTCGTTCCAGAACCTTCGACGCTAGTCAGGTAGTAACAGTCGATACGTGCTCCAAAGATGACCAGTGCGGATGACGCAAGAAAAGTAATCACCATATCAATGGCCAAAATACGTTATAAACGTAACAACATCCGAGAAAGGCTCGCAATCAAGTTAGTGTTGGATAGAGCGAGAGATGTGTTTGAGAGAAAATATCATATGAAACAGCATACTTATGAAAAAAACAAAAATATTGAATATCATGTGAAAGAATATAACTATGAAGAAAACAAAACAGACTGTTAAATTTAACGAGGAGCTAAATACACAGTACACTTATGAGCCCTGTGAGGATGTACAACAATTAACGTGGACTTGAATTACAACCGATGAAATGAGATTACGCATACAATTGTAATTGATGTTGAATGGGGAAATGAGCAATATAACCTGCTGTGACAAGACGTATCGCAACACATGTGCTCAGTTTACTTCAAGCATTGCTATTTCCAGTCGTCACATACAACATAATGCACATTGTGACTTAAGCATGAAAAGTGATCGATGCGTCAATGTACAAGTTACGTTGTTAATGAACTAACATACGATAAAGGTTCGTAGTCGAGTTATTCCCTCAAATTACACCAGATGAAATGATACCACGCATAACATTTCAATTGATGCTGAATGTTAGAATGATGCATCTAACTTGTTGTGTTTGGATGTATCGCAACACATGTGTGCAGTTTATTTCAAGCGTTGTTAGTACCATCTGGCACGTACGCCATAATGCATATTGAGACTGAAACAAGAATAGGGATCGATGCGTCAATGAACAAGCTACGATTTAACGTACTAACATTCGAGAAGTTTATTGTCATACTAAATACTCATTACACTTACGAGCTGCGTGAGGATGTACAACGGTTAACGTGAACTTAAATCACAACAGATGAAATGAGATTACGTCTACAATTGTAATTGATGTTGAATGTGAGAATGTGAAATCTAACCTGCTGTGACAAGACGTATCACAACGAATGTGCACAGTTTACTTTAAACGCTGTTATTACCAATCGTCCCGTACGCCATAATGCACATCGTGACTTAAGCAAGAAAAGTGATCGTCGTGTTAATGTACAAGTTATTTTGTTAACGAACTAACATACGATAAAGGCTCGAAGTCAAGTTATTCAGGCAACACTGCTTCTTTAGAGGTCTGTTCAGACAACATTTGAATCATGGTCTGGATCTCCTTACACAATATATATATATACATATAATTTTCTAGTTTTAAACTCCGAGGTAATTTGATCTAGTTTCTGTTATTTGTTAGTGGCTTTGTAAAGGATTGCAAAGACTGAAGTTTCTCGTTTCTATGTTTGTTGACTTGTATTGTTCACTAACTTGTGCTAGAAGTGCTTTTTTTATGATTAACGCAGCTCAAGATTTGAGCAACCTCTGTAACTATGAACCTAGGGTTGTTACTACTGTCATACAGAGCAGCTCCTATCTAGTTATTAAATACATAGGCGATGAAGATCGCTGTTAGTACCAGTTGTCACGTACAAGATAATGCACATTGCGGAAGAATAAAGAAGAGTGATCGATGTGTCGATGACCACTACTACTACTAGTACTACTGTTGCTACTATCGATATCGATGTGGTATAATGCATGCCTGCACTCACAGAGATTGGCAACTGTTTGGTATATGCGGATTTACCAACGTCATCTAAATTAATCAACATCGCGATCTAAATGTGGACTTTGTCGGTTAAATCATAATCAGTCGGCAACCAACACTCATACAAGATGGATTGTTTACGCAGAGTACCTCGTAAAAATGTAGCATCTCCCATTATTTTGGATTTTCAATGTTTCAAGGACAGCAATAGCGATTATATTCTGAAGGAAGTGTGTGACTTGGAATTGGCCAGTGGAACACTGCTAATGCATCATATCGCCAAATCACCATTCAGTCGAGATTTCCTATCACAAGAGAAACTACGTGAACGCTATTGGCTCACAAAACACTGTCACGGATTGGGATGGGCTCAAGGTGATATCTGGTATCATGAGCTAGAGGAAAAGTTACGTGCATGTATCGTCAAACGACCGATTGTCTATGTCAAAGGTACTGAGAAAATAGAGTTTGTACGATGCAATTTCATCACGGATCACTGTACTACTAATGTCATTGATATCAGCAATATTGGTTGCGGATCACTATCGTCAATCAACAGTCTACTATCAACAAACGCAGTGCGATGTCACCATCACAAGACAGCTCACACACGATGCGCTCTAACCAATTGTATAGCATTACGCGGTTGGTTACATCTATGTACAAATATCGATGATTCTGATGATGACGCTGACGAGCTAAACACCTCACAGTTACCATACTCACGCTCTTAAACTTACTACTAAAGGACATTTTTGGGGTTAAGTGAAATAAATAACACAGTGGTTATGTTCTGAACGTGGCTATAAGTATTGACTACGAACACTAATTTACAAATGTATTTACATAATCTTCAAGTTTTGCTTTACATAAACTCCAAAGGTGTGAATCTGCTATTGGCACCCCTCGGGCTGCGCTTCACCAAGCGATGGCGTTCTCCAAACCCGCCGTTGTAGCGCTCGATGTCGGTGTTGCTCAGGACCTCGTTGAAGCGCCTAGGCAGGTAGACTCGTAGAAAGAAGTTGTCCCCGACCTGCTCCTCCAGGATCACGATGATCGTCTCGCCAAAGGGTGTGGTGGCTCGCTCCATCGCAGTGATGAGATAGCCGCATTCCTCTCGGAGATCGGCTATCCTGGTCTACACCAGGAGCGGGAGTCAGACTTGCAGTTGTTGAGGATAGCTCTCAGGTCCACGGTTGCTGCAGTGCCGTTCACGCTCGGAAACTCTGACATGAAAGTGCTTCTGCTCGACATCTCTAGTAGTAGTTGGCCGGGCGCAGGTGTTCACACACACACACACACACACAAAAACCCGACGCGTCGCCCTCCTGTCTGGGAATGCGGATGCTCTAATTGACTGCTGGCGACACTCGTTGTTTCTTCCTCACAGCTCGCTTCTTCGACGTTGGTTGCGAAACTGCACTGCGTTGTGTAACAGTTTGAGTTAAGCCTGTAATTTTCGATACTCCTGTTGATTTATCGATCTACATGTTTTCCACTTTATCAACTACTTGTTTAACACTTTGGTGCATTTCACCATCTTTGTCCAAAAATAAACCGCACATGAACACCATATCTGTACCATCGTACATTTCCATTTTCAATAAAATTTGTGCTTTGTTTCCCGGGTTTTGAACAGCAAAAGTATTCCCATCCTCCATCCATGACGCTATGGGACAATCATCTGTTGGTTTTGGTACCCATCCTGGTTTCTTGGTTTCCACTTCGATGGGAGTTGGCCTCCTTCGTCTCTTGCAGGCAGTGATCGGTTTTACAGATGACGCCTGAGGTGATGTCAATGTCTGATCACTAGCATTATTGTTCATAACCTCAATCTCCTGAATAAACGATTTGATATAGTCGTCCGCAGAAGCGTAAGCGTCCATGTTCACGTCCTTACCGTGTGACTTCAACCGTACTACGGACTGGTGGTGCGTCTGCTCACCCTTGAAGTAAACTGTATGCACTCGCTGTGACACATCTTGTTGCAATAGGTTAGATGTTTGATTTTTTCACCCAACATTAGTTCCAACGGTCTGCGGAATCTCATTTCATCTATTGCGATTTGAGTCCACGTTAATTGTTGTACATCCTCACAGGGCTCATAAGTGTACTGTGTATTTAGCTCCTCGTTAAATTTAACAGTCTGTTTTGTTTTCTTCATAGTTATATTCTTTCACATGATATTCAATATTTTTGTTTTCTTCATAAGTATGCTGTTTCATATGATATTTTCTCTCAAACACATCTCTCGCTCTATCCAACACTAACTTGATTGCGAGCCTTTCTCGGATGTTGTTACGTTTATAACGTATTTTGGCCATTGATATGGTGATTACTTTTCTTGCGTCATCCGCACTGGTCATCTTTGGAGCACGTATCGACTGTTACTACCTGACTAGCGTCGAAGGTTCTGGAACGAGTCCACAAGCGCAGACCTATGCATTGTCAAAGATATGTTCAACTATATTAATGAAATTGTGCGAGGTTAGGATGTTGTTGTATCTGCAGTCAATGTGCATGCCGTAACTCTTCATCACTTCCTTAGCCTTATTCACTATGTTTATGCCGTTGGGGACATTTTCTCTACAATAGCACATTGTAAATCCTTCTTCCTTTGCTTTTTTCAAGGCTTGTTTGAAATTCCTCTTCTGTGTTCGAATGCACTTGTATTCACAAACTCCGTACTGCTTTAGAAGGGTTTCCCTAATCATCACACAAAATATATGCTTCAGATTTACATCTTCAGGCAACACTGCCACTTTAGGTTTCTGTTCGATCAGCGTTTGATTCATGGATTGGTTTTTCATACACAATATATCATTTGTAGTTTTAAACTCGGAATTTGTTTGATCTAGCTTTCGGTTATTTGTTAGCGACTTTGTAAGTGATTGTAGCAGCCGTTGGTTCTCGTTTATAAGTCTGTGCTGTCCATTTTTTCTAATGGATGGCAAAACTTCTTCGAAGATCCAATCTTGAAACTTCTCGGCAATGGGCATTTTAGATTTCATAAGTAACGAATATAATCCCGGCTCGTTAAGAAAGATTGAATGTTTCTCGTTATAGGTTAGGGGGAGATTTTCGCTCCCCCATACTTCAGGAATTGTTTTGCGATATTTTTCTCTAACATGTACTCTGATTGCTTCTTTAGGGTTAGCGTAGCCCAATATTGTAGCTACATCCTTAGCTTTGAACCATGGATTATCGCTGCTGTCAAATAGTACAGACAAAGGCTGATCATTAAACACATAGGCGGTTAAGTGGTTCATTTTATAGGTTAGGTCAAAACGTCGGGTGATCACTCTGACAGAACGTCACACAGCAACACTATTACACAACTACACACTTCAAACTCCCGAACAAGAATGAGACCGTGGGTGTTTGACAACTGGTGTTCTGTTGATTTAATTACTAGGGGGAGATTTTCGCTCCCCCTAACACATAATGGGTTAGGGGGGAGATTTTCGCTCCCCCATGCGTCAGGAATTGTTGGAGACTAGAACAAGAATGAGACCGTGGGTGTTTGACAACTGGTGATTTATTGCTCGGAATTCGACGCGGGTGGTCTATAAATATGGGTTCCTGCAAGGGTCGGTCGCACTCCCGTCGGAGTATCCAATTACAGCATCCGCATTCCCAGACAGGTCTCGACGCGTTGGTTTTTTGCGTGAACACCTGCCTTAGATTACAGTACTTGAAGGGGTGTGTATCGATACACCCCCTTTGCTGATGTTTTGTTCTATTGTTCTATTGCTCGGAATTCGACGCGGGTGGTCTATAATTATGGGTTCCTGGAAGGGTCTGGCGCCATCAGTCAATTAGAGCATCCGCATTCCCAGGTGGGATTGTGACATCACAGTCGTCGAGTTGGAGGATGTATGTGTTGCAGCGGAAACGACAATGAATAGCAATAATAAGAAGAGACCGTTTGACGATGAAGATGATTACTTTGAAGGTGGTGAATTCTACAACCGAAAAGACGACGATGATTGCACCTTGAAGCATTTCCATAAGAAGAGGCTATGGCGTATTGTCAAAAGGTTCAAGTACGTTCATGAACCAAAAATGTTTTCAACTACCCAAGATCTTGACGACGTTCTGTACTCCAAACAACGGGGAATCAACGGCATGTGGATCCATTGCCCGCTGCTGCATTACCCGCTGGGGTAGGGCGCAGCTCCTGCTCCTCCTGCTGGGGTCGGGTGCAGCTCCTGCTCCTCCTGCTGGGGTAGGGCGCAGCTCCTGCTGGGGTCGGGTGCAGCTCCTGCTCCTCCTGCTGGGGTCGGGCGCAGCTCCTGCTCCTCCTGCTGGGGTCGGGCGCAGCTCCTGCTCCTCCTGCTGGGGTCGGGTGCAGCTCCTGCTCCTCCTGCTGGGGTCGGACGCAGCTCCTGCTGGGGTAGGGTGCAGCTCCTGCTCCTCCTGCTGGGGTCGGGCGCAGCTCCTGCTCCTCCTGTTGGGGTCGGACGCAGCTCCTGCTGGGGTAGGGTGCAGCTCCTGCTCCTCCTGCTGGGGTCGGGCGCAGCTCCTGCTCCTCCTGCTGGGGTCGCGCGCTCCTCCTGCTGGGATCGGGCACAGCTCCTGCTCCTCCTGCTGGGGTCGGGCGCAGCTCCTGCTCCTCCTGCTTGGGTTGGGTGCAGCTCCTGCTCCTCCTGCTGGGGTCGGACGCAGCTCCTGCTGGGGTAGGGTGCAGCTCCTGCTCCTCCTGCTGGGGTCGGGCGCAGCTCCTGCTCCTCCTGCTGGGGTCGGGCGCAGCTCCTGCTCCTCCTGCTGGGGTCGCGCGCTCCTCCTGCTGGGGACCCAGTTACAGCAGCTGCATCCCAGACAGGACCGACCGCGTCGGTCGGTTGTGTGAACAGCTGCCTTGGTGTAGAGTACTTGAAGGGGGGTGTATCGATACACCCCCCTTCAAGTGCTCTAACCCAAAGAATTGCAATTATATTCTCATCAAAATTCGCATTCACTGGTAGTTTTATTGTCCGCAGGCGTTGATGGGCTAGCTCTGTTGGTTGTAGCGTTACCCTGCTCAACTCTTGTATTAATTATCAAAAGTACGTCATGTGGGTACTCAAAATACTCGGCTTGAAGAGGGGATTCCGAAAATGCATTATAAAAAAGGTCAAAAGTGCGGTGCGGGCCCTTTTTTTTGTAAACATCATCCAAAGTGTACGATGTGGGTACTCAAATGACTCGGCTTGACTAGACGAACAAGAATCTGCAATCAGAATTCAGATCCGACCTATGGTAACCGATATCCCCCCCCCCCTTAAAGTGTCACAGACGAGGCCTTTGGGGGGGGGTCGGTCGTCGGGGGGGGGGGTAAAGTGTCACAGACGAGACCTCGGGGGGGGGGGTCGTCGGGGGGGGGGTCGTCGGGGGGGGGGGTAAAGTGTCACAGGCGAGACCTCGGGGGGGGGGGCTCCTCCTGATTGATGTACCGGGGGGGGGGCTCCTCCTGAAATGAAAAAAAAAATTTGCATATTAATTAGGGTAATTAAAAAAATTTGCATATTAATTAGGGTAATTAAAAATTTGCATATTAATTAGGGTAATTAAAAAAAAAATGTGCATACTAATTAGGGGGGGGGCGCTCCTCCTGGCTCCTCCTGAGCCAGGAATGTCCAATACACCCTACTTCTGATGCTCCTGGTTTGATTTACCTGCAAAGCTGGGAATACAATTTTGCGCATTATAATGTTAGGAGAAAGTCCAGACAGGCTTGAAAGTAGGCGTGAGGTTGCTGGGAATGATTAAAGTATTCTAACAATGGAATAACAGGCTTTTCTAGTGTAAAACCCCCGTAAGACAACGTACTGTGTTTATTCGAAATACATTTATTCCAATATTTATTGAAATCTGAAAACAGTGATTTTTTGGCTGTTCTGATGCTCCTGGTTTCATTTACCTGCAAAGCTGGGAATACAATTTTGCGCATTATAATGTTAGGAGAAAGTCCAGACAGGCTTGAAAGTAGGCGTGAGTTGCTGGGGATGATTAAAGTACTCTAACAATTGAATAACAGGCTTTTCTAGTGTAAAACCCCCGTAAGACAACGTACTGTGTTACTTCGAAATACATTTTCTTTAATAACTCGGTAAATATTTAAGCTATAATGACGAGAGAGGGCTTAAAACTTTTGCCTCACTAATCCCCATCTTTTTAACTTCATTCATTTCACATACGGGGATTTTCTGACCCTTTTTGGGCCCAAAAACTCGAAATTTGAAAGATCAATTCCCAAAAAACTTATTTAGAGTGTCCCGATTGTTTTGCCCAACGAACTTGTCCAACTGATTACATAAAGGAACGTCCCTACTAAATTTGAAGAAAATCGGACAAAAATTGCGACCACGAGCGTTCAAACACACATATATAAATATCTCTCTCTCTCTATATATATATATATATACATATATATACATATATATACATATATATATAAAGTTTTCAACGACCCCCCAAAACGTGTTCAGGGGGTCACGTTAGGAACTTCTATGGTGGTCCCGGGCTTAAGTTTCACCGTGCGGGTCATGCTAATAGTTCACTTTCCAAAGGAAATTCACTAATAAGTAAATAATACCCCCGTCACAGCAAACCTGCGTACTCAGCGAATTTCCAATGCAAATATGTGGGTATCACTACTACCTAGAGCCATTTACCAAGTTTCACAAAAATACATTCATTAATAAGTGATATATAGCATTTTATTTATTCTCCATAAGATAACATTATAAATGAGTACGCAGGTTTGCTGCAAGAAGGAAGATAAGATATGTTTTTTTTGCAATTATCAATATAACTCAACCAGGTGAAGCTACATACCAAGTTTTATTATTTTAGGTTCATAACTAAGGGAGATATAAATCTTTACTTATTCTCCATATGAACAACATGGGGGCCGAGTATGCAGGTTTGCTGCTACCGGGAAAAATCAACAAAAAACTTCTTTTTGTGCTATTATCAATATACCACAACTAGTTTAAGCCACATACCAAGTTTCATCAATATACATACATAAATAATCAAAACATAACATTTTATTTAGCCTATTCTCCATAAGGATAACATTGGACAACGTACTGTGTTTAGCACTTTGAATATCACTGCAACGGTTGGACGTAAAACAATTAAAACGCCAAAATGATTGTTTTGTAGAGCTAAACTGATTGGTAGAAAGAAATGTGGAGTTTTTAGTGAAATTATCTGAGGAAAATCTAAAAACCGTATTCCCATAAGATTAACATGGGAAATTTTATGGACACATTTTTTGACTTTTCTCCACAACCACTAAACCTAGCTTAATGATTAAAAATACTAAATTGTTTGTTTTTTAAGCTCTACAAAATGACTATAACCAAAATCTAGTGTTTTTTAAATTTTAGGGTAAAAAGTTCAAAAAACTGATTTTTGGAAAATTTTAAACCCCCATAAAACCCCCTTCCCATAAACCGATCAATCTGGTTTTCAAACTTAAAGTCATAAATGTTACCCTCCACATTTGTGCCAAATTTCATAAAAATCGGGTGCTTCTTTTAAAAGTTATCGCGGTGACGGACACACACACACACACACACACACACACACACACACACACACACACACACACACACACACACACATACATATATATATATATATATATAAATATTAGAAAATAAAAATTTAACTGAGCACCCTTTTTAAAATCTTTTAATAAAGCTACATGTTTCGGCACTTAAGGCCATTTTCAAGCTAGACTTAATCTAACATGATTTATTAATTTTTGTAAAGCTGATCAAATAAAAACATACTAAATTATTTCTAAAATATCATATGTTTTTTAATTTTGAGGAAAGGTTTTAAATAATAATAGCAGCCCTATACTGTGAATTGTTTAGTAACATATATATATATATATATATATATATATATATATATATATATATGTTACTAAACATACGAATAGTGTTTTTGGCATCTGGGGACCTCAAAAAAAAAGTTATCATGGTCTCGGGCTTAAGTCTTACCATGCCACCTACGGTAATAGCTTCTTCCCTATAGGGGAAATTCGCTAAAAGGGAAATTTGGATAATTGAGGCATTGCACAAGTCGATTGCCAAAGTTTCGTGTTGGATGATTTTGGTAGGTTATCTTGCCTTAAAATTAGTAGAAATCATTTATCGTGCCTTTTAACCGCCTCGACGTGATATTGGGGAATCAAAACGCATCTAATAAGTAAATTCGTATTTCAATTATTTACTAATGATTTCGTAATACAATCACAGTTACTAAGGGGAATCACATCAACATCAACTTCCACTTACAATCCAACCACACCCATCGGGACTATTTAACCTCATAAAAATTAAGGACAAAACCTATAAACATGTGTTCCTAAGTACTTAGTTTGTAATCTGTCAGAGTGTATATGTTTTTAATAAATATATATTTTGACTAAAACTTGATGCCACATGTATTATACACCAAGAACCCTAAATTTACACTGAGTTTTACGTTTTTAGATTTTAATGATTAAAAATTTCTGAAGCTTTTAGTTTTTAAAGCTAAACATCTTAACACAACAAAACATATCTGTATTCCATAAAAAGTGCAAAATGAGAAGCCTAAAAAGACGGTATGATTTCAAAGATTTCAAATGTCACGCAATATGCATTTTTTTAAATAAAAGTGTGCTACTCCTTGGTGATTTGTACAGTAAACAAAAAACAGTGTGGCGTCCTGTACAGACCGAGTAATGACATTGGGAGCCGTGGGCGCTGGGGGCGCCATGTGGGGCTCCGTTCGTCCACGACATGCGGCATGTGTCGTTCAATCTGGTTATCATTGCCTGTGTCTGACAGTTGATATGTCAAACCGAGACACTTGGTTCCCAGTGATATAGGGCAACTGTTAAAAACACATATCCTAAAGCACTCATTATGTAATAGATTCATACATACATTTGATAAAAGCTATGTAAAAGTGAACAATAAGGTACTCTGCAGTCTAATATAAGGCCGGAGTTTCTCAGGATGTTTGTCTGATTTGTTTACAAGGTAAAGGAACCAATCCCGGATAAGCGAAACTCAAATAACCACAGGACCAATAATGTAGACCTCGAACAGTCAGATTACATTTTGAGGGGCAAATCCAGCACACGTCTACTTAAATAATATATAGTCCTTTTTACTTATTAGTTTACTATTTTATTATTTTACTTATAAAGTACATGGTTAGTTATTATCAACAGATTGATGACTTTTTCGGTAAAACAATATATCGAATTTCAATTAAAATGTTTATCCAATGTATAAGTTGTATTTCAAAATTTTATATATAATATATATTTTTTTAATATTTATAAAAGATTGGTAAAGCTTTAAATGTCCTTATTATTGTTTATGTCTGACTTCTACATCATTAAACAAATATTTTTTTCATATAGTTCGATAAATCCCTTCAGTTTAATAAAAAAATGTTTTCAATTGTAAGCATAGCAATAAGTATCATGTATAACTAAATATATATTGCCCTAAGATTTAAAGGTTTCTGTTTAAGTACAGCTGTTTATAAATCAGAAACGTAGGGCACTTGTTTGCTATAAACCAAACAATGTGTTTCAGTTTGGATATATAGTCGGGGCAGAAAAAGGCTTTCTTCATGTTCATTGTAGACGACGCTCTCCATGTTAATAACACATCACTTCTCCGTCTCTTTTGTTGCATGTTCGTCTATCACAGTCTTTCTTTTGCTTTATTCTCCTGGAATAAATGCATAAGCTAGGAAATGTGAAAGTGCCAAGTACATGTTAAAAATTTGGTATTGCTATTGGCACAGTAAATGTTTTTCTAGGAAACAGAATTTTTATTTAAATAAAATGTTCTTTATGTAGCTATTATTATTATTATTATTATTAATAATATTGATATTAATTGGTGAATATTATCTTGAAGCTGTAAGAGAAGCTTACTTTAAACCCAAATACCTTTACCTTATTAACATAACACTATACTTAGAAATTAGTCAATACAAATACAACTAATAGAGTTATTGAATTTGGATTAAACCTCCTCAAGTAGCATTAACAATGCACAATGCCTTAACAATTTTAGGAAAAATGTGCACTTTAAATGTCCATCTCACACCTCTTTACTAACTATAAAACTTGTTACTGTTATTTTAATTTTTAAAATAATTGACTCTTTTACATAACACATGATCACATTAACTGCATCTGACTAAAACTAATTTATTTCGGGAATAATGTATGTACAGTGAAATAATATTTATGTAACGAGAACTCAGGTTTTAAGTGAGTTCCCATTTGCTAGATTGCTGTTTGAACGGTTTTTTACATTTACGCATTTATACGTTTTATTTTTATACCGTCTCCATAAGAATGTTTGACTCTGACTGATTAAGACCAACACATAAGCTAGCTGGCTATACAGGGTTTTCATAAAATAATTGTGGGGTTTAAACTGTCTATGATAAAACTGCTTTGAGACAAATCCAACATTTCATATTGGTACCCCTATCTGGCCTTCTCGTCAGACGTTAGTGACGATGATGTTCCTACTACCTCTCCTTCACCCCGGTCTGCTTACTACTGCCTACTCGGCAGACGTTAGTGACGATGATGTTCCTACTACCTCCCCTTCACCCCGGCCTGCTTACTACTGCCTACTCGTCAGACGTTAGTGACGATGATGTTCCTACTACTTCCCCTTCACCCCGGCCACTTAGTACTGCCTACTCGTCAGTCGTTAGTGACGATGATGTTCCTACTACCTCCCCTTGACCCCGGTCCACTTACTACTGCCTACTCGTCAGACGTTAGTGACGATGATGTTCCTACTACCTCCCCTTCACCCCGGTCTGCTTACTACTGCCTACTCGGCAGACGTTAGTGACGATGATGTTCCTACTACCTTCCCTTCATCCCGGCCTGCTTACTACTGCCTACTCGTCAGACGTTAGTGACGATGATGTTCCTACTACTTCCCCTTCACCCCGGCCACTTAGTACTGCCTACTCGTCAGTCGTTAGTGACGATGATGTTCCTACTACCTCCCCTTGACCCCGGTCCGCTTACTACTGCCTACTCGTCAGACGTTAGTGACGATGATGTTCCTACTACCTCCCCTTCACCCCGGTCTGCTTACTACTGCCTACTCGTCAGACGTTAGTGACGATGATGTTCCCACTACCTCCCCTTGACCTCGGTCCACTTACTACTGCCTATTCGTCAGACGTTAGTGACGATGATGTTCCTACTACCTCCCTTTCACCCCGGTCCGCTTACTACTGCCTACTCGTCAGACGTTAGTGACGATGATGTTCCCACTACCTCCCCTTGACCTCGGTCCGCTTACTACTGCCTACTCGTCAGACGTTAGTGACGATGATGTTCCTACTACCTCCCCTTCACCCCGGTCCGCTTACTACGGCTTACTCGTCAGACGATGGTGAGACGACGTTCCTACTATCTCCCCTTGACCTCGATCCACTTACTACTGCCTACTCGTCAGTCGTTAGTGACGATGATGTTCCTACAACTTCCCCTTCACCCCGGTCCGCTTACTACTGCCTACTCGTCAGACGTTAGTGACGATGATGTTCCTACTACCTCCCCTTCACCCCGGTCCGCTTACAACTGCCTACTCGTCAGACGACAGTGAGATGACTATACTGATATGTTGTTTTATACAAAATATTTAATTACGTTTATAAAACGTAGATTCGTATATTAGGGGTGCCAACAACCAATAGAGGAAATTTTATTTTAGAATATTGGTATGGTGCTTATAGTATAGTGGTACTTAATAAACGAGTTGTCCTGGCTCAGAACATCAAAACATAAAAGATACCATAACGAATCGCATTTATTTATTCATTCTCGCCACTCGTTAAAGGTGTTTTTGGGGTTGAATTTAGAAAATAAATTTTACAAAAATAAAACGCACTTAATGCCAATCGTGCGGGATTTTAATCTATTTAAGGCCAATTTGAAAGTACCGATTCACTGCAATAATTTTTATTTACTGGAATTTAGACCTAATTCCTTTCGCCAAGCAATAAAATAAATACTGCTGGCTCCCAGGAGAGATTTACCGAACTAAATGTAAGATAAGAAGAGTAGACGGCAGTAGAAATGTGACAATAATTATACGGAGTTCAGACGACCGGCTAGACTTTGCTTACCACTATAGCTACGATATTTAACACCTACGTGGCTCTCAGTTATGATAACGTGTACCCTACGTGGTTATTTACTACGGCGCGTCACAGATTGGGATCATCTTCTATAACTCCTTGGGCCGATAAAATAAAATAAAAAATCCTTACGTACGTAAACTTCCTGAAATCGTCGACACACAATACTCTTATCACTTAATTAAGTCAGCATAAAATATACCAGTAAGGATTCCTACTTAAACTATTTTATACAGTGACGGTCAGTAGCTCTTCATATCTTCGTTACACCAGGAATAACCCAAATTTGGTATTCCGGTCCTCGTCTTCGATGAGCGAATTTGTACCGGGGTTAACCGTTACGTTTAAATGTATCCGTGTCCGTACTATTTTAAAATTAAATTTAGGAAAATAATAAAACTCGATTAATTAATTTCTTTCTTATTTTATTTCAAACTCGTAACTATTCTGTTAGGTAGCTACTCAAGCAAAGCAAACTAGCAAGTTAGCAAAATCAAGCAAGCAGACAAGCCGTAACGTGACACAACATGCAGGAAAATTCAGGCGTTATGCGCCACCGGCGTGGGCGTAATTTAAGTTTTGTAAATTAACTTCTGAGAAAAATTAGCCACAAATCTACGGGAAAAAAGCGTACTTCGAATAGCTACACTATCAAGGTTGAAACAGCTACATAAATGGCAAAAAATATTAGCGAGCGTTAGTAAGCGAACCTGTCGCGGCGTGAGTCACGCAATAACGACGCTTAATTTAATTTAAATAAAAGCAAGCTGCAAGCTGAAAACAAATCGTTAAAAATAGCTAATCTACTTCTATTTACGTAAAAGGGCCGTCAAACTTACCAAAACGAAGACAACACCGTCGATGCTGGTCGACACCAAGCGATTCGCGTGTATAAAGGAGCAGGACGACCGACACGAGACGGCAATCGGGGGCGGACTGTCTGCTGCTCCTGCCTTCGGCGTCGCTAGAGGATCATCGCAGCGCCCCTGCCGGCGACCGAGGGAAGCGATTTCCTCCAGGTCGCGATTCAGTTCGTTTAATGCTTCCCTTGCTTTTGTCTTCGTGATAAGAACAAAGAAGGTTCTGAGCAAATTGTTGCCGACGTATAAAATGTTTAACCGAATTTCACCAAAATATAATTTTGAATTTAATATCGATTGCATTTTGGAATTTAACATATCCCTTAATTTAAATTAATATTTCATTAAACTTGTATCATATTTGTTTTTCAACAAAATATTACCCCCCTAAAAAAATGGACCTTACAAAATACACCAACAAATGAATAACAGGCTTTTCTAATGTAAAACCCACAAGACAACGTAATGTGTTTGGTCTATGCACAATTTCTTTAATAAACTCGGTAAATATGTATGATAGGATGACGAGAGAGGGCTTAAAGGTTTTCCCTCACTAATCCACATCTTCGGGGCTTTTCTTACCCTTTTTGGGCTCAAAAACTCGAAATTTGAAAGATTAATCCCCAAAAAAGGGTTTGGAGTTTTCAGATTGTTTTGCCCAACGAACTTATCCAACTATCCAACTGATTATAGAAAGGAACGTCAATACCAAATTTGAAGTAAATCGGACAAAAGATCCGACCGCTAAAGTGCAAACACACACACACACACACACACACACACACACACACACATATATATATATACAGTTTCGAACGAACGGTGTTTTTGGGGTCTGGGGACCTCAAAACGAAAAGTTATCATAGTCCCGGTTCTTACCATGCCAACTACGGGAATACCTTCTTCCCTATAGGGAAAATTCGCTAAAGGAGCGAGGGAGGAATATTAAGAATGTCTCGGGCATTCGAATACTTTCAATGGACAGCAAAGCGAGACGTAAAAATGTGAAGATCAATTGTCCTTTTCACTTTCTTGCAACTGCATTATTTACCGCCAATATTTTAAAACTTGTTTTAAATTAGATAAATGAATGGGAAAGTTAATTTACTAACATATTTTAAATCTGATAAATGTTAATACATTATTTTTATATATTTCGTAATTTATTGTTCAATAAATATGGTTATGAAAAACTTGTGGACACAACAGTTTTATTGCTTTGAGGTAAATACTTTGTTACAGTCGCATATTAATAGTTCGTAGATAAGTTTTAGAAGAAAGAAGCCCAAATTACAAGACAGACCATTATTTTTTAAAAGTCCAAACCAAAACGGGAGGATGCGGATTGCTTCCCCCTGGATGGCCGCGCGAGCGACATACGCATTGCTCCCCCTGCCAACCGGGTATGATTTTAACGACCGACAACGTACCTACTGCTCCCCCATGACCTTGCTGGAATGCTTGTCCGTATTTCTGATCCTGACTGTACCTATATAAACCAAAGCCCGAATCAATGGTTAAGTGTTTAAAAATTAATTATGTTTACATCATATCTAGATCGTATTTACAATAAAGAATACTTTCTCCATGAGAATAACGAATATTTCAAGGATTTCCGTCGATACTTTGCTTTTAAAAAAAATATGTAGTGGAAAAAAACAATTTTGGCCTCATTTAACGTTGTAAATACCATAATTGTAAAATTTAAATTCATCAACAGCTGCGTTTACGTCAAGAGAACAATTACAAATTAAGATTGATATGAAATTAAATGAAATGAACACAAATTATATGAAATGATGAATGTATTATTTAAGTGCCGTAGCTTTAAGCACAGTCAGGGCAAAAATTGGGCTTTGTTATTTCACCACGACCAGGGGGGAGCAATACGTATGTTGTCGCTCTATCAAATCAAACCGGTTTGGCAGGGGGAGCAATGCGTATGCAGCCAACCAAAACTGCCATGTGAAAAACAAACACTGATACCCCCAGTAGTGTTCCTTGATAAACCATTCTTATCTAATCATCTTAGATCGTAGATAAAAGTAAAAACAATTTTCTACCTTGTACCATAATGCTATGAGTTTGAGGCTGAATTTTAAACCCTTTTTTAAGTAACGGACGAAGTTTTGTCCAATATAAACATAGTGGACAAGTTAGTGCATAAGTTTAGGGCATAAGCTAAGTTGAACAAAATGATTGACTGTGAATTAAACTGTGTGTTATTGTTATGGACTATTATTATGTCATACATTTTGGGTGATTATTATTAGCCTACTTCAACCAAAACTTTGAACGTATCCCAAAGAACAGGGTTCTTGGAGGCAGGCGTACGCCCAATAAACCATCACACTTCCCGAACAACCATATACCTCATATTTTAAAATTATGGGGTGATAATGAGTGGTCCTACATGCAGCAAACCTGCATACTCAGTCTTAATGTTTTTATTATGGAGAATAAATGAAATGTCTTATTTCGCTTATTTGTGAACATGCTTTGATGAAAGTTGGTAAGTGGCTTCATGATGTAATGAAGTACAATTTGAAAATCACTGAATATGCAGGTTTGCTGCAACGAGTGTGTTTAGTTTTACTAGGAAATATGTTATCCAAACGTGTGAAACAACATAACATAAACACAATCAAAAATCAATCACAACAAAATTCAAAATAATAAGAAAATATAATTAATATAATTCTTATTTAAACAAACAAACAATTTCTGTGGTACATTATCTTATGTTGTCGTCTGATAAGAACTAATTTAAACTATTTTCGTATGAATCAGTACGGTAAGAGAATACCTAATCCAAATGTTATATTCATAAGTGTACCAATCGGAAATAAAAACCCTGATCCTTGCCAATTTTGGTAACTGTAGTTTTTGTCATATATCATGTTTTGATGTCTTTGTGGATTGAATCCCCAAGCAATATAAATCACAGCCCCGGAGTCAAAACTATAGAACTAAAGTTTACAGCCAATCCTATTGCAGGATGCAGGTGCACGGTATTATATCTGCTCGGGTTTTATATCTTTCCGATTTAACCGCTGACACTGCCTGTTAATGGATTGTTTTGTACCCTGTCCGACTACTAATAGCATTCTTTTATACTCTTATTGTTTGTTATTGTGGTCTTGTAAGGGGTCTCTGCTCACGTTGCACATTAAACCTAAGACCACGTCGTATATTGCTAATGGAGCCTACTTATACGGATCAGGGTTTTATAACAAGATGTCTTTATATATTCATATCAACCGTAGAATGACTGAATCAGCAACCATATAATTTTATAAATAGACTATATACTGGATTTTTAGCTTTTAAATATTCTGATTTATATAAGGCATCATATGTTATTTTCTGCAAACACGATTTTATTACATGCACTACCAGTTGCACGTGTTACATTTCTAAACCTTATGTTATTTTTATACTTATTCCCAAATTATTAACTTTCACTCTTACAAATTATTGTTAGATTACGCTATAAATATATTCGTAATAAACTTAAGCCATACAAATATTTATTTTATTGATTTTTGTCTAGGTAAAGATTTGTCAGTTAAAGATTCCTTTTAAAGCTTTTAAAAGCTTAAAGATTCCTTAAAGATAGCTTTTAAAGCTCGGAAACAATACATCATTTGATATGCTTTACCCTGGGCTACTTATCAGTGCAAATGCTGAATCCGTCCCTACTACAATAGGGCGACATAAGCAGATTTACCTACTCAGTATCATATTAAACGTAAATTCATCTCTCTGGCATTCGTCACTTTGTAGAACTTCCTTATTCTTTATGGTAAAAATCGTCAACATTATAACGGATTTTCTGTTTATGGCTCACAATAAAAACACCGATGTAGTTTCATTACTGAAGGCTCAGAGCCAGGATTATTTTTGTAACGTAAAATTTGTTGTTATAGTGTTCTTTTTACAGCTTTCAAAATTTTAAATTATTTTCGTCACAAGACAATAAACTCATTCTTAATATGTCAATTACTTTCGTCAAAGTCTTTCAAGCTTAAAAACTAGTTTGTTTCATATTTTAGGTTATAATTTGATCGCAATCTAACAGAGCTTGTAATTATTAAAATATATTTTTTCAGCATTGTGCATTGGTCCTGTAAAATTAACAACTGTAAATAAACACAAAAAGTGAAAAACTTAGTTTATGGAATTTAATAGTGCTTTTATTAATTAACATTAAACTTGCTACTTTTAGAACTACTTATATGCTTTACATGGTTTTGATTTAAAATAATACTATCGAAATTTAAATTAAACCAATAATTTAATTAAAACTAGTTAAGGCGAGTAGAACCTAAAACCTTATGCTGAATTTTTAGCAGCATGGGATGGTCGACGCCTGAGGGAGCTGGATGTGCAGTGTGTTTAGCAATAGGAAGATGTAAGTCATACACGCAGCCAGTACATGTAAACTCTCCATGTTACGGAGCTGGGCTAGACTTTGATGTAGGTTTGGTATCGTGCGGTCTTTCCTCCATTTCAGTAACACTAGAAAACATCCTTTTTCCTTAATGCAAAAAATAAATGTGACAAGACATTGCTATTATTAACACACAAGTTATTATTTTTCATTTTCATGAACTCGAAACAAAAACTACAGTTTAAAATTAAATAACATATTTTATGTAAATTTTCTTCTGATTTATTTATATACAGGTAAGTTTACCTATAAACTACAAAGGGACGTTTTGTTTCCATTAATAAATAATGATGGCGCGTTATATTTGATTTTAAATTAAACCATAAATGTTTATAATTAAGAGAGACATCAAGTATTCATATAAATTGGAAAGATTGTTTTACTACTTTCCCAGAAAGCAAATTGTTTTTAAAAACTCCTCAAAGGTATTTTTTTTGTTTAACCTGGAAATGGGAACGAGATTGCTGTTGTTTTCGTTTGGTATAGCCATATCATAATGGGACAAAAAATTGTTGTGAAGAAGGGGCGTACGATCAAAAAACAATCAACGAGTCACAATCCAGGTAATCTGCCTTACATTGGACAAACAACGAAACGCATTTCTTTGGTTCTCGATCAATACACAGTAAATGCTGATTCTGGCGTTACATATATAACCTCTGGAAAATAGAAGTTTTCAAGGCATTTTGTTTTACTACATACTAGCTGTTACCCGGCAGACGTTGTCATGCTTTTGACTACTGCAAACTAAAAGTCAAGATCACCAAGGTCACCTGTTCAAGTAAACATGCCATTAGCTTTTATGTAAATAACAATATCTTTCCATAAGGTTTATATGGGAACCCTTTTGGGCCTCTTGGGAGGATCCCAATTGAGTTAGGACGAAATGAATGGCTTAAAAACCTTCTCTGTGAAATTTTACACACACATATTTATATATATATATATATACAGTATATATATACCAAGTTGCATGGCAAACGTTCCAACGGTGTCCGAGTCCATAAATTTCAAATATATATAAAAACAAACAAACCAACATAATTTTTTATAAATATACAAAACTATTACATTTAGATTATCCCAAACTAAGGAACGAAACTAATTAGAGGTATATAGACTTGGCAAATATTTGAATGAAGGAGTGGTGCCTATACCTATGATTAGGACCCAATCTCTGAATTAAAGTTTAAAAATACCACTTATTTAGTAGTTTTCATTAACTCTCCGAGCTTGTATCTTTGTGGTAAATCGTTTCAACTAGTCCTAGTCCAAACACACACAAAACATAACTAGATTAAGCACTGTGATATATTCGTTGTATGATATATTGGAACTGTGATTAAATTCCTCATGTCACTAGTTCAATGGTTTTGTTGTGTTAGTCAAAGATAACAACAATATGAATATTAATATACCGTTACATATGTTCTAAATACACATTAAGACATGAAGTATGCCTATAAATGGTCTGGCAACTATTTTTTACGATTATATTGAATTTTATTAATTCGTTGACTCCAACGGGAAATATATTACCGTATATGTAATTTATATTACAGTAACCATCATCACATGCAGATGGCTTTAAATCCTAGTTAATCGTTAATGCTGCAATAAATAAGACCTTTCGATAAACAACATCAATTCAATAATAATGACTACAGCAAAATTATAATATAAATATTATGATAGTAATGATAAATTAACAACAATCACAACAATATTGGTAAGAACCAAACTAGTGTTTGAATGGTATGCTGGTTTGAGTATTTCTCCTGTTTAAGCAGATAAGTCATAATTCACTTACTTGATGTTTCAATATACAATATAACTGACAAACAATAAATAATATCGATAAACAAATAGCTAAAAAAACTACTAAAACTTATTGATGAAAATAAAATAAAATATAGTAAGTGGAATAACAATTTAAAATGCCGTAATATTATTTAACAAAGATTAATTAGTCAGCAAGAATTACAATTGATTTTCTTTGGAAATATTCTTGGGTGTGTCTCAGTGGGGTGACACTATGTTCCCTAGTCTTTTGATGACGCTGTTCATCACGAAATTTGTACTCAAATGGCGTCAGCTGAAGAGAACCTTTGATCTAGACCCCGTTGGGCATCATAGACAGCCTCATCCAAACACACAGATGAGGTATGTTGCCAAAAGGGGAGATTTTCTTGTAATGTGTAAGTGAAAAGCATTTCCGGAGTTGATAGACTCAATATTTTTATTACACCACTGATATAGGCCACTCTTTTGGGACCCATTTGTAAACCACAACAGTCTTCCAAGTTGGATATCAGATCATTTCTAGAAGAGGACCAACACAGGTTTGCCTCCATATGGCTCTCTGTGGATTTAGGTTAGGTAAGTTTATCATAAATACAAATGATGAACCCTGAGGGCCCTGTATGACAGTAAATAAACACTTTTAAAAAGTGTTGGATCTTTTCTGGGATATCCCAGTGAACATCTTATGTCGTCTGCAAACATTAAACACTGGATGTTATGTATTAACGGACCAGATTTGTATGTCACACTTGTAATAAATATTAATTGAATATTTAATTTTACATAAAATATTAAAAATGAATATCTGCTAAAACAAATAACACTATTATTTTAATAAACCTAAGTTGTAAAAAATACAAACATAAAAACATGGGAACAAATTGCAACTAATTACTAGTAGATCTATTAACAGATCAAACTGATCTGTGGGTTTCTATGAAATCACAAAACGTCTTGGTAATGATCTATTACAATTTTAAAGGGAAAATATGGGTTTTATGATTGTATATAGAGCGAGTGAAATAACGTTTTAAAAAATAACGTTTTAAATTACCGCCATGGAATAAGACATCGTTTTTAAAAGTCGGGGCATTATACAGTATAACAATTAAAGGTAATGTTTATTTGTCCAATTAAAATGAAGCTACTTAATTTGTTTCCTCCTCTTGAATTCTATCTTCACAGTTTTAATTTTGTATAGAAAAAGAAAATAGCATTTTTATTCCACTTATAAAGGTAGTATTAGAGACACTCAACCCGTACTTCTTATATAATTCAAAACATTATAGTTGATTTCTTGAAACTCACTAACAATGTTATTTCGATAGCTCATTTAAAATAAATCGGTTGAACAACTTTTAATTGAACAGTAAATAGTTTTATATTAAATATAAATTTTAATATTTACTTTAATCTTTAATGGGCTACAACCCATGGAGTTACAATATAGTTAAACAGTTTTGGAAGTCGTGTAAGGTGATAATCAGCAGTCGACGACGCAGTTCTCAGCATTCGATGGCTCAGCAATGAGGAGTGTCGTCTAGAGGCGACAGGGGAAACTTTCATCTTTTGAAGAGACTCAAGTAGATGCTTTCACTTATGTTTTTTGTCGGTTTATCTTTCATATCAATATTTCACACAATAATCTACTTGCACTCTGAACTTTATTATTTTCTTCTTAAAAATTATCTTGTATGCCAATTTATTATTCATATATAATCACACTACAATAAAATAAGTTTTTAAATAAAAAGAGTTTAATATAAAAGTGCAACATTATTATTATTATCATCATAAATTACAACTAATTTAAAATCAAAGGAATAATAGTATATTCTTTATTAATTTACGGGTGTCTAAATTGCTTGACTTGCACCACAACAACTAATCTCATACAAATGAGCTCTTATACAAAGTAAATTTGTAATCACAGTCTTGAAAATTATCCTCCAAATGTTCAAATTGATTGTGATTTATTACTAGGAGATAACTAATTTCTTGTTTTATAGATTCTCTGAAATCTTAAAGCATTGTGCCTTGCAGCTCTTATTGATAGTTGTGCAAGTATTATGTCTGCCCTGCCAAATGGATTCCAAGCAGACGTTTTACAACTTATAGAACTAAAATTGCTTTATTCTAAGAGTAAATTTGTTATTTATTTAGTTATTTCAATGATAGGATATATTTAATAAACAATTATAATATTATATTTGTTATACGTTATAATATTGTATTATATTATTTAACTATGCTTCATTAAAATTACACATGCAATTTATGCAGATGGTAAATAGACAATTTTAACATATTAACCTTTATAAGTTCCAGGTCATGTACCAAGACATAATTTTATTAAATGTTTAATTTGGTGTTTTATTATATTTATTATTTATTTTATTACCTTTTTTCATAACTGTTTGAGATTAATATTCAAGTGTATTTGAATTACTTAAAAATACCTCCAAGGGACACCACAAGAAAATTACTTATTTTATTTAGTTTAAGAAAGTTAAATTTGCATTAGATTGTTTTATTAAAATTTAAAAAATTGTGTTATTTGTCTTATTTTATAATTTAAAAATTCATGTTTTACAATTGTTTATATTCCCCATTATCAAAAGTAAAACAGTAATCGTACTTTACACTTATGATTATGAAATGTAATGTAATAACAAGTGAAAGTAATGTAAAAGCACAATATTAAGATTATAATAGATATTTTATTCGTTCAATCACAGAAAGCTATGTAATAAACAATTCGATTGTGGGTTATTATTAGAGCAATTTCTTGTGGGATTTTTTATAATTACAAACTACAACTTTAAATAATCCAATAAATTCAATTTTAGTTTAGCTAATAATTGTTGTACTATTTCAACAACAGTAGAGTTCAGTAAAAAGAAGCAATTGATTTTGGCTTAACAGCATTTCCGGGAATATTTCAATATTAATAATTGCACATGTGTCTGCTGTGAATTCAAAAAGTGTTACCTTGATATATATTTACAATACCTAGAATTTAATTCAACTAGTTTTTTTCTGTTTTAGTTGCAATTTTATATTTGTAGTTTATACATGTTGACAATTTAATTATATTTTTCAATAAACGCTGATCTCTTAAGGCATTAAAATTAATTCAATCCTTATAGATTACTTTCGCTATCTACATTTCGGTTTTTAAATTACTTATGTAAAAAGAGACTTCTAGGATTAGTTTCAAGTTGAGCCAAAAATAATGACGTGTATTTTAAAATAAAAGAAATTTGAGCCTTAACCAGCATATTTTATTCACTACGTGGTATAAGCTGTATTATGCTATGATCAGTTTAATTGATCTGTTTATTAATATTTAGTTTCTAATATGAGAAAGTAAATTATATGAAGTAGGCCTAATACACAATATTTCATTAAAAGCAGAATATATTTAGAGTCTAGAAGTTAGTTAAGAAATTATAGTAAATCTCAGTACACTCAGTACTGAGCACGATTCTATATAATATATGTTTATAAGTTATGTATAAGTTTAAGTTAAAAATATACATTAAATAGAATTTGGCTGTAACAGTATTGTACAGTAAATAAAAAACACTTGAGTGGTTATGTGCTGATTATATATAATAATATTTCTGTTATTTGAAAGGAAATATCATTGCTTATATTTATTAAAACCTTATGAGTAAATTCACTGTGCTCTCGGCCTCTTATGTCTCTTTCTTTTTCATATTTATTCTACTCAAAACAAAGTGTTCATTTTTATAAAAAATATCGGTTATTTGAAATAAATGTCGCTTCGTTCATTCCTGTTCCATTCCTGCATTCCTTAACATTCCTGTTCCATTCCTGTAAGACCAAGATAGATTTATTACAATGATTGATTTTGTTAAATAAAACCTTTTGAAATAAAAAGTATGAGAAAAGTGACAATTTTATTTAAATGTCGGAATTCCCTAGGATTAAATAAATATAACAAACACGTTTGTTTAATCGACACTGTTTACTTCATTCTTATGTCATCTTTACACCTTTGTATTTTATTCCATTCTCTCTCGCGGATTCGAATATTGCTTACTCGCCTTTTTGTCGACGAGAGTCAATGTGCTTTACTCGTTCGACTTTTAATATTTATCATATTGATCGTGTAAATAAGCCTTCATACAAAGCTGTGTAGTAAACATTTGTTTCAGAAAGGTTCACCTAAATACTTTTATTGAAAGAATCACTGTCATTCACAACATTAGCGGGTTTTCAATGGGAGGGACCCAGACCTAGCTCCCTCAGTGCTAGGTGGTGACTTATTCTAAATTAAAAACTCTCCGTTATGAAATGTTAGCGAAACCTTAACATATAAGTATGATTTTAATTAATAGGTAAATATGGGGAAAATCATAGTTTATTGATTCCCTAAAATAATAAAATTAGACATCGACAATAGAAGATAAATAATTTCTTTATTAGCATGATACGTGGTGTTAAAACTAATCAGGATAAATTAAATACGGCATACAACACTATAAAGTATATTTACACTTATACTGTACTTACATACAATACGGTAAAATATACACAAAATATGGTACAAGGCGATCGATTTCAACCAGTTTCACCGTTCATCATCAGGCCCAATCAGAGAATGACAGAAACAAGATGTCGAATTGTTTTTAGGGAAAATGTAAGGAAAGGGATAAATTGATCAATGAATAGGTCAACTTTGACTATGGTGGTACTTATTGCAACTTTCGAAACTTCCGATAGCCAATAGTATATAAGCTGTTCGACATCTTGTTTCTGTCATTCTCTGATTGGGCCTAATGATGACCGGGTGTAACTGGTTGAAATCGATCGCCTTGTACCTTCTTTTGTGTATATTTTACCGTCTTGTATGTAAGTACAGTATAAATGTAAATATACTTTATAGTGTTGTATGACGTATTTTATTCATCCTGCTTAATAGAAGATAATAATTTTGTAGTAAATATTTGTTGTACAGAAAGAGTAACTCAAGGTAATAATTTATTTAATTTGTTACGGTCTTTTTATAGTTTTAGTTTCATTTTAACGCAACTAGATTGTTTTGGACATTACCCAAAATATTTATTTTTGAAAGTTTCTTCATAACTTTTGACTCCGAATTTTCCTAGACTTGTGAGTCATACTGATACCATAAATGTTGATAAACCTCCCACTAACAGTTTTTGATGAAGGAATACACAATAACTTGAATATAAAGTTCTCTTTTAGTACAGCTATAAATATTGCAACTCTTTTTTTCGTTGTTGTATTTTTTCTTCGGTCCCTGTGCATAATAACATTGGAGTAGCTAACTGTTTCCTAGATTAAAAATCTATTTCTGCCCACTGCCTTGTAAGTTGCTTACACACCTTTATGTACGCATACGTAGCTAGCAAACCTTTGCTGTAATAAAGCTTTCCTATAATGTATTCAGTCAATCCAACCTTAATTGTACTCACAAAATAAATCTTGCTTTTTAAAACTTTGCCGTGTGGTTTTTTTGCGAATAGGACATACTATTTGGAAATAATGAATATTTAAATATAGTTTAAAAACTAAAAATGTCAACACTAATATTTCAAACGGTATACAAATGTTTAAAACTATGTGTATGATAAAATTCTATCTTTGATATTATATTTTTCATGAAATACATTTGCATAAGCTTTTCAATACAAAACGACGATTAACATTTTTATAATATATTATGTAAAATTGTGACAGACTATCTTTCTACAAAAATACGTCATAAAAAGTTACGATAGTATGTTAGTCTCATGTTATGTTATTGATAACATTTACACTCGACATTTATACGACTAATCGATGATAAAATACATATCATAGCGGCATTATTTAATTTTTCGTCATATTGGACTTAAATTCACGGTTTGTATTAAAAGAAACGTTTAATGAGCTAAGGGCCGGGTACTAAAACTAGAGTAGAACTATTAATCTCAACAAAGAAGGCATCGAAGGGAGAAATCAGTGGCGTGGAGTCAGCTGCAAGCGGATTACACAGAGTAACATTAATTGGAAACTTCTAGTTTGGTCATAGTAGCAATATTACTCTGTGCGATAAGAGAAATAAATCAGTTTCTGTACCTGTGAATTTCAGTCAATGTATGGGTTTTTTACCCTCTCCTTCTCTAATCTTGATAAAGGCTAACATTTTTAAGTGACTAATAATTTGATATTTGTATCATACTTATTTAATATTGTTTAGTCTCAAACGCTGCATTTCAGAAGCCGTAGGTTTTTATTATTAAACCTAATATAAAATAGGATTCAAATATAAATTTAAACAATTAAAACGGTTTAATATGAAGAGTACAGTTTAATAGTAAAGTATACCAAGACAAAATGAGTTTATCTGAACAGAGATATGTTGGAAAGGAGCACACTATAAATATCCTTAGTTTAGCTCTTCCAACTGGCTATTTGTCCTTCTTATATATATTTAAGTTTATAAAATGTTACTCAATCTACCGTGTGCAAAATATGTTCTTCTTAATGTTACTAAAGTTAGTAATTTTTCACATGAGTATATTATATTTAAACATGTGCATACCAAAAGCTAATTACTGTTTCATAGACTGTAGAAACTGATGGACTACATTTTACTTCCACTCTGTGAGATAGTATTATTTTAAATAAAAACTGATTGTCATGGTTAAATTAATTGTGTTATGCTTTCTACGGTGGGGGGTATTAAAACGATGGTAGAGCACTAAAAAATTATACTTATTCAGTAATTTACAATTTACATTTAATAACAACCAACCAGCAACACTACACAACCAGAACTAAATCTGGAAACAAGAAAAAGTAGCCCCTAATTTGTTCCTGGCTTCTAGGGGTTTACAGCTTCCTGGCCCCTAAAATGTGTCTTTTGCGGTGACGTCTGTCTGTCTTTTTGTCTAGATTTTCACAGACCTAGAAACCCACACCAATGACCACGTTTTGAAGTATCAGGCATTCAGGTTTGATTAATTTATACTAATTTCTAAAAACCTAAAAATAATGTTTTAATAGGCTTTTAATAGGTTTTTATGTTGATTAAATTTGTGTGGTGCCTAGTAAGTCAGGTACCTAAAAAATTATAAATATGAATAGTTTAGTAACACACAAATACTATTTTTAAGCGGTATGCAAAAATATATGTTTGACACATGGTATAGTTTTAGTTATATCTTAAAAATGTGAATTAATATTTAATGTAATCAAATTTGATAGAGTCCCTCAGTGGCATAGGAAATGGTTCTCAATACTAAGCTGGAAGGACAATATAAAGTCCAATTAAAATATACATGAAAGATAAATATTAAAAAAGGATAAAAGGAATATAAATATTCCTTTTAAAAGTAAATAATATTAAAAGGAAGAATATTATTAAGGAGAATATTAAAAGGATTAAATATTAAAAAGATATTATTATAAAAGGTTATCCCCGAACTCGTAAACCAAAGGTTTTAGGTTGTGAAAGTCCATGCAGAGACAGTGAGAGAGGGAGAGAGAGAGAGAGAGACAGAGAGATAATGGCTAGAGGCACACCAAGTGAAAGGCTCTGACATTAACTGGTTCAGTGCCTTGACACCTTAAGCTCACTTTACAGAATGGTATTTTACTAGTGGTATCACAAGGATCAGAACACAGTGGATCCAGCTAACACACTTTAAATATTTAAGCAACAGTTAATAATGATTTAGAATATAGCAGTTAATTTTAATCACGATTATTGTAACTCGGGGGAAATACGTCCAGAAGGCGCTCAGATAAATGCACGATTATTTTCTGGTTTCAGTGATTGATATTGCAGTAATTGGCATGGACAAAGTATATAAATTCAATTAGATTTTTTAACATCAAAATTGTCTAGTCAAATATATCATTGTGTATATAATGTTACCAAATACTCGTCTGTGGTTAGGTAAAAACACAAAATGAACATTTTAAAATTGTTATAGCTTAAACTGGCCCTAAATTACAATTTTTCTGTGGTTTGGACTTGCGGTTACGTAATATGTTTCCAGATATGATTCAAAGGGTCTATTTCAAGGGGCATGTTTTCAGGAGCATGTTTCCGGAAGTTTCTTTTTGCATGGATGGTTTCGGGAAACATTTGTTGTGTAAATTTCGAAGTAGTCTTTCCATCCTTCAGCCGAGAAACAACATGTACTTAATCACTTCAGCCGCATTTTTAATGACATTCAGGTGCAGAAAAGGAAAATAACGCCGACCTTCGAATATATTACACTAATTAAGATTTTGTAAAAACTTATTATTTATATATTTAAAGAGAACAATAAAACAAAAATAAATTTATTTTGGAAATATATTTAAATTTAGCAACATACTAATTCTACTACTACTTTGCACGGTTATAGCGTTTTAATAGCTGATAAACACTATATAATTCATGTAATAATTTTGTGAAGTAAGAATTATTTTGTAAAAGGCAAGTAGGAAAGGTAAGAATTGGTGGTGCAAGTTGGTTTTAGTCTAAACTAAATCACGATTTGTATGTCCCGGGTTGTCGGAATACATCTAGAGACTATGGTTTGATTACCTCTTTGGTCTGGAAATGCAATGAGTTCGGTCATGTACTGGCCGACGTGCCTGAACTCTTACCAGTCAGGCTCAGGTTTTAAATTCAGTCTCGGTCGGCGGCTGCGTTATTTTGGGCGTACTCTTGTGCTGAAAGTGTCGAAGCCTATAACCTAAAGTCGTGAATTTCATCCACTTTTAATGTACGAGCTAGGTTTTAAATTTAGCAAATATGCATTGCATCGCTCAAGGCATTTCTCAAAACAATTCTCAAATACCCCCGTCGCAGCAAACCTGCATACTCAGCGAATTTTCAATGGAGATATAAATGTCTTAATACTACATAAAGCCACCAAGTTTCATAAAAATATATTCACAAATAAGCTGTATATACAATTTTAATTATTCTCCATAAGAATAACATTGTGGCTGAGTATGCAGGTTTGCTGCAAAAAGGAACAAAAAAATGGGTTCTTATGCTAATATCAATATAACTCAGTTAGGTGAAGTCGTATACCAGTTTTTATTCATTTATGTTCATAATTAAGGGAGACATAGCATTTAATTATTCTCCATAAGAATAACATGGGGCTGAGTACGCAGGTTTGCTGCTATGGAGGCCTTTGGGGAAAAAATTGGCAAATATCAATAAACCACAACCAGATGAAGCCTTATACCAAATTTCGTCAATATACGTTCAGAAATAGCAAAATATAAAATTTGTTTTTTCCTCCATTAGACAACGTAAAGTGTTTAGCACTTTCAATATTTTGGTAACTAATTGACGTAGAGGAATGATCAAAATACCAAATTGTGTGTTTTTTAAAGGTGTGTCCATTGGTGAAACCTAATATTTGATTTTTTTCAAAATTATATGTACAAAAAAAACCTTTTTTGCGGTACAAACCCCCCCCCAAAACACCCTTTCGGATGGAGCGATATGGCTGGTTTTCGAACTTAAGGTCATAAACGTTTCTTTACACGTTTATACAAAATTTCATCAAAATCGGATCATTTTACGAGTTATCGTGCTCACGGACACACACACACACACACACACACACACACACACACACACACACACACACACACACACACACATATAACTGTATATATATATATATATATATATATATATATATATATATATATATATATGTATATACAGTTTCGAACGAATGGTGTTTTTGGGGTCTGGGGACCTCAAAACGAAAAGTTATCATGGTCCCGGGCCTAGGTCTTACCATGCCGACTACGGTAATAGTTTCATGCCTATAGGGGAAATTCGCTAAAAGAGGGGAATCGATCTCAAAACAATTATTTCTTTTGGAGGGATTCAAAACACTTACCTGTGGTGGGGGAATGTTAGATTGAAGACCTAGATGCAGACAGACTGGAGGATCGTGTATCATAGTAAATTATCCATTGGTTTTAGTTAAGGTTTTATTCGTATGAATACGATGTTTTAGTAGCGTTTTAAAAAGAAGCATAACCAACAAGTTTGAAAATTAAATTAAATTTCAATTATTGATTTATTTTTATTCAACCAAGAAGAGTAACTTTATTTAGTTTTAAAAAGAGCCAAGCGAGTTTATTTAGTTTTCCATTAAATCAATAATAAATTAAATCTTTAAACTAAAGAAACATTTTGTATCCTGAAATCATCACTGATTACGTCGCAGTGCAACACTAGTTCAGCTAGACGTTAGAATATTTATTTTTTAAAGTAAGCTGATAACAAACAAACTAGGTGAATTACAAAAAAAATAATGTTGAGGATTGGTAAAATGTATTTATTCAATGTTCCCAATACAATTTTGTTAGTTTTGCTCTAACATAGTTCGCAATATCCATTCTCTAAATACTCTAAATTTATTTTATTGATACCTGACCGAACTTGACATTTATAAACATATCTAATTAAAATATATCTTACAACCTGTATGTTAAAAAGAAAATATTTTATCTTTAGGTAAACTTGTTATGCAAACTTTTATTCTTAAATATTATTCTACAGTTTATTTCCTAATTCCGGTATAATTGTTTAAATTTCAATTTATTTTTTTAATTTGCATAAAGGGGCAAAACAGAATTTCACCCATTCGCGACAACCTAAGCAAGCGTTCTCCCCTCTGTTCTAATGTTGTTCCTGTTTTGAGTTTCCCCTCGACTGGCTGTTTTGACTGTCTATAGTGAGCCCGTCCGTTCCATTTCAGTGATCGCGAAAGTAGGGGGCATTAGATGGGCGTGAACCAGCAGCAAACAGCAGTTATCCACTGTGGATCAACCCCCCCCCCCGTCACGTGACCCCGGTCGTCGACCTCCCCCCCCCCGACGCCCCCCCCCGGTCGTCTGCGGCACTTTTCGTGATGAGGAAAAAACTTTCGAAAATTAATAACTAGCCTATTTATCCACCGATTCCCACGGGACTTTTTCCAGAGTGTAGGCCTATCCCCAAGGAAGCGAATGACGAAAGAACCCCATAGATCCGTCATAAAACAAGGCCGCTATTAATTTATAACCGCGTTTTCCTTATGGGATCTCAGCTGTTTACCGACCGATTTTGATGAAACTTAACCACATGTTAGGCGGCGGTCTAAGTAAACCATCGCTTAAAGAAAATTGAAAATCCACCGTTAAACGGGCTCGCTATTAATTTTTAAACGTGTTTTCCTTATGGGATCTCAGCTGTTTACCGTCCGATTTTGATGAAACTTAACCACATATCAGCATATCAGGCGGCGGTCTAAGTAAACCATCGCTTAAAGAAAATTGAAAATCCACCGTTAAACGGGCTCGCTATTAATTTTTAAACGTGTTTTCCTTATGGGATCTCAGCTGTTTACCAACCGATTTTGACGAAACCTCACCACATGTCGAGCCATGACCTAAGTAAACTATTGCTTAAAGAAAATTGAAAATCCACCGTTAAACGGGCTTGCTATTAATTTTTAAACGTGTTTTCCTTATGGGATCTCAGCTGTTTACCGACCGATTTTGACGAAACCTCACCACGTGTTGGACCATGGCCTAAGTAAACCATCGCTGAAAGAAAATTGAAAATACACCGTTAAACGGGCCCGCTAGTAATTTTCGAACGCGTTTTCCTTATAGGATCTCGGCTGTTCGCTGACCGAATTTGATGTGACTTCGTTACACGTTGTATGCCGGCTTGACTAAACCAAAACTGCGAGCGGTTCCGCGGCGTCACGTGTCGAGGTGCGTGCTAGGGCCTACGTGACTGTCCCAGCCTGTTTACTCCTCCTCCACTCCACTATCCCTCCACTCCTCCTCCACTCCGCTACCCCTTCACTCCGCTACCCCTGTTGTGGACCGTGGTGACATCATCTCCATGCCTACGTGACCGTCCGGGCCTGTTTACTCATTAGCGGTTCCGAGGACTGTTTACTCATTAGCGGTTCCGAGAACTGTTTACTGCTCTCACCGTCTACTGTACGGTACGTAGCAATGTTACTTCAGTGATTGTCATCGCTTCCTTCATTCAGTTTGTGTTTGGAGCCCAGTGTGTGTAGACGTTCTACTTCAGTGCTGTGCTAGTCTTTACTACACCATATTCCGAGATCTGTTAAACGTAAGTATATGTAGTCTTATAAGTTGTAGTGTGGACCACCTCAGGCTGTTTACTCATTAGCGATAATTACCGCGATTTTGAGAATTGTTCACCGCCTTCTACTGTACGGTACGTAGCTATGTTTCTTAAGTGATTGTCATCGCTTCCTTCATTCAGTTTGCGTTTGGAGCTCAGTGTGTGTAGACGTTCTACTTCAGTGTTGAAGTTGTAGTGTGGAAGACTATTACATTCCCCTTTATAGTAAGATTCTCATTTAAGGTATGATCGTTCAGCAACTTTCAAGTCATAATGTGCAAAGAGAGGTCTGGCTTGTTAATAGAAGTTGAATAATTTTCATTATGTTTTAGGGAAAACTATTCGTTATTGCTATAGAACAATTTACACGTCATTCCAAATTTCTTGGAGGAAACCAGTGTACTAACATAAAACGAGGAAACCTGTGTACTAATGTTAGACGTGTCATGGTTTCTAAATCATGTCTATCACGCATCAATGTAAAGCTTTCATTCTCTAACTTACTATCTTTTCTTTCATTTTATATAAACTAATTTTAATAAAGGAGGAAACCCGTGCACTAACATTAAATTTGTCATGGCCTTGACTCTTGTCTACCAAGCATAAAGTATGTGTTATGTTACCAATGAAGTGTTCTCGTTGCGACTAATTTGTAAATGCAAGAGACTTATCATATCCGTTGTTGCAGATGAACAACCAACACCTGTGCGAGGTCTGCGGCCGAGCCTTCAGCCTGCTCGGAAACCTGAGGCGACACGTGGAGTCCGCCCACAACGCCAGACGTCACGACTGCCACGTCTGCGGTAGGCGCTTCACAAGAGGTGACAGCCTCCGCCGCCACGTCGCTACGGTTCATGGACCACACGCCGCGGCAGAGCCCCAACCGCAACGAGTGGACCATCCCTGCCGACTGTGCCCGACCATCTTCGCCAGCCTGGAGGACGTGCGCCGCCACATGCAAGCGGCTCACTCCGCGATGCCAGCAGCAGCTCCTTCCTCCTCCTCGAGTCCCGATCGCCACGTGGAGTGCGAGCGATGCGGTAGACGCTTCGACCGCGACCTGGAACTGAGACGACACGTCCGGACCGTCCATCCTCCCACGTTCCGTTGTGCCTACTGCGACCGCGGGTTTACCCGTCGCTTCAACCGCGACCAGCACGAGTCTCACAACTGCCCTGTTGTGAGGAACCTGGTTCAAGAACCATCCAAGTTCCGCTGCGCGTACTGCGACAAGGGGTTTACTCGCCGCTTCAACCGTGACCATCACCAGTCTCACAACTGCCCTGTTGTGAGGGACCTGACCCAAGACCGACTGTCTAGGTTGTCCTCTCCTCCTCTTCCTCACAACAACCAGTCGCTGCGCCAAGGAGCCAGCGCCGAGCCCCGATCGCACCAGATGCCTAGCGCCGAGCCACGACCAGGACCGAGCACCGAGCCACAGCCAGGGCCCAGCACCGAGCCCCAGCCCCACCCAGGACCTAGCGCCGAGCCTCAGACCATCGATGACGAGATGGAGGGTGGCGGCCGCCCCATGTTCCAGCTCGTGCATCGGGCCTTCCGGAGTCGCCTCCTCACCTACCGCCTGGCCCGGCCGTTAGACGCCTTGCTGACCGTTGAGGATGCGCTGACCCTGTTGTTTGACGAGGTTCTGGACCTGATGGAGAACGTCATGACCCAACATCCGAGCATCAAGGCGAACATGGTCCTGGAATGTGAGTTCTCCAACATTCACGGGGCCACCTGCCTGCGCTCCTTCAACACAAAGAACGTCCCACTGACCGAGGCCTCCGACTTGGAGGCTTTCCTCTCCGCGACGTTCGAGACGATCGTGAAGAAGAAGGAGCAGTGTGAACTGGTAGGTAGCGGCTGGACCTACCTGCGTATACGCGACTTAGAGATCCGCGTGAACCAGTATACGCCGCTCGGAGGCAGAGCCTTTATGCAGCTGCCAAAGGCTATCGCAGATATACACGCTGTTGTCAATGTGCAAAACGCTGATGACATGTGTTTCATGTACGCCATCCTGGCCAAGTTCGTTGCACAACACGCAGAGAGACCTGCAGCGTATACACCGGATGTCATCGCCCGCTACGACTGGACCGGCCTGCGTTTCCCCGTGACGCTCAAGGACATCAAGATATTTGAGGGCAAGAACAACATCAGTGTAAACGTCTACGGGATCGAGTGAGCGATGGTGGGGAGACGCCCCGATGGGACGCCAGAGTTCAAGGACCGCGTGTTCCCGCTGAAGATATGCAAGCGGGAGCGCGAAGACCACAGAGACCTGCTGTACATGACCATCGATGGGGACAGCCACTACGCATACATCAAGGACCTGGGTCGACTGGTCCGGCCCCAGCTCACCAAACGTGAAAATAGGATTTACATCTGTAAGCGGTGCTTCGCTTACTTCGACAATCAACACAACAAGCTAGGGTTGACGGGCGCTCAGCGTCTGGAGGAGCACAGGCGTTACTGCTACGCCAAGGCTCCCCTTCGCCTGGACTTGCCGAAGAAGCAGCAGATCCGCTTCACCCATCCAGAGTACACTAGGCGGGAGAGGTTCTGCATCTACGCGGACTTCGAGTGTGCTCTGCAGCCTGTCGCTGTTGACCCGGTGGAAGCGCCGCCACCCGGCACGACGCCCCTGCAAATGCACGTCCCGTACGCCTTCGCCTACCAGATCGTGGATTCGCTCGGCCTGGAGGAGTTTGAGCCGCGTGTATACTTCGGAGCTGACGCGTCCAAGGTCTTTATGGAACGGCTCAAGATGGACGTGCTGAGCCTGTGGGAGTTCCTGTTCAGCACGAGAGCTCTGCACCCTTCTCTGACCCGGCAGGAAATGGATGAGTATCTCGCAGCGACCCGCTGCTACCTCTGCGGCAAGGATTTCACCGAGCTGGACGTAAAGGTGCGGGACCACAACCACGCCCCGCCTTACGAGTTCCGAGGAGCGGCGCACCGCTCGTGCAATCTGCGGTACAGGGAGCAGCGGGTCATCAACTGCTACTTCCATAACCTGTCCAACTACGATGCTCACTTTGTAGTGCGGGAGCTGGCCATCGACCCCGGCGATGTGGACGTGCTGGCGCACACCGAAGAGCGCTACATCGCCTTCACCAAGCGGTTTCACTTTGGCCAGCCCGGGGACAACCCACGACAGAGCAGTTTCGCGGTGCGGTTCCTCGACACCTACAGGTTCTTGTCCATGAGCCTGGCCAGCCTGGCAGCGGGACTGCCCACTGACAAGATGCGCGAGACCAGGAAGCGGTTCCCCGACGACCAGCTGTTCGACCTGGTGCGTAGGAAGGGCGTGTTCCCCTACGACTTTGTCACATCGTACGAAACGCTGTACAGGACCAGGGAGCTGCCGCCCAAGGAGGCGTTTAGGAACACCATGACCCTGGAGGACGTCAAGGACGAGGACTACCAACACGCCCTCAACGTGTGGCGAGCCTTCGAGTGTCGCCACCTCAAGGACTATGCCGACACGTACCTGCGCTGCGACATCACGCTCCTCACCGACGTCTTCGAGCAGTTCCGTGACACCTCTTTGGCCGAGTACGGACTGGACCCCGCCCACTACTACACCCTGCCATCCTACGCTTGGGACGTCATGTTGAAGACCTGCGACGTGGAGCTGGACACGATGCAGGATTTTGACATGTACCTGTTCGTGGAGCAGGGGATCCGAGGAGGGATCTCTCAGGCCGTCACCCGCTACGCCAAGGCCAACCACGACAGGTGTCCGGACTACCGCCCAGACGAACCGACACGCCACCTACTGTACCTGGACGCCAACAACCTCTACGGCTGGGCCATGTCCCAGTGCCTGCCCACCGGGAACTTCCAGTGGCTCAGCCGTGAGGAGATCGACTCCTTAGACATTGGTGCGCTGGATGCTGAAGCGGAACGGGGTTACGTCCTCGAAGTGGACCTCCGCTACCCCGCCCACCTCCACGACCTGCACAAGGACCTCCCTTACTGCTGCGAGACCAAGCGTCCGCCGACAGGGAAATACCCCAAGCTGATGACCACCCTGGATGACAAGATGCATTACGTCTGCCATTACAGGGTCTTGCAGCAGGCGTTGAACAACGGACTGGAGCTTGCAGCTGTCCACAGGGCGATCTCGTTTCGCCAGTCTCGGTGGCTAGAGCCCTACATCCTCGTGAATACCGAGCTGCGGAAGAAGGCCAGGACCAAGTTCGAGCAAGACTTTTTCAAGTTAATGAACAACGCGGTCTTTGGCAAAACCATTGAGAACGTCCGCAAGCGCCTGAACGTCAAGCTGGTCTGCACTCCGGAGAAGTTCTCCAAGTACGTGGCCAAGTCCAATTTCCTGGACCGCACGTATTACACGGAGGACGTAGCTCTCGTGCACCTCGCCAGGGTAAACATCGTCCTGGAAAAGCCCATCTACGTCGGCATGTCTGTCCTGGAGCTGAGCAAGTGGCTCATGTACGAGTTTCTGCGGAAGATGAAGGACCGCTACGGTGACCGCTTAAACGTAGACTACATGGACACTGACAGCTTCGTGTTCGACATCCTATCCCAGGACATCTACAGGGAGATGATGGAGCACTTGGACGACTTCGATACTAGCGCCTACCCAAGGTCTCACCCCTGCTACAGCCCCACCAACGCCAAGGTGATTGGCAAGTTCAAGGACGAGTGTAACGGCAGATCCTTGTTCGAGTACCTCGGCCTGCGCTCAAAACTCTACTTCATGGACGTTGAGGACGAAGACAACGGATCCAAGGCGATCAAGCGAGCCAAGGGAGTCGCCAAGGGGGTTGTTAAAAACGTCCTAACCCCTGACGACTACAGGGAATGTCTGTTTGACGGGGTGTTGAAAACCACCGTCAACACCCGTTTCCAGTCGTACCTGCACCGTGTCTTCACCGTACAAGTAGAAAAGCTATCCTTGAGCCCGGCCGATGATAAACGCTACATCTTGGCTGATGGTATCCACACCTTACCTTGGGGGCATAAGGACATCCCACCACTGCCCGCAGCAAGAAGTCGAGACAATCTCGAGGAGCAGCAAGGCGGACCTATGGAGGTGGATGAGGAGGAGGACATGGACGAAGAGTTCCCGGTGTAAACAGAACTAGGCTAATTTTTTAAATATAATTAAGTATATTTTGTAAATAGTATTCGTAAGCAAATATAGTCAAACAGTTTAGTTTACAGCATACATCTGTGTTGTTACTACCCCTTGCATTTCCCTGACATTTACTTTCAAAAGACTCTTCTAATGCAAACTGAATTTTGTAAAACTATCATGTTTTACAAAACAAAACTTTCAAAATTGTTAAAAATTCGATATTCTTTCTTAAATACTAAAGAGAAAGACAAGTGAAAACAACAGTTAACGAGAAACAACAACATTTATTGAAACACAATAAGAATATACACACAAACATATTACAATCAAGAACTCAAAAGGTATTTACACAAAAATAGACTTAAGCGAAGATGGAGTAGAAGAGCCTACGGACCAGTGCTTCGTTATGGTGGGAGCGACCGGGTCGAAGAGCTGCACGTAGTCGCTGAGTGGTATATCGAGGACCGCCCGACAGTACAAGTAGGTGAGGCAGTAGTGGTCATAAACAGAAGTACCGTAGCCCTGGAGTCGATACCTGTTGTAGAGACTGCCACCAGGCGCTTCTCAATCTGGGTGGTGTTCATCGCGGGCGGAAGCAGTCCCCGCCGATTGTGTGATACCCTCATTACTACCAGTTGCACGCTTTATCACCACCGGCTTCACTGTATATGTCAAACCAGTGACTCTGGGGACTCCTGAATAACGGTCCACCCAAAGGTTTTCCAATCGCGTTATAATGTTCATAATCATAATATAGATTTCATAGTCTTTATTTTCATCCAAATATAAGTTGCAACCATGTGTATACTGACCTCTATGATGTAACTGGATGTTCAAGAACACATTACCCTGATTGGCGGGATTTTGTACTGTATGTTGATAACCGGAATCTACCCAACTGACAGTCGGTGGTGAATCGTTCGAATCTTTTTCCACAAGCTCCAAGTCTCCAGGTAGTTCCGGGTGATTGACACTTCTACTGTTGTCGTTTATGCAACTGCTATCGGCACATATGCTGACGTTCTGGGAACCTCCCCCTTCGGTTATTTGGTTGGATGATGGTGATGCAAAGTCTTCAGATATCTCCGGAGCATTGCCACTTTCAATGTCGTTTATACAACTGCTATCAATACATGTGTTGACTTTCTGCGGACCTCTTCCTGCTGAGGTTTGTATGAACGATCTCGGTTGTGAGGAACGATTGTTTCTTCGCTTCCTTCTAACACAGAGGTGGTGCTGACGATGATGAAGACGAAGTCCATCTCGCGACGTGAACGACTCCTCACAGTATGGACATTTCCAGGTCGCCAGCTTCGATGGTGTGGCGACTGACCGTTTCAGTGATGGTGCTGGCGGTGGTTGTTCAGGACTTCGTGGAGAAAAGTACATGGTGCTGTAGCCTTCCATCGCTTCCAACTCCTTCAACAACGTCTGGACTGATTCATCCACTTCAATTGCACTAGCCATGTTTGTGTTTACTTTGCAACATCACTAGACAAACTGAATGAAGGAAGCGATGACAATCACTTAAGTAACATAGCTACGTACCGTACAGTAGAAGGCGGTGAACAATTCTCGAAATCGCGGCAATTATCGCTAATGAGTAAACAGCCTGAGGTGGTTCACACTACAACTTATAAGACTACATATACTTACGTTTAACAGATCTCGGAGTATGGTGCGGTAAGGACTAGCACAGCACTGAAGTAGAACGTCTACGCACACTGAGCTTCAAACACAAACTGAATGAAGGAAGCGATGACAATCACTTAAGTAACATAGCTACGTACCGTACAGTAGAAGGCGGTGAACAATTCTCGAAATCGCGGCAATTATCGCTAATGAGTAAACAGCCTGGGGCAGTCACGTAGGCACGGGGTGATGACGTAACCGCGGTCCACGACTTCACTACTTAAGGTAGGCCAATGCGTGCGTTAGGTTTACAGACGCAGGTTTAGGTTAGGTTTACAGACGCAGGTTTAAGTTAGGTTTGAGGATGCATGAACGTCGCGACGCAGTTTAGGACGTTCATGCATCCCCAAACCTAACTTAAACCTGCGTCGCGACGTTCATGCATCCTCAAACCTAACTTAAACCTGCGTCTGTAAACCTAACCTAAACCTGCGTCTGTAAACCTAACGCACGCATTGGCCTACCTTAAGTAGTGAAGTCGTGGACCGCGGTTACGTCATCACCCCGTGCCTACGTGACTGCCCCAGGCTGTTTACTCATTAGCGATAATTGCCGCGATTTCGAGAATTGTTCACCGCCTTCTACTGTACGGTACGTAGCTATGTTACTTAAGTGATTGTCATCGCTTCCTTCATTCAGTTTGTGTTTGAAGCTCAGTGTGCGTAGACGTTCTACTTCAGTGCTGTGCTAGTCCTTACCGCACCATACTCCGAGATCTGTTAAACGTAAGTATATGTAGTCTTATAAGTTGTAGTGTGAACCACCTCAGGCTGTTTACTCATTAGCGATAATTGCCGCGATTTCGAGAATTGTTCACCGCCTTCTACTGTACGGTACGTAGCTATGTTACTTAAGTGATTGTCATCGCTTCCTTCATTCAGTTTGTCTAGTGATGTTGCAAAGTAAACACAAACATGGCTAGTGCAATTGAAGTGGATGAATCAGTCCAGACGTTGTTGAAGGAGTTGGAAGCGATGGAAGGCTACAGCACCATGTACTTTTCTCCACGAAGTCCTGAACAACCACCGCCAGCACCATCACTGAAACGGTCAGTCGCCACACCATCGAAGCTGGCGACCTGGAAATGTCCATACTGTGAGGAGTCGTTCACGTCGCGAGATGGACTTCGTCTTCATCATCGTCAGCACCACCTCTGTGTTAGAAGGAAGCGAAGAAACAATCGTTCCTCACAACCGAGATCGTTCATACAAACCTCAGCAGGAAGAGGTCCGCAGAAAGTCAACACATGTATTGATAGCAGTTGTATAAACGACATTGAAAGTGGCAATGCTCCGGAGATATCTGAAGACTTTGCATCACCATCATCCAACCAAATAACCGAAGGGGGAGGTTCCCAGAACGTCAGCATATGTGCCGATAGCAGTTGCATAAACGACAACAGTAGAAGTGTCAATCACCCGGAACTACCTGGAGACTTGGAGCTTGTGGAAAAAGATTCGAACGATTCACCACCGACTGTCAGTTGGGTAGATTCCGGTTATCAACATACAGTACAAAATCCCGCCAATCAGGGTAATGTGTTCTTGAACATCCAGTTACATCATAGAGGTCAGTATACACATGGTTGCAACTTATATTTGGATGAAAATAAAGACTATGAAATCTATATTATGATTATGAACATTATAACGCGATTGGAAAACCTTTGGGTGGACCGTTATTCAGGAGTCCCCAGAGTCACTGGTTTGACATATACAGTGAAGCCGGTGGTGATAAAGCGTGCAACTGGTAGTAATGAGGGTATCACACAATCGGCGGGGACTGCTTCCGCCCGCGATGAACACCACCCAGATTGAGAAGCGCCTGGTGGCAGTCTCTACAACAGGTATCGACTCCAGGGCTACGGTACTTCTGTTTATGACCACTACTGCCTCACCTACTTGTACTGTCGGGCGGTCCTCGATATACCACTCAGCGACTACGTGCAGCTCTTCGACCCGGTCGCTCCCACCATAACGAAGCACTGGTCCGTAGGCTCTTCTACTCCATCTTCGCTTAAGTCTATTTTTGTGTAAATACCTTTTGAGTTCTTGATTGTAATATGTTTGTGTGTATATTCTTATTGTGTTTCAATAAATGTTGTTGTTTCTCGTTAACTGTTGTTTTCACTTGTCTTTCTCTTTAGTATTTAAGAAAGAATATCGAATTTTTAACAATTTTGAAAGTTTTGTTTTGTAAAACATGATAGTTTTACAAAATTCAGTTTGCATTAGAAGAGTCTTTTGAAAGTAAATGTCAGGGAAATGCAAGGGGTAGTAACAACACAGATGTATGCTGTAAACTAAACTGTTTGACTATATTTGCTTACGAATACTATTTACAAAATATACTTAATTATATTTAAAAAATTAGCCTAGTTCTGTTTACACCGGGAACTCTTCGTCCATGTCCTCCTCCTCATCCACCTCCATAGGTCCGCCTTGCTGCTCCTCGAGATTGTCTCGACTTCTTGCTGCGGGCAGTGGTGGGATGTCCTTATGCCCCCAAGGTAAGGTGTGGATACCATCAGCCAAGATGTAGCGTTTATCATCGGCCGGGCTCAAGGATAGCTTTTCTACTTGTACGGTGAAGACACGGTGCAGGTACGACTGGAAACGGGTGTTGACGGTGGTTTTCAACACCCCGTCAAACAGACATTCCCTGTAGTCGTCAGGGGTTAGGACGTTTTTAACAACCCCCTTGGCGACTCCCTTGGCTCGCTTGATCGCCTTGGATCCGTTGTCTTCGTCCTCAACGTCCATGAAGTAGAGTTTTGAGCGCAGGCCGAGGTACTCGAACAAGGATCTGCCGTTACACTCGTCCTTGAACTTGCCAATCACCTTGGCGTTGGTGGGGCTGTAGCAGGGGTGAGACCTTGGGTAGGCGCTAGTATCGAAGTCGTCCAAGTGCTCCATCATCTCCCTGTAGATGTCCTGGGATAGGATGTCGAACACGAAGCTGTCAGTGTCCATGTAGTCTACGTTTAAGCGGTCACCGTAGCGGTCCTTCATCTTCCGCAGAAACTCGTACATGAGCCACTTGCTCAGCTCCAGGACAGACATGCCGACGTAGATGGGCTTTTCCAGGACGATGTTTACCCTGGCGAGGTGCACGAGAGCTACGTCCTCCGTGTAATACGTGCGGTCCAGGAAATTGGACTTGGCCACGTACTTGGAGAACTTCTCCGGAGTGCAGACCAGCTTGACGTTCAGGCGCTTGCGAACGTTCTCAATGGTTTTGCCAAAGACCGCGTTGTCCATTAACTTGAAAAAGTCTTGCTCGAACTTGGTCCTGGCCTTCTTCCGCAGCTCGGTATTCATGAGGATGTAGGGCTCTAGCCACCGAGACTGGCGAAACGAGATCGCCCTGTGGACAGCTGCAAGCTCCAGTACGTTGTTCAACGCCTGCTGCAAGACCCTGTAATGGCAGACGTAATGCATCTTGTCATCCAGGGTGGTCATCAGCTTGGGGTATTTCCCTGTCGGCGGACGCTTGGTCTCGCAGCAGTAAGGGAGGTCCTTGTGCAGGTCGTGGAGGTGGGCGGGGTAGCGGAGGTCCACTTCGAGGACGTAACCCCGTTCCGCTTCAGCATCCAGCGCACCAATGTCTAAGGAGTCGATCTCCTCACGGCTGAGCCACTGGAAGTTCCCGGTGGGCAGGCACTGGGACATGGCCCAGCCGTAGAGGTTGTTGGCGTCCAGGTACAGTAGGTGGCGTGTCGGTTCGTCTGGGCGGTAGTCCGGACACCTGTCGTGGTTGGCCTTGGCGTAGCGGGTGACGGCCTGAGAGATCCCTCCTCGGATCCCCTGCTCCACGAACAGGTACATGTCAAAATCCTGCATCGTGTCCAGCTCCACGTCGCAGGTCTTCAACATGACGTCCCAAGCGTAGGATGGCAGGGTGTAGTAGTGGGCGGGGTCCAGTCCGTACTCGGCCAAAGAGGTGTCACGGAACTGCTCGAAGACGTCGGTGAGGAGCGTGATGTCGCAGCGCAGGTACGTGTCGGCATAGTCCTTGAGGTGGCGACACTCGAAGGCTCGCCACACGTTGAGGGCGTGTTGGTAGTCCTCGTCCTTGACGTCCTCCAGGGTCATGGTGTTCCTAAACGCCTCCTTGGGCGGCAGCTCCCTGGTCCTGTACAGCGTTTCGTACGATGTGACAAAGTCGTAGGGGAACACGCCCTTCCTACGCACCAGGTCGAACAGCCGGTCGTCGGGGAACCGCTTCCTGGTCTCGCGCATCTTGTCAGTGGGCAGTCCCGCTGCCAGGCTGGCCAGGCTCATGGACAAGAACCTGTAGGTGTCGAGGAACCGCACCGCGAAACTGCTCTGTCGTGGGTTGTCCCCGGGCTGGCCAAAGTGAAACCGCTTGGTGAAGGCGATGTAGCGCTCTTCGGTGTGCGCCAGCACGTCCACATCGCCGGGGTCGATGGCCAGCTCCCGCACTACAAAGTGAGCATCGTAGTTGGACAGGTTATGGAAGTAGCAGTTGATGACCCGCTGCTCCCTGTACCGCAGATTGCACGAGCGGTGCGCCGCTCCTCGGAACTCGTAAGGCGGGGCGTGGTTGTGGTCCCGCACCTTTACGTCCAGCTCGGTGAAATCCTTGCCGCAGAGGTAGCAGCGGGTCGCTGCGAGATACTCATCCATTTCCTGCCGGGTCAGAGAAGGGTGCAGAGCTCTCGTGCTGAACAGGAACTCCCACAGGCTCAGCACGTCCATCTTGAGCCGTTCCATAAAGACCTTGGACGCGTCAGCTCCGAAGTATACACGCGGCTCAAACTCCTCCAGGCCGAGCGAATCCACGATCTGGTAGGCGAAGGCGTACGGGACGTGCATTTGCAGGGGCGTCGTGCCGGGTGGCGGCGCTTCCACCGGGTAAACAGCGACAGGCTGCAGAGCACACTCGAAGTCCGCGTAGATGCAGAACCTCTCCCGCCTAGTGTACTCTGGATGGGTGAAGCGGATCTGCTGCTTCTTCGGCAAGTCCAGGCGAAGGGGAGCCTTGGCGTAGCAGTAACGCCTGTGCTCCTCCAGACGCTGAGCGCCCGTCAACCCTAGCTTGTTGTGTTGATTGTCGAAGTAAGCGAAGCACCGCTTACAGATGTAAATCCTATTTTCACGTTTGGTGAGCTGGGGCCGGACCAGTCGACCCAGGTCCTTGATGTATGCGTAGTGGCTGTCCCCATCGATGGTCATGTACAGCAGGTCTCTGTGGTCTTCGCGCTCCCGCTTGCATATCTTCAGCGGGAACACGCGGTCCTTGAACTCTGGCGTCCCATCGGGGCGTCTCCCCACCATCGCTCGCTCGATCCCGTAGACGTTTACACTGATGTTGTTCTTGCCCTCAAAGATCTTGATGTCCTTGAGCGTCACGGGGAAACGCAGGCCGGTCCAGTCGTAGCGGGCGATGACATCCGGTGTATACGCTGCAGGTCTCTCTGCGTGTTGTGCAACGAACTTGGCCAGGATGGCGTACATGAAACACATGTCATCAGCGTTTTGCACATTGACAACAGCGTGTATATCTGCGATAGCCTTTGGCAGCTGCATAAAGGCTCTGCCTCCGAGCGGCGTATACTGGTTCACGCGGATCTCTAAGTCGCGTATACGCAGGTAGGTCCAGCCGCTACCTACCAGTTCACACTGCTCCTTCTTCTTCACGATCGTCTCGAACGTCGCGGAGAGGAAAGCCTCCAAGTCGGAGGCCTCGGTCAGTGGGACGTTCTTTGTGTTGAAGGAGCGCAGGCAGGTGGCCCCGTGAATGTTGGAGAACTCACATTCCAGGACCATGTTCGCCTTGATGCTCGGATGTTGGGTCATGACGTTCTCCATCAGGTCCAGAACCTCGTCAAACAACAGGGTCAGCGCATCCTCAACGGTCAGCAAGGCGTCTAACGGCCGGGCCAGGCGGTAGGTGAGGAGGCGACTCCGGAAGGCCCGATGCACGAGCTGGAACATGGGGCGGCCGCCACCCTCCATCTCGTCATCGATGGTCTGAGGCTCGGCGCTAGGTCCTGGGCGGGGCTGGGGCTCGGTGCTGGGCCCTGGCTGTGGCTCGGTGCTCGGTCCTGGTCGTGGCTCGGCGCTAGGCATCTGGTGCGATCGGGGCTCGGCGCTGGCTCCTTGGCGCAGCGACTGGTTGTTGTGAGGAAGAGGAGGAGAGGACAACCTAGACAGTCGGTCTTGGGTCAGGTCCCTCACAACAGGGCAGTTGTGAGACTGGTGATGGTCACGGTTGAAGCGGCGAGTAAACCCCTTGTCGCAGTACGCGCAGCGGAACTTGGATGGTTCTTGAACCAGGTTCCTCACAACAGGGCAGTTGTGAGACTCGTGCTGGTCGCGGTTGAAGCGACGGGTAAACCCGCGGTCGCAGTAGGCACAACGGAACGTGGGAGGATGGACGGTCCGGACGTGTCGTCTCAGTTCCAGGTCGCGGTCGAAGCGTCTACCGCATCGCTCGCACTCCACGTGGCGATCGGGACTCGAGGAGGAGGAAGGAGCTGCTGCTGGCATCGCGGAGTGAGCCGCTTGCATGTGGCGGCGCACGTCCTCCAGGCTGGCGAAGATGGTCGGGCACAGTCGGCAGGGATGGTCCACTCGTTGCGGTTGGGGCTCTGCCGCGGCGTGTGGTCCATGAACCGTAGCGACGTGGCGGCGGAGGCTGTCACCTCTTGTGAAGCGCCTACCGCAGACGTGGCAGTCGTGACGTCTGGCGTTGTGGGCGGACTCCACGTGTCGCCTCAGGTTTCCGAGCAGGCTGAAGGCTCGGCCGCAGACCTCGCACAGGTGTTGGTTGTTCATCTGCAACAACGGATATGATAAGTCTCTTGCATTTACAAATTAGTCGCAACGAGAACACTTCATTGGTAACATAACACATACTTTATGCTTGGTAGACAAGAGTCAAGGCCATGACAAATTTAATGTTAGTGCACGGGTTTCCTCCTTTATTAAAATTAGTTTATATAAAATGAAAGAAAAGATAGTAAGTTAGAGAATGAAAGCTTTACATTGATGCGTGATAGACATGATTTAGAAACCATGACACGTCTAACATTAGTACACAGGTTTCCTCGTTTTATGTTAGTACACTGGTTTCCTCCAAGAAATTTGGAATGACGTGTAAATTGTTCTATAGCAATAACGAATAGTTTTCCCTAAAACATAATGAAAATTATTCAACTTCTATTAACAAGCCAGACCTCTCTTTGCACATTATGACTTGAAAGTTGCTGAACGATCATACCTTAAATGAGAATCTTACTATAAAGGGGAATGTAATAGTCTTCCACACTACAACTTCAACACTGAAGTAGAACGTCTACACACACTGAGCTCCAAACGCAAACTGAATGAAGGAAGCGATGACAATCACTTAAGAAACATAGCTACGTACCGTACAGTAGAAGGCGGTGAACAATTCTCAAAATCGCGGTAATTATCGCTAATGAGTAAACAGCCTGAGGTGGTCCACACTACAACTTATAAGACTACATATACTTACGTTTAACAGATCTCGGAATATGGTGTAGTAAAGACTAGCACAGCACTGAAGTAGAACGTCTACACACACTGGGCTCCAAACACAAACTGAATGAAGGAAGCGATGACAATCACTGAAGTAACATTGCTACGTACCGTACAGTAGACGATGAGAGCAGTAAACAGTTCTCGGAACCGCTAATGAGTAAACAGTTCTCGGAACCGCTAATGAGTAAACAGGCCCGGACGGTCACGTAGGCATGGAGATGATGTCACCACGGTCCACAACAGGGGTAGCGGAGTGAAGGGGTAGCGGAGTGGAGGAGGAGTGGAGGGATAGTGGAGTGGAGGAGGAGTAAACAGGCTGGGACAGTCACGTAGGCCCTAGCACGCACCTCGACACGTGACGCCGCGGAACCGCTCGCAGTTTTGGTTTAGTCAAGCCGGCATACAACGTGTAACGAAGTCACATCAAATTCGGTCAGCGAACAGCCGAGATCCTATAAGGAAAACGCGTTCGAAAATTACTAGCGGGCCCGTTTAACGGTGTATTTTCAATTTTCTTTCAGCGATGGTTTACTTAGGCCATGGTCCAACACGTGGTGAGGTTTCGTCAAAATCGGTCGGTAAACAGCTGAGATCCCATAAGGAAAACACGTTTAAAAATTAATAGCAAGCCCGTTTAACGGTGGATTTTCAATTTTCTTTAAGCAATAGTTTACTTAGGTCATGGCTCGACATGTGGTGAGGTTTCGTCAAAATCGGTTGGTAAACAGCTGAGATCCCATAAGGAAAACACGTTTAAAAATTAATAGCGAGCCCGTTTAACGGTGGATTTTCAATTTTCTTTAAGCGATGGTTTACTTAGACCGCCGCCTGATATGCTGATATGTGGTTAAGTTTCATCAAAATCGGACGGTAAACAGCTGAGATCCCATAAGGAAAACACGTTTAAAAATTAATAGCGAGCCCGTTTAACGGTGGATTTTCAATTTTCTTTAAGCGATGGTTTACTTAGACCGCCGCCTAACATGTGGTTAAGTTTCATCAAAATCGGTCGGTAAACAGCTGAGATCCCATAAGGAAAACGCGGTTATAAATTAATAGTGGCCTTGTTTGATGACGGATCTATGGGGTTCTTTCGTCATTCGCTTCCTTGGGGATAGGCCTACACTCTGGAAAAAGTCCCGTGGGAATCGGTCGATAAATAGGCTAGTTATTAATTTTCGAAAGTTTTTTCCTCATCACGAAAAGTGCCGCAGACGACCGGGGGGGGGGGCGTCGGGGGGGGGGCGTCGGGGGGGCGTCGGGGGGGGCGTCGGTCGACGACCGGGGTCACGTGAAGGGGGGGGGGAGGTCGACGACCGGGGTCACGTGACGGGGGGGGGGGGTTATCCACAGTGGATAACTGCTGTTTGCTGCTGGTTCACGCCCATCTAATGCCCCCTACTCGCGAACGCTTTTCCTCGTATTGTCTAAAGGACGCATTTTTGTTTTATTGTTACTGTCTGCACTTGCCTTGTCTGTTTTTTGTCTGTCTGCGTTTGGGTAAAACATGCATACATACTTGTAAGTCATAACGTTTTGCGTAAAATATGCAATGAACTCGTTTGACTGCATGTGTGAGCAGTTATATTTTTTATTTATATTTATTTCTTAATTTGGTTTCTGCTTTTACTAATATAGGCCTATTGTTTTAGATTATAATACTAAAGATCTTATAAAATATATAACCAAGCATTAAATATATTTTTTATGATGTTATAAAGTTGAAAACAAATTATTATTATATTATGAAACAAATGGAAACAACAATACTTAAGAAAAAAATACTTCTCTACACATTGGTTTTCTGAAGTAAAAACATCGTTTTCCAAGAAATAGTATTATGGATCAGAAAATTCATAATCTATAACAAAGAACATCAATGCATTTACTTTATATACCAAAGTTTTCAAAGCTTAATATAGTATTTAACACGCATATGTCATTGATGCATGTTTAAAGCTTAAAACTGCAGTTTTCACCGGATCATATTTTAGGTTATAACTAAATAGATTAGATTAGGTAAAAAGTATAATTAAAGATTCAATTGTACCTATAAAGTCGCAACATTTATTTTTCATTCTGTAGTTCAAGAGTTTTCTTTCAAAAATAAAAAAAAGTTTCCGTTTAATTTTGTTTTTATTGTTTTGTATTAGAATTACTCTGGCTTAAGAGGAGTTTCTTAAATTATCATAGTAAATACAGTATCATCAAGTTCTTATTTTTATTTTTACAGAGCAAAATAAACAAAAAAAACTAATTTTTATATTGTTTCGTCGTAAATAGGACATAAAATCAAATGAAGTGTTTTCGTGGCTGGTATTTACATTAAAGAATTGTAAAAAGTACTTGTTTAATCTAAATAAAGTTTGATCAGCGAATGACTGCGGCGTGACGGTTACGGTAGCTTTTTGAGGATAGCTTTAAGTGCCACGGGATAAATTCCCAAGATGCTCCCAATTTTGGATCGCTATTCTTAGTTTCTCTTGTTTTAACTTCAATAATATTTATTTACTGCAGATATTTTTCACATAAATAGCATGATTAACTTTAAACGTATTATTAAAATGCAATGCAGTAGTTAAAATATTATTAGTATCACTAATAATTGCATTTAAATATGTTTACACTATCACTCAGTTCAATCAGATAATCTTAGTTACATCATCGTCGAAATAAAAAGCTGTTAAAATAGATAACTGATTCATGATATATGATCAACGGCAAGAACTACTTATGCTATTGAGATTAATGTTGTCAACGCTAAGCCCAAGTGGGGTCGTTATCAGAGAGACCTGCAATATATCAACTGAGGATACATCAATATTTGAATAGTCTTGTCCATGTTACAAGCAAATGCAAAACCTTATGCACTTCATAAATTAATGTAGGTTACCTGAACTTGTTCTAATCCCTTATAACTCTTCAACAATAAATTATAATCAACTGAACTTGTTTTAATCCCTTATAGCTCTTCAAGCTCTTATTACCTAATTACAATTTTGAGAGTTTACAGGCAATACAATTTTGTGGCGGGAAACCCGTCTATCTCATATATCAACTGGTTTAAATATCACACAATAACTATCGTTCTACAATGAACTCAAATACGGTTATACTATCGAAACAAACATTTAAAAATAAAAAGTAACCTACACTAAGAAATACTCCAGCTAACCAAAGAATAGATTTTCGACTCTCCTATATAGAAATAATAGTATAATAAAACTTTATCGTGAGAAAGCTAGTCTAATATTCGGATATTCGTATTCAGGTTCATAAAAGTCACGTACAGAGGGGCCTGCGTTATGTATATACGATCATCGCACCTTCCCACTCCCCAACATCTATCCTTATTCAAAACATGAATTTCATAAATACAGATATATTTGGGGTGATTTGCCCTGTTTTGTAACTTTAGTTAAGGAGATGATGTTTTACAATGCAAGAAAATTGGACTTGTTGTTTTCTAAAATTACTAAACCCTGACTTGAACTCTAAAAGAACTAAAACCTTTTGAATTGCTAGATGACCTTTAGCGTTGTGTAATCAATGGCTCATTTGATAATTAATTAAACCAATTCACTATTAATATAATTTTAAGGCTTTGATTTATTCAAACAAGCGACAGTGCCAAATTTACATGTTACGATCCATTATTACAATTTCTTCCTACATTGAAACTCTGACAATATCTGCATATCAATATAACTTTTACATTTATAGTTTGCTTAAAATTAAAATCTATTATGAAGAATGTATCCTGACCACATACTATATAACTCAAGATATTTAAATACTTATCTCCTTTATTTCATTTTAAAAACCAACCAAAAATTAAACTCGCAACCTGAAAGAATAATTTCATAACACCTTGTTAAAAAAACATGGACGTTTTAAAATGTATATCTTCATTTAATTTATATTTAAAATTGATAATTTTAATTTAATTATAGATTTAGATCATAACAAATAATTAAGTTGTTTATGAAAATTCACACATTTCACAGTTTCTTTTAGGATTGACGCCAAAACCAGTATGCATGACTCCATAAACTCATGTCGTCAAAATTTATAAGTCTTGCCTTAAATGCTTTTACCGTTTATGTACCGATATCGATTCTCGTTGATACCAATTATAAGTTTGCAGTCAATTGTTTTGCTGCGATATGTTTTCAATTTTAATATCAAACAAAACTTGCAAATAATCCCGAGACGATTTTTTATTGCGGTTGGTTAAGTTATCCGCGATAAATAATCAACTCTGACTCCTGGTATCATCACAATTTCCCCTGATGACTTTGGTAAATGCTGGATGGACTCTATGCTGCAGCTCCGTGAAGATGTAGGCTGTCCAGTGACTTCGGCTGTGCAGCTGCTGTCAAGGGCCCCCTACCAAATTGCAGCCTAAGTTGAAGGCTGCAATGTCCTCAAGTAAGGACATTTTTGATATGACAACATATTTAAAAAAAATTATTATCCACCTTATTCTTAAGCCTTTGACTTCCTGTATAAATTGTTGCCTTTTCCATTCTGTTTTTTCACATGAGCTTAAATTAGCAAAAAACAGTACCTGTCTTTAAGAAAGGATGCAAGTCTCTGCCTAGCAATTACAGCCTTATTAAAATGTTTCCTATTCTAGCTAAAGTGTTTGAGTCTGTCATTGCTGCTCAGTTGTAAGAGTATTGTGAAACTAGTGGCCTGTTTGCGGCTACTCAGTTTGTTTTCAGACGTAGAAGATCAACGGTTGATGCTTTCAATTTTCTGGTTGTCCCATGTCTATGAATGCTAAGAATCTATAGTCCTTGCTTGGGTGACACTTTGTGATCTCAGCAAGGCGTTTGATACCGTTGACCATGCGGTCTTACTTGCCAAGCTTGAACACTGTGGTGTCAAGAATGATTGCTTTTAGCTTTTTGACTCCTTTTTAAGTGGCCGCGGTAAGGTTGTGTCTGTCAATGGTCGACTGTCTCAGGCGATGGATGTTAGGTTTGGTGTGCCGCAGGGTTGGACACTCGGACCTCTTTTGTTTTTGATTATGATCAATGACATAAATTACAGTGTGGATGTCCCTGAGATATGCTACACTGATGATACTCCGTCATGGTGACTGGAAATTATCTTGCCTCCATGACTGGGGACATGGTCTTGACTAAAGGGACCGCTGTAGACTGGTTCAGTTCAAATTATTTGTTTCTAAATGATACTATAACACAATCCATTGTTTTCAGTCTCAGAAATTGTTCTGGCTATGACTATGACCCAGTCAAGCTGTTAGGGATAACACTCGACAGGAGGCTTACCTGGGCTGATCACATACATGATGTGTGTTGTAGATTGAGTAGAACAATTTTTATTTTGAGGAACCTAAAGTCTTGTGTAGCAAAATAATACCTCAAACTGGGTTATTTTGTGTTTTTATAGAGTATGGTCAATTTTGGGATAACTCTGATATTAGGAATTTTTTGTTGCTTCAAAAGAAGGCGGTCATAACTATATATGAAGATGATTTTTTTATCACTGTCGGCCACTGTTTTTAAACAAGGACATTTTAACTGTATATAACGTGTAAATAATGTCTGCTCTAGTTAGTATCAAAAATGATAATTTGTATCTGAGAACTGATGTTCACAATCACAACAGTAGGGGTAAGATGCAATTTGACTTTTCTTATGTTAGGCTAGAGAAATCACAAAAGCAGTTTTCTGTTATCTCATTGAAAATGTTTAATAAACTTCCTGATTCAGCTAGATGCGAACAACATCAACATTTAAAGAAATTGTGAAGAAGTTCCCATTGGTCAATCCATTGTATTCCTACTCAAAGTTCCTCAACACTCCTTTCAAAATTGTAAGTAGCTATTTTTTATCGTTTGAGTTTGAGAAGCATGGTTTGATTTTTGCATAGCCTAGTGCATGTGCGTGGTACGCATTTTATTTTATTTTATTATATTTAAGTATTGTTTTACTATTTAGTCATGACGTTTCCTATTGTATATCATGTATGCTTAATGGAATAAAGAATTGTCTATTGTCTCTTGTCTGTTGTCTATTTCTTGTAAGGGGAATTATCCAGCTCTGCTTAATGTAGAGCCCATCTCAAAGCTTATTGAGGCCAATTAAGGAAAATTGTAGATGGAAAATATCCAACTGCATCAGAATCGTGTAATATGATTTCCTCGGGAAATTAATTTATAAAATAATTGAATAAATATCAAACGACTTTTTGAATAGCATATAGTTATAATTTATATGTTTTAATTAAAATACACATGCCGCCGGCTATACATGCAATGCGTGATAATAGTGTAAAAGGCCTTAACCAACTTAATAAACCTCTGCTTCGGGTTATAGAAATTACATTGGAACTACATTCGTTTGTAAACTGAACTACCCAGGAGTTTGTTATACACATTGTTATAATATCGTTTGAAATTTATAACTTGAATCTCTCACTCTATGTAACAATTAACTAAAATTCTACAATTGTTAAACTAATATATTTACTTAAATCAGTAAAGAGAAAAAGGTTCTTATAGTTTAAAAACTGTTTGAATTCGCCTAAGAGAAAATATAGACCCCTTCACGATATGTGATTCAGCGAGGGAATATCAAAGGCTGGGCTTGGTTAAGGTTGCATTCAAGACTTAACAAATCTAGCAAGTAGATTATTTGATTTGAAAACAATTAAAAGGTTTGTTATTAAATTCAGTTCCGAAAATCCCGTATCAATTACAGTATTCTACTGTAGTGGAGTTTGTTCATTTGAAGAAATTTGTATACACAAATAAAAATAAATAAAATTAAGTAATTAAATCTATATTAAATCGTATTAAATCGTAATTTAACGTATATTTGTAATTTATTGTAAGGTGCAAAATTCTATAACGGCTATTTATGTAATCTTTCAACCTATCGGAGACGAAAGAAATATCACTTTGTATAGTGCAATTGCTTACTTAATTTACTATTACTATGTTTATTGATTTACTTATAAATATAAGATTTCTTCATATTATTACTTTCAATAAAATTCTGTAGCTAATTTCTTTTACACTTTTAAATGGCTGATGATTAGTTTTAAAAACATATTAACTGTTTAATAATCAGTTAAACCAAACGCTCTTTCTCTAAAGTTGTAAAATAATTTACCTTCCCTATGTTAATATATGTTGTGGCTAATACCGGTCATTGTCAGTTTAAAGTAAAACGTATTGAATGCAAGTTAAATCTGTATTCTCCCAGACCCCAGGCACGCAACTCCTGCATTGCAGGGGCGTACGTACTGTTATATCAAATAGTATTTATTTTCGCCCATATTCCAGTCCGCAACGTGTTATCGGTTAACTGTCGCCTCAGAATCAGAATATAGTATTTGACTTCAAAAACTATATAGAAACCACTTTCAAGTTCCGAAAAAATTAAAAAGTAAATTATTTAAACCTGTACGGTACTTGTGATTAAGAACTATATTTAAAAATGGGGACATTAATATTTTTTATGTGAGAGCTGTGGTGGTTCTCAGTCCCAGTATAGCTTAATCCATGCAATATTTTTTAAATATTTAAATTGTTAAAAGAAGTAAGAAGAGTAAATCAGTTGGATGCAAATTAAACATCTTAAAAAAACACTATAGTTTGACAGTAAACAGTGATTGTGATAGTTATTACTATTATATAATAATTAAAGTAAAGTAATGGCCAAAAGGTTACACGAACTTTACTTTTACTTGGATATAAGGTAGTCCAATTTAAAATTCTCCGCTTTTATGACAATATATTGTATAGTATTAAGAACTTATGATTACCTTAAAATACAAATATGCCTGTCTCGAAGTCTCAACCTTTTAATCTATCTACAATATTATAAAGAAGAAGTTGTTTCTGTCTGCCTGTCTGGCAGTCTGTCTGATGTTCCGGGTAAACGCAAAAACTACTGAACCAACTGGGCTGAAACTTTACTCAAAGGTAGATCTTGAACTCATGCAGCACATATTCACTTCCTTAAAATCCCCTCGGGCTACGCCCCGTGAACCTCCTAAGTTTCAATGTTTACATTTCAGAATAGTAAACATTCAGAAACTGTAATGCGAACAGCTGTGGATACTCCCATTTGACAGCTTAAAGAGTAGAAGCAGGAACAGCTGTTTCAAGCTAACTAAAATGCAGATTGAATTGACTAGAGAACGGGTAAAGAAAACACCTGTGCGAAGAACGGGTACATCAGCCAGTCAGTTTATAATGCAGTAACTAGGGGCCGAGCTTTGCTCGGGGAAAGGCCAGTCAGTTTTTTTTATGACTTGTCTGTCCCAGTAATTTTTCACCACTTCCCCCTACTGATAATGAGATTTGTATAAATCATTTGCCTCTTTTGTACATTTTTAAGGTCACTCCAGTTGTTATTTATGCCTCAATGTCCCTTTGATTTATTGTCCCTTCACTTAAATCTTTTAATCTCTACTCTCAAGAAACCACATGTTAATTAATACAGTAATCATAAACAACATGAGTATTACTTTGACAGTTCCCTGGTTGATTATGAACAGCCGTTACAATTATTTTGTTTTGATTTGAAACTCCATAAGCCCAATGTTAATTTTTTTTAACTTTTAATTTTAGTTTTTTACATTATTTGATTTTTCCTGGGGATGAGGCTTGTCTAGAACCTATTCTTATCCCAGAAATGAGTTATTTTGAACATTTGAAATAAATCGTTGGAGCCGTTTTTGAGATCAGTGTCGCAAGCAAGCAAGCATACAAGCTAATCTTATTCATATTAGAGTATAGGATGAACGTGAACCTTTAAAATGCACAAATCCATCGTGGTTTACATTATTATGATAACTGGTACTGTATATTCAACCATTTTACAAATTGCTACGTGTAATGCTATCGTAATATTATTTATAAATAACAAACAATAAAGAAGATAGGTTATCCAACATAATTTATATTTTAAAAGAATTAACTTGCTCAATGTATAACCAAACAATTTTAAATAAACTTGACTAATAGAATTAACATATGCTTTACAAATATTTAACTGCAAAAATGAACGAAGCCACATAACCTGTTACTATATCATGATCACATGGGATATTCATAGTTTATAGTTTAATTTAATGTGATATAACTTTAATTTACTAATAATATTTTGTCGTTGTTACATTGAAAGTATCGCATATTGTATTTGGATCTCATATATTGGCATTAATATCTGAATTTAGTATTTGTCTTCTTAGCAGTTCCTTGTTCACATTAAATACTTATCTTATAGTTATCAAAGTTAGTGTAAGAAGCTTATCTTCCTCCTACTTCCTGCAGCTTCTCTGAATACGCTCCGACTATAACACTAGCTAAGGTGATTTGCTCCCCTCCTCCCACCAGCTCCCTCATCACAATGGTTGTTTTAGCTCATGCTCATATTTCTCTCAGTTCTTATACAAAGACAGTAAGTCACGCGTTTTTCGAAAACAACAATTTTTTTCTTAAAACAAAAAAAAAACTGTAATACTTTACACTACAACATTTATATTAAAATATTTTTTCTTGGACGTCCTTATTAAAGTTTTTGCAGTCGGTTAGCTTTTAACAGTGTATCTATTTAAGGTATATTTTAATATACAGTTTGGTAATAAATTAATATTATTGATGCTTTGAAACAAGGAGACTTTGCAGACACTCTTTATAAACAATATAGTACACGTGCTGCAAAACTTCAAGAGGGGACATATAAAAGAAAAGCTTTCACGTGCTGCTCAGAAAACGTATAATTGGTGCAATCAAAGTGGGCGGCGCTGATAGAGGAGTAATTCTTGTGCTCTAACACCAACTAACCGACGTATTTTTGCCGAAGTGAGATTAAGATCGAAGATTCTCCTTTTGCCCCCATAGCTTGGTGGGGGGTAAAATATTCCAAATATTTTATAATATTGGTCAGTGTTAGCTTAATATATATCAAATGTATCAGTAAATTTATATATTTACTGATACCATAACATTGCTCAACGTGATGTAACTATCGTTAACTCAAAATTATAATTTAGGCGCATCCATTTGTCTTTAAAAATGATCCCTTATACTAATTAGTTTTGTTTATTTGTTTCCTTATTATAGAATATAGACTAAAATCAAAAGTGTAGGCAAAAAACATTTTTATACGCATCTCATGTTTCCTAAATATTGAAAATTTGTTAAGGTCCAGTATCACTATAAACCACCAAATTATAATGCAAACAGTTTAGGAATTTATTTATACAAATTTAGATTTTTTGTGGTGGTTAATGACTTTTCGAAATAAAACAATACAAAATAAACTATGGAGATTAATTTCATTGTATCTGAATGCAGGGAGCATCAAAAGAAATATTACAACCGAAATTAAATTTTTGATATTTTGATGAATACAACTCTATGTCTATATATTATTAGTTTTAATTTAGAAAACTTTACTAAAATAAAGTTTACACAATTTGAACCCATTTCCCACCTTTAAAATCAGGTAGGCCTATCTTTGTATTTTTGTATCCTTGATCGATCAGTTTAATTTGAATAAAGTTTGCTAAGTAGATTGTGTTTAGCCTAATATATTGTAACTGGGAATGATCTTGATAAATTGTCACTGATTGCCATGCTGTAAGTCATAAAAGTACTTTATTAAGAACTAATTAATTTATAGGCACATTTTTACAGAGCAAGTTTCCCACTCTCCTCCGTTAGTACATTTAAAACACTATTGTTGTGAGACGCACAAGTTGACTTCATGAAATTTTTTTTATCAGGGTCTGAGGGAAACGACTCATCCTGCCTTGTTTCCAAGTCAAAAAATATGAAAAAGAAAATCTCGGTCCTTCGGAGTTCGTCTATCTACACTTACGAAACATTGATGCGTGGGGTCTTTTTACACATCACAGGGTTTACAATAAACCTCTTCGCATACATGAGCTGTTTTACGTTTTGCTGGAAAAATATTTTTTTTACAGTCACGGCAGAACTTTATGGATTTACAAACTTGCCCTTGATGGGACATTAAACACCACTCACTTTTGAAGAAACGGTTGCAAAGACAGCATGTGATGCCTCCGTGTTCTAGTTTACAGGGCGGAGAAATAAAATGGCAATAAGAGCATCTGTTAGAGCATCGATGCTCACCTTTTATTATAGGGAGCATGGCAAGCTTCACAGAAATAATAACATACAAACGCAGCAGTTAATTTTTTAGTTACATTATAATGCCCGTGGTTAAAGAGCAGGTTAATTTTAAATTTAGCGTCTTCAGTACCTCCGATGAAATAAACATCCCGGCATTTTTGTCGTAACTGTAGACTGTTATTCTAAACTTTTTAAGATGGGCCTGAAATTGTTTAAGCTCAAGGACTCCAGCGCCCTCCACCGGCATTTCTAGACATGCTTTTGCTATGAGCTTATTAGCTCTGAAGGTTTTTCATTTACCCTTGTCTTTTCGAATTGCTTTATACTGGGGATTATTGTTAGAAAGTGCTTTGCCTACTACCAACGCTCTAGCCAGACATAGATTGTCTTTATTGTTGATTACAATGATACCCCCTTATGAAAAATTTCTGATCAAGCACCCCGCCTTGCTTTACACTCTTCATTAAACGTATTATACAAGCTGGATCTTACCCTCCTAGAACCTACTGCAACATTTATTCTCTTAACGTCAACTCTGAAAGTATCTGTAGATTTAATTGATTTGGAATTTGATTGATTGATGGTCCAAAAATCTCCCAGAGGACATCACCACTAACTTCAGAGGCAGGTCTCAAAGCTACTTACTCCGGTTCAGCACTTTTTAAATATATATAAGTACTGCAATTTAAACCCTAGGTAATCAGTGTATGGAACGTTGGCTTTGGATGTCTCTACAGTTTGAGTAAACCCCTTACGAATCCAATCAAGCTCAGAGAAATCGCTCGGACGGATAGTACATTTGAAAACAGTTTTAGTCCCGTAAAATCTGAAGTGTTTAACATAGGTTTCGTCTTTACTAATTAAATTTACCGGGTTCTGAGGCACCTTTTTAACGTTGGGAGCTTCCATCCTTTAACACAGAATTAAATACTGATAACCAAGAAAACAAGCTGAACTAACACAACGCTCTAATATTTAGAATCATCTCTGGCTGATCGGTGTCTGCGGTGTCTACGAGTTGCTGTGCAGTAGGCATCTGAGTTGTCTGTTGTTGCGCTGTAGACCTATTGACTGCTGTATCTGCCTGCGATGCTGCACTGGACCTATGGTGAGTAGATGCCTTGCCTTGACCTACATTTATCTGTAAGTCTTCGTGCATTTGATCTTCTTCCCTCATGGATTCTTCTAGCTGGTCATCAAATTGTTGTACATCCTCCAAAGGTATAATGGTCTAGAGAGCGTTATAATTTGACCTTAGCCCCTCTAATTTTATTTTAGAACTGTCCCATTTATAACTCTCATCCCCGTTTAAGGTGGTTATTTTGATAGCACTTAGCCTAGCTTCCAAATGCAAAATCTTTGCTTCTAATCTTGTTACATTTATTACAATTAACATTGGTTTTGCACTTTCCAACATAACCTGCAAGCTATTTAACATCTTGTCTAGGGCTTCTAATTAGTCTTTAACACTAAATTTACTGTAAACATGTTTACTATTAAGAGGAGAATGTTTATTTAGCCTAAGCAATTGTCTCAAACGTTCTACAGTATCTTCACTCCTAATCACTATCTCCCTTGAAGTTGCTTAAAAGACGAGTTCATCCTTTAACAGGTAATTTATTTTGGTCTCATTTTAAATTTAGTTCTTCCCTTAACATAGTTTATGCTTTTCTTCACCTTCAAGCATTTCCCAAACTTAGTACACAGACTACTATGTTCACCATCTTAGACAAGTTATAACGATAGCTAGCGGAGTTTCGCAGTTATTTATACAGTGACAAAGCGGAAAACTTGATTTATATATAAAGCAGAGTCGATTAGATGTTAATAATCTCAGGTTTTAAAAACCTTCACATACAGTTTTGTATAATTATACATCATTAAATAGGTGGATATTTAATTGTAACCAACTGTGGCAGTCAATACCTAGATGGGAAAATGATACAAAAAGTCAGTATTAAAAACTGAATTTATTACTGTACTTTTCATACAAATACACAGTTCGAAATACCCTTTTGGGCTAGATGCAAGCTATTAATCTTCCGGAAACATGTAATTTTGAAATTTATAATTGTATTGAACATCTGATTCCTGTTCCTGATTTTATGATAAGGGTTTTTACATTACCAAACAAATATTTCTTCCAAATTATTAGTTTAAAACGTTTTGATTTACTAATTTCACTTTATTCTCACTTATTTTACAATTTTACTCAATTCTTCAGGTTTTTAAAAGAACATTTAAGCAAAGCTATTTCAGCAATTTCTTATTTATTCTATCACTTTTAGAAGTGAGAGAGTTATTAGACCTCAGGACGAAAATAGACAATATTTACTGCTGAGTCATGACTCAATCAGCAGCTGATTTATATTCCATTCAGTAAATTAAATGCCTCATAATAGTACATAACATCAGTATACACTTCACTTGTAATATCAAAATCCAGGCCATTTTTTCCCTAAACACATGATGGCACATCCGCCATTTTTTCACTTCCGATGGAACGAGGTAAGAAACTTCCATACTCTTGGAACCACTACGAAGATTCCCTTCAACTTCTACATCCGGGCTGTCCTCTTTTTCCTCCAGCCGACCAATCTCCCTTCTTCCTCTCTCCCACTTTTTCATAATTATTTGCCAATTAAATTTCAAATTGGCACGTAGAGGGGCGCTGCCTCTCTTCATATTGGTAGTTCCCGACAACGTGAATTACCTGTCACGAGTTTTCCTTTGGCCAGTGGCCTTGCTGAACAACTAACTGTTCAATCACCTTGCTGGACGTTGGCGTTTAATTTATTGGTTAGGACTTGAATCTGAGTTGTTTTGTTAAAATTTAGTGGGTGTTTTTTGCGAATTGAATAGCAGGTTACTTTTCTGAATGAATGAATTGATTTTCTAAAATTACCGATTGTTACAATATTCAAAGTAAGGTTGACCAAGTTTTTCCCCTCCACCCCTTTTACTAAAAGTTCGATCACTTAAAACATCTTGGGTCTGAAAGGATTAAATTGCTTAACTTAAAAAAATCAGGGGTTAAATTAAATATATAACCCTTGTTACAAAAGATCAGTTCAACTCAATGATACAGATTACTAAGTATACGATGGTAAATAATAACTTGATATATTTTATTATATGCCTAAACGGTGATAACATATCATTGATTTATTTGTATGACTTACAACAAGGCACATTGTATCTCTTTATCAAGATCATTCACGGACCACGTAAAGTCCCACGCAACATTCCCAAACATGTCATTCGGAAAAAGATTTAATCTTAAAGCATAAATATTATATGAAATTTTCAACGTTCTGTAGTGCAATACTATTGGGTTGGTCTACCTCGGTGTTTGATGAAGTGTTTTAAGTTAATAGATAGTGGTAATAATATTTGAAATTTGGATACTGTAAATGCACAGGTATGAATACAAAATCGACAATTTCCTTTAGCTATATAACCAACGCAACAACATATTTACAAGACTTATTTGTATGAAAAATAAAGTGATTTATTTAAAGAATGACTTATATAACCAAAAAATGCTTGGTTCATTATTTGTAATATTCATTCGTATTTATTTCGATAACGAAGTGCATTATAATATTGTAGTAAAGAGAAAATGTTATTTCACTCATCCAGTCACAACAAAGTTTCAAATAAAAAACTTCACGCAAAAAAGTCAAATCACAATGACATCTGTATTGTAGAAATTGATGACAATAATATAAACATATTCGGTAGTGCAATTAATAAAAATAAGTTCCTTAGAAATATAGAACCGAGCCAAGGGAATGACGATAGTGAGATGCCTTCATCCAGTAGTAGTCCTGCAACAAGTTGTATCAGGAAAACCAAGCATAGCTCAATATACAATATCATATGGGTGATAGTGAACGTACTTTGTGCCTGTGGCAGTTATTTTTACATTAAGACCGCCTATGATAATTGGCAGTCCTCTCCAATTGTTCAGGCTCTTTCCAACAGTCAAGTTCATTTCAAAAACATTTCATTTCCTGCTATTACAATTTGTTGGCCTAACAGCTTTAAACAAGATTACAATTTTACACATTACGTAAAAAAATGTTTGAATTGTGGAACAAATGAGTGTAAGGTTAATAATACAAACTGTAACAACGTGGAGTTGAATATTCTTGCGCTGGCGTATCAAATGTGTCCTAAATATGCCGGAAATAGCCCATTTCTGAGGGAAATGAATGGCTATGTACCTCAAGCGATAGACGGAAAAGATTTTGATATGTATATGGAAAAGTTACAACCACTTTGTGATTCTGAAATGTTAACAATGGAGTGGTTAGATGATCTTCAAACTAAAAAAAATATCTCAAAATGTAACGGTGAAGTATTTCAACAGTTTTATACTACCTATGTCAATAGTTTATGCATTACTTACAACGGCTTGACACAAGAAGATATATTCAGGAAAGAAGTTGTTACCCCCTTTAAATGGCTAAGGCCATTGCGTGATAGGACGTCTGATTCAAATTTGAGATGGTCATACGATACGATGATGAGATTCAAAGGAGGGAATCAAACTGTACCAGTTTATGGCCTGGGAGGATTAAAAATTTGGATAAAGCGACAAGAGAAAAATCATGAAGCTATCTGCAAGGTTTTTGATAAAGACCTCGCTTCTCTCCAAATTCATAGTCCGAATGAAATCCCTTTTGATTTTGGCATAGACTACACGATTCGGGAAAACATGTATTTGTGGATAGTGGTTGAACCAAAGATAACCCTAGCACGAGAGGAACTGGCCCAATATCCTCCTCATCAAAGAGGATGCTTCTTCTCCCATGAAAGGAAACTGGCCATGTTTAAATATTACACGAAGAGAAACTGTGAATACGAATGTTTTGTAAATGCCTACTTAAATGTATGCGGTTGCCTCCCATACACATTTTTACGACATAATGATTCAGTAAAGGTATGTCTCAGGCCTTGCAAACGACCCACACAATACCAATGCGAATGTCTACCGGATTGCAACTCTCTTACCTACGGCGTAACAACTGAAAGTTTGTCCATTCATGAAGGCTCCTCTCTTCAAGCTACTTTAGCATTTTATATAATGGAGAAAACATTCTACACCACTGTTCGCTATAGCATTACAAGCCATGTAGAATTCCTGGCCTACAGCCTTGGAATCTTGGGAGCCTTCGTAGGATTCAATATGACGTGCTTGTGGCAAATATTTTACTTTGGAGTTATTAGACTTTGGAAAACTGTCTCATCTTCATGGCCCAATAGAATATAGCCCTAACACAAACATCAAAGCTAATATGATTTACATGCTCTATTGATTACTTAAGACAACTGTTGGGGTATGCCTCTTTTTTGTCATATTTGTATACTCACCTCTTTAACTTGAATAATTTTTAGTTTGAAAATTGCATTATCCCGTACTGGTAACACCAGTCATTTCCAGTGGTTAATTTATAGATTATCAAATATGTTTTTAGTGGTTTATATATCTGCTTCTATGTGTAATACAAAATTATGTTATCATCATGTATGTTAAGCTTTTGACGGTAGAGAGTAAGGCATAGAGGCCAGGCAAGATCAGCAAGGACGTGGCAAAGACAGTAGAGGGCTCCTGCTTCTACCGGCAAAGGAGGAGGAGCTACAAACACGATACCCTGAGGACCTTGGCCCAACAGACTCATGCTGAATAAGTATATATTAAGGTTACGTTTAGGATTTTGTTTATCGATGATGACAAATTTGAAAGGACAGATTTGAAATACTCTATGTTTTGGTGTCTGTGAAGTAAGTAAGTGTAACAGTTTAAACATTACTAAATAAAAACTTTAGATAACAATTTATATGAATAAATGTTTATACATGTCAGCTTAATTGATACATCGCCCTAACTTATGACGGACCTCCTGTCACCGAAATCTATAATTCAGTGAACTGATTATAATACTTAGATTACTAAGTTAACATTTTTTAAGCAATAATATATAAACGTCATTAAAAGTTCTTATTGTCTATAATGTGTTTCATCTCTTGCCTGGTGCATTAAGTAATACGGCTATTTATTTAACCTGCCTTCTAGCAGCTAGGCTAGATATAATTGGCATATTGTATAGAGTGCCTGTACTTTTAAACTCATAATAGCGATGGATTGGAATTTATTATTGATTTATTTGGACTTTACCTATATCTTCAAGTATTTAAAACTACACTACGTTTTGGGAGGTAAGAAAACTCCCACCGTTATCAAGTAAAGCCTACTTACATATAAATATCAAGTTCTTAAACTTAACTATCCTACCTTTTTTTGGGGTATTTTGTAACTTTTTACCTACATTTTAATTCACACAAACATAAAACTAACAAATACAGATACAAAAACAAATACAATACACTAACACAACATGTACATTCAAGAAAAAATGGAACACTGACAATATATTACCTGTTCTGCATCGCTACCTCCAAGTTCACGGTAAAGTGGGAAACCGTACTCTCCCGTCTACTCACTACCGCAACACGCGTTCCTTTAACTGTAATCATATTATTTAAAAATAAACACTTTTTAAATGTTGAAAAACCAATATTTAAAACAATTTACCACCTCTTAACCTCTTGTTATATTTTTATGGGAAAAATATGAACCCTAATTCACCACTACAATAGAGCAACAACTTACTAGTTGCAGGCTTGAGAAGAAGTGCTCTCCTCTTTGTCTTCCTTTGTCTTCTGATCACCTGATTCTCTTAAACAATAGAAGTGACTTCCTGTCTTTCCCTTGGTGGCTCCAAATTATTGCTATTACTATTAATATGTTTAAATTTATTTGTGAATCTTTTATTATAATATACACGACCAGTAATCGTGCAATTGTTTGCTTATATTTCTATTATACTCTTATATTTCACTAAGTTTATTCTATTACTTTTTAAGAATGTTAAAGTTAAAAGTATCTTAAACTAATGTAAAGTAGAGAGCAGTTTTATTTTTATCAATTCCAATGAGTACATTAGTTACTTTTAAGTGTTGAGGACAAATTAAAAATCTAATCAACTGATTAACACGTTTTCCTTCCTTATAGTAATATATTTTGTAATTTTATACTTTTCGACACAGGCACACAACTCCTGCATTGCAGGTGAATACTTTACCTTAATTTAAAATAGTCTATATTTCCCCCACATTCGGTTCTACAACTTGGTAATCGTTCAAATTACACTCCACATAATGTCATTTTCAAGCGGTCCTTTTTAAAACGATGGATTTCTTTCACCCCCTTGGAAACCACTTTCGTATTCCAAAAAATTTATCAAAAAATACTTATTTATATACGCTTATATATACTTATTTATAAGTTAATTCTTGAGTAATGTAAAAAAATAACTTGTTCAGTTTATAAGCAGTAACAAACACAAGTACTCCTCCGTCATGCGGAATGTTATCTAATTGGTAGTTTTACACTACGGCTTGACCTCCAATTCTTGTGCCGAGCGGGTTAAGGCGAGTGTGCAGACCTGAAGATATTGGGATCAATTCCTGCCCAGAGCATGAACTTTGCGCCGCTGATTATAACCATAATATGGTAGTGACTACTGTAGATAAAATTAACGACACAGCCAACCTTAGTTAAGGTTCCCATTTACTATATAAACACATTAGGGTAATGTGTACCTTAAAAAATAAACACTAATAAGGTTATTGATACTTGACTAAGGTAAATACAACCAATAAATATTTAACCTTATCTAAACAACCTCAATAACGCTGGGCAAATAGTAACCTTAGCTTAAGGTTAATATTATCCCTTGTCAATACCCTTAATACCCTTATTAATTATCGCCTTTATCTCAGAGTTTTTCCAGTGTGGATTCCAGATAAGGTAGATTTCTCATTATAGTTTTGTTCTGATTAAAAAAGTGAGTAAATTTTGGATTAGGTAGAACATTTTTAATGTTATAGTTTGGTTCTAAACAAATAAAAAAAATAATTAGAAAATGAGTAGATAACGAATAAGAAGATAAAATGTAATACTGGTGTGTATTTATTCACATTTACATATTTATAACACCAAAGTTGGCCAGTTTTAAAAAATAAAATTAAGACTATGTCGTATTATAACATATCTAATATAACCTTTGCTGATGAATCACTTCTCTTTGTCGCTCTCAATAGTGTGGTGTGCTCGTCACTCCACTCTCTCTCTCGCACTCACTGCTACACGAACTTGCCCATATTTATACGGTAGGCTGCAGTCGCCATGTTACATACAACTGAGGGAGTTAATTATGGTACAATAAAAACTGTAGGGTGTTTTAAATGGGAATACAATTTTTGAATTTGTTTTACATAAAACAAACCATACTTAGTTATAAGAGTCTCAGCGAAGGTTTTAAAGTCGTTATGTGTATCCACCAGGCCTACATTATGTTGCAATTTGTGAAATTTTAATTTATCAGGCATTAAGAGCTATGTATTACCTCTGGATTGAGCTATTTAATGTCGTTAATAAAGAATTTTGGTATAATATTACTTGAATATTTCTATGCAATGTCCTGTATTCATACATTATTTAAATATGATATTTATTTATTTATCATTTTATAATGAAATAAGTATTTAAACATGATACATCTGATATTAGATAGAGTATAATTATACAGAAATTGTACATTGGTTTTATTTAACTCTTGTTACTCAAGGCTATTGGGTGTGATTTCACTTTATTTCCCTGTATGTAGAAAAAGTATTGGTTTTGTGGACATTTTCGCTTTTGAGCTATCGGTAGAGGTATTTTTTATTTGTTATGGTGACCCCAAACCCCAAAAGTTATTTTTTGAGGTGATGCCTGTGTGTATAGATGTGTAAAGACCAAGAAATCAGACCAACGGCCTGATTTTACAAATTTGCCTTTGTAGGTTTGAAGGTTTAAGGGTAATTATCACCCAAATCTGCAAAAAAGGCACTACAAATCCCTCAAAACAGCTTTTACGATTTTATGAATTTTCATAATTAATTAGTTAAATAATAAATCCACTAGGCCAAATTTTTAAATCGTTATTTCTAAAAGCTTCTAATATATTGCATATACAAAAAATTTTTAGGGTTCCTACATGTATAAAATTCCGAAAGTATCTAAAATTATTTTATGATTCCGCATTATTCTCCTTAAACGTTCCATGTTTATATGTGGCAGAAGATGATTTTATTTGATCAGATATTTATATAATAAACATGCATATTTTAGTAGTTATAGTCCCTTTGTTTACCTACAGAATGTAACACAAACAAATGTTTGTATCACTCTATAAGAATTTTCTTGGTGCAATTGAGATTGTCAGGCCTAAATTTATATATATATATATAAATAAATATCTAAAGATTACATTGAAAACAAGCGGTTACTTCAAGATAGTTGAATTAGGAATTATTGAACTTTAATTTTACTAATAATCTTTTGACGTTATAATCCCAACCATATTACATTTATATCTAAGGCTTTCATAAGGGAGTCTAATAATTTTTGTTCGATACTGTACCCTTAACAATATATGTACTAGACAACTTCATTAGACCTACGAATCGCTGAAGATGATGTAAGTTTATTTTATCTTTCTGACACTTGCTGCAGCTCCTTAGAATAAAATTCCACTACAACAAGGTCAAAGGTGATTCGTTCCCCTCCCCCCACCACCTTCATCTAAACGTCTTTAGTCAGATGCAGCACATATTTCATCTCAGTTTTTTCACTGAATTAAGACCACTTATTTAAACTAAAGAAACATTTTGTAACCTGAAATTATCACTGATATACGTTGAAGAGCAACACTAGCTCAGTCAGACGTTAGCTAGTGTCTAAAGGACTCATTTTTGATTTATTTCTACTATCTGAACATGTTATGTCTTGCATAAAACATACGTACATACTTCTTGTAAGTCATCACGTTTTACGAGCTCACAATTTTGGACTGCTTTTCTTAGTTTCTCTAGTTTTAACTGTAATAATATTTCTTTTTACAATATTATTCCAGTTTCATATTGTCTTACGCTTATGTTTTGTCATACCAGTTCTGGGGTAGTATAACTATCATCTTTAAGGTGTCAAAACTATTTATTTTTAGGCAGATATTGTCACATAAATAGCATAATTTGTTCCACCTTAATATAAAAGTATATTTAAATGCAATGTGGTACTTAAAATATTATTAGTACCACTAATAATTGAATTTGAATGTTTACACTGTAACTTAATCTCAATTAAATATTCTTAGTTACATCATCGGTGAAATAAAGAACTTCATAGAAAGTGATTCTTGATACATGATCAACGGCACGGACTAATTAGGCTATTAAGATTAATGTTCTCGTCCTTAAGCCCAAGTGGGATCGTTATCAGAGACACCTGCTATCAACTGGGGATCTATTAATATTTGAATAGTCTTGTCCATGTTACAAGAAATTGTAAAAATCTATTTACTTCATAAATTAAATGTAGGTTAATTGAATTTGTTCTAATCCCTTACAACTCTCCAGCAATTAATTAAAATCCTGAAATTTTGCAGGCTATGTCATTTCTTGCCGGGAAACCAGTCTAATTCACGCATAAAATGGCTTAAATACCACTCTATAACTTAAATTATCGTTCAATAATGAATCAAAATACGATTATAGTATTGAAACCGACATTTAAATGAAAATACCCCCGTCGCAGCAAAGCTGAGTTCTGAGCGAATTTCCAATGCATTCATGTGTTTCTCATTACCTTATAAAGCCACTTACGAAGTTTCATAAAAATACATAAATAAATAAGTGATCTTTGGCATTTTATTCATGCTTCATAAGAATAAAATTAGGGCTGAGTACGCAGGTTTGCTGCAACGAAAAAATAAGAATTTTTTTGCAATTAACAATATTACTTAATCATTCGAAGCTAAATACCAAGTTTTATTAATTTATGTTCATAATTATGGGAGATATAAAACTTTATTTATTCTCCATAAGAATAACATTAGGGCTGAGTATACAGGTTTGCTGCTAAAGGGACCTTAGAAAATCAATTTTGTGTGCAAATGTCAATATAACAGTACTCCGTGAAGCAAAATACCAAGTTTTATCTATATAAATTCATAAATAATCGAGATATCAAATTTTATTTTTTCTCTCTCTATAAGGATAACATTGGACAACGTACTGTGTTTAGCACTTTGAATAGCTCTGCAACGCTTAGACGTAGAATTACAATTTAAACAACAAAATTATTACTTTGTTGAGCTAAACTGATTGGTAAAATCAAATGGGAAGTTTACATTAAAATAAACTGAGGAAAAGCCAAAAACCTTTTTCCCTTAAGATTAACATGGGATATTTTATGAGCAGGTTTTATGGATTTTCTTCGCAACCACTTAACCTAGGCTAATAATTCAAAATAATATATTATTTTTTTTTTTTTCTCTATGAAATGATCAAAACAAAATTGAATGTTTTAAAAATGTTAGGGTAAAAGATGCAAAAAACTGATTTATGGAAAATTCAAAACCCCCATAAACCCCCTTTTCCCATGGTCCGACTGGTTTTCGAACTTAAATTCATGAATGTCACTTTACACGTTTGTGCCAAATTTCATCGAAATTGGACGTTTTTTACTCAAGATATTGCATTCACGGACATATATAAATATATATATATATATATAAAAATTTGAACTAATAGTGTTTTTGGCATCTGGGGACCTCAAAACAAAAAGTTATCATGGTCTCGGGCTTAAGTCTGACCCCTACGGTAATAGCTCTTCCCTATAGGGGAAATTCGATAGAAGTATAAGGAAATATACTACAACTAACCAAAGAATAGAATTTTGACTCTCCTATCTAGAAAGAAAAGTATAATAAAACTTAACGTGGGAAATGTTGTCTAAAATACGGATATTTTTATTCAGTTCATAAAAGTCTCGTACAGAGGGGTCTGCGTTATGTACATAGGATGATCGCATCTTACCACACTCCAACATCTATCCTTATTAAAAACGGGAATTTCATTATTGCAGACATATTTTGGGTAATCTTCCCTATTTTCTAACTTTAGTTAAGGAGATGATGTTTTCCAGTGTAGGAAAATTGACCTTGTTATTTTCTAAAAATACTAAACGCTGACTTAATAAAGTCTAATAACTAAAACCTTTTAAACACTGTATTACCGTTAGAGTTGTGTAGTGATCGGCTTATATGATTATTAATTTAAAAAATCAATCATTAATATTATTTTTTTTATTTGATTTATTCAAACAAGCGACAATGCTAATTTTAAATGTTATGATCCATTACTACAAATTATCCATACATTGAAACTCTAACAATTACTGCATTTCAATATAGCTTATAAAAACATTATTAAGTGGCTCTGATACAAAAAATGGTATACCTATTACAGTAGATTAATTATTTCATTTCTAAGTAACAATGCCACAATTTGGCAAATTGTTGAGGAAAAACCCTGGGCAAAAACAACCAGTGATAATATAATGAATAACGAATAGATTACCTATATAATCTGTGAAAATTACACGACCATGGCGTACAAAAGATCATGATATGAACTGATACACATCGCAGTCAATATCACAAATCACGCATCAGTCTGATACAAGCACGTCTGATAGTTTAAAATTGTAATACTAATATTAACACGCAGTTCTCTTCATCCTAAGAACCCTCTTCTCTTATGGACTGTTTGATAGCCTACAGCCTTTGTCACATTATCTAATACTGCACACAGCTGACTGCACTTAGGCGTGGCGGGGCCGTATAATCCCAATCATAACTTTATGCTAATGCGCGAAGCTAAATTGCCAACCGTGTCTGTAAATTTATCATCTAGAATAAAATTACAATAAATTTAGCTATCGTTGTATCAATTTACCTTTCGTTGTAAAATTTCCTCATAAGTACTAAACTATTTATGACAAAAAATATTGTAATAAAGTGCTAAAACTACTCCCTGTTATAAGTAGACACTCAACGCTTTTAAATATACAGAATGATCAAAGCATACAATGCAAAATGTTTACAATATTTACATAGCTTTATTTCATTTAACTGGATTTATTGGTTCTTAAATTTTAATACCTCCTTAATGAAAAAATATGTCCAAGAATAAGGTCCAAAGTATTAAGAACATATTTATGTTTTGATCTCTTATGTTTATCAGTTTCATCGTTCATCAGTTTGGTACAAAATTTTTTAATAATTTTTTTGATACAATAGTTGCTTACCAGTAAATTTAAATTTAGCAATTGAAATCGTGTATAGTTTGCTGAAAATTAAAATCTATTATGAAGAATGTATCCTGACTACATACTATATAACTCAAGATATTTAAAATGCTTATCTCCTTTTGTTAAATTTAAAAACTAACTTAAAAATTAAACCCGGAACCTGAAAGATTAATTTGAAAACGTTCTTGTTAATAGAGTTGAACGTTTTACAATGTATCATATCATTCAGATTTAAAATTTATCATTTTAGTTTAATTATAAATTTAGGTCATAACAAATAATTAAGTTGTTTATAAAAATTCAGAAGTTACACTTTATTTTGGGAATGAAAGAAAGCCAGTATGGTTGTCAAGGCTCCCTCCATAAACTCATGTCGTCAAAATGTGTGCGTCTTGCATTATATGCTTTTTCCGTTTATGTAGCGATATCGATTCTCGTTGAGACCAAGCTGTGATTAATTGTTTTAACTTAACTGTGATTAATTGTTTTTCTGTGATAAGTTTTCAATTTTAATATCAAAAACACTTGCAAATAATCACGAGACGACTTTTTCAATGCGATTGGCATTTCCTATAAGGGGAATTATCCAGATCTGCATAATGTAGAGCCCATCTCAAAGTTTATTGATTCCAATTGAGGAAAACCTTAGGTGAGAAACATCCTACTGCATTAGAATTATGTATTATGATATCCTCAGTAAATTAATTTATAAAATAATTGTATTTCAAACAACTTTCTAACTAGCAAGGTACGTACTGTAATAAATACATGTTTTAATCAAAACACTATGCCGTCGGCTATACATCCGGTACGTAATAATAGTGAGAAAGGCCTTAACCAACTTAATACAATTCTGCTTCGGGTTATAGAAATTACATTGGAACTATATTCGTTTGTAAACTGAAGTACTCAGGAAAAGGTTATACGCATTTGTATAACATCGTTTGACATTTATAACTGGAATCTTTCACTCTGTGTATCAATTAACTAACATTCTACGATTGTAAACTAATATATTTATTTAAATCAGTAAAGAGAAAAATGTACTTATAGTTTAAATACTGTTTGACCTCGCCTAAGAGGAAATATAGACCTCTTATCGATATATATGTGATTCTGGCAGGAAATATCAAATTCTGGGCTTGGTTAAGGTTGCATTCAAGCCTTAACAAATCTAGCAAGTAGATTATTTGATTTGTAAACGATTAAATGGTTTGTTATTAAATACAGTTCCAAAAAACCCTTACTATATATATTGTTTTACTTTAAAAAATATCAACTAATTTGTTCATATTATTAATTTTAATAAAATTCTGCAAATAAATTCAATCACTCACTTAAATGGTTAAGTACTGCATTAAAAACGTAGCAACTCTTTAATAATCAGTTCAAAGCGAACACTCTTCCCCTAAAGTGGTAAAATCATATTTACCTTCCCTATGATAATATACGTTATAGTTTAATACCGGCCACTGTCAGTTTAACGTAAAACGTATTGAATGTAAGCTAAATCCGTGTTCTCACAGACCCCAGGCACGCCACTCCTGCTTTGCAGGGGTCTACGTACCATTATAGCAAATGGTATTTATTGTTACCTGTATTCCATCTAACAACGTGTTATCAGTTAACTGTCGCTTCAGAATTAGAATTTAGTGTGTGATTTAAAAAAACATATAGAAACTACTTTTAAGATGTGAAAAAAGTAAATTATTTAAACCTGTACATGTGATCAAGTACTCTAATTCATTATGGGGAAAATTACAATTATTGATCCGGTACTGTGGTGGTTTACAGCTCCGACTTAGTCTAATCTCCATACCGTACGTTTTTATATTTAAATGATTAAAATAACTAAGAAAATTCAATTAGTTGGATGCATATGAAACACTTTTCAATAAAAAAACTAAAATGCTATTAGTAAACAGTGATTTTGATAGTTATTACTATTATATAATCATTAAAGCAAAGTATTGGCCATAAGGTTACACGCACTTTACTTGACTTGTAGAGATATATATTAGTCTAATTCGATATTGTTCGGTTTTATGACAATAATGAATGTATTATTAAGAACTTATGAGTAATTTTAATAAGTACAATCGTACTTGTACATCGATGTTTACTTTAAAATATACATATGTATATGTCGAAGTCTCGACCTTTCATTTAGTTATTATTGCATGAACGTGAACCATTAACAGGTACAAAACCATCGTGGTTTACATGAATATAATTAATGGTATTTAAACCAATTTACAAATTACCACGTGTAATTCTATCATAATTATTATATATATATATATATATATATATATATATATATATATATATATATATATATATATATATTAATAATTAATATAATATATCAAACAATAAAGAAGATAGGTTATAAAACATATTTCATATTATAAAACAATTAACTTGCTCAACAAAACAATTTAAAATACACCCTATTAATAGAATAATCATATTTTTTTTTGAATATTGAACTGCAAACGCGAATAAAGCCACTCAGATCTATCTAATAATTTCATGGGATATTCATAGTTTACAATTTCATTTGTT